>JANIBP010000011.1:612500-830353 GCA_024713535.1 Rhodotorula sphaerocarpa
GCTCGCTTACGACCTGGTTTGCGCCACCTTCACCTTGTGGGAGACGCTTGGACGGTACGGACTCGCGACGACTCTCCGGACCCAAGCCGGCGACTTGCTCGACGCTTTCAGCCAGCGCATCGCCGACTTGAGGCGTCAACCGGCCAGTCTCGCGTCGTTCGACTATCGCTGGATCGAGCGGTACCTGACTCTGCTCAGCGTCTGGACGACGGCTGCGATCGACCCGCATGTGACGGGACACGACATCACGTGGAGTCAGGTCGAAGCCTGGCGGGATGTCGCCCTCGACGCTCACTTCCTGCTGCTCGACGACGCGGCTCGAGAAAAGGGGGCGAGCGGCGCGCTCGCCGCTGCGTGGGAGCTACTCGGTAGCTGGCTGGAGGGCAGCAAGACCAACAAGAGCTGGCGGGGAGAGCACGAGCGTCGATGGGTCGGGGACAACTTCGATGATTCGTTCCGTCCGGACGGCCAGGCTCGTCGCGTCTATACCGAGGCCGTGATGGCCCTGCTTCAAGCTGAGAACGAGGACGAGCCGGCTGCTCGGGTCGCCGCCGCGGCATTGCGGCTGTCCGAAGCGTACTTCGAGACGTCCGATCCGCCGACGCCTCACCTGGTCAGCCTCGAGGACGCCGCCAATCTCGTTCGCTCTCTTTCGAGCAGAACGCCGGGACCGTACGCCACGGCAGCTTTGCAGAGCGCCCTACGCCGGGTTCCGTCTCCGGAGCGCCTAGGGTCGGCAATCGTTGCCCTGCCGCTCTTCACGCCAGCCGATGCCGTCGGCGCCCGCGACCTCGTCGAGGAGATCATCTCTGCTGTGACCAGACTTGCTGCGTCCGAGACCAGCTCGCTCGACGCCGAGGAGCAGCAGGCACAGGCACAGGCCGGCTCGCTGCGGCCGTTTGTCACGCACGCGATCGTGACGGCATCCGGAGGCCGCGTCGTCGGACCTGTATACCCGACTTCACGGGACATCAAGCTGACCGCCTGCCTCGCGCCGTACGCGTCGACCCGCCCGCTGCTGCGACCAGACTGGCCGCTCTCGGTCCTCGACGAGCTCCTCCGCTCGGCCGACTCGCTCGTCTTCCAGCGTCTGCCCGCGGACTGGAACGTCAGCGAGGTGCAACTCGTCCGGAGTGCGCTCGTCTTGACGCGGTTCAATCTCGTGAACAGCGGGCATCGGATGGATCCGACGGCACTCGTGTACGACTTGATCAAGGTGTTTATGCTCGAGAAGGACAACAGCGGTACGACGGTCGGGTCGAGCGGAGCGGAGGGGGAGGTGTTCCGCGACGGCGTCGTGCAGCGCTCGCTCTCGGCCTTGCTGAAACGCCTCAGCGTCGGTGCCCGCGGGCCGCAGACCCTTCAGGCGGACGCGCGGTCGTCGCTCGAGACCCTGGAAGGGGTATCGGCCCAGATCAGCTCGGCGCCGTTCTTCCAGTTGTACCAGGACCTCGTCGGGCTGTACGACGCCATCTCGCTGTCGGACCGCAACTTTGGCCTCGTCCTCCTGCCTGCGCTCGCCATGTCCTACCCCGTCGACTACCGCCGCCTCCTCTGGACCGACTTTGCCCACCTCCTCCCGCACCTCTCCTTCTCCCTCCAAGACGTCCTCTCGGACACCGGCTCGGATGGCGGAGTCTTGTCGGCGTACCTCGCCCCGCGCGAAACGAGCGCCCCGGTCTTGATGGCCTACCTCGAAGCGCTCTTGAGCGCGCGCGTCACCCCGACCAAGACGCCCTTCCTGCACCTAGTCGCCGTGCACCACCTCTCTGGAGCGATCTTCGAGACCGCGGCCGAGGAGGCGGAGGAAAAGCGATTGGCGGAGCGGCTCGCGCGGACTCTCCAGGCCACGGCGTCGGCGGAGGTGCTCGCGACGGTTGTGGGATACCGACAGGCGACGAGGGAGGGCGAGCCGCTCGTTCTGCCTCCCGACTGCTTCGAAGGACTCGATGAGGCCACGCGAGGGAGGAGGTCCGCAGCTCTGGAGGAGCTCACGGAGTAGTCCCGTAGACTCTGCGGCGGAGAGTGCGGACGATGACGGCGAACGCAACAGGGTGACTGATACAACCGAACCGAGAACGAGCTACGAGCGACAGGGCACAGATGAGGGCAGAGCGAGCCGCTTTTTGGAACAAGGTCGCGAGGGGATGTGAGCGACTCGGGGGATGGAGACAACAGGGAAGAGAGAGCTGGTGAGTGATGCGATTGGGCTGGTTATGGACGATGGTATGATGTGCGAGAAGGGGAACGAAAGTCGAGACCGGCGCTGGGGCGCGGTCCGGAACGACGAGGGCGGGCGATCAGACCCGCATGAGGTCCTCGAACGCGCGTAGCTTGGTGGTGGCGGTAGCTCGGGGTTGGAACACGCGGCAAGGCAACGAGGGGACGGAGATTCTCGAGCCTGCCGCCAGGGGGATTCAAACGAGGTGCGAGCCCATGTTGAGGGTGTTGCCCTGACGGGGCATGTCCCAGCCGTACGCCGGCAAGTTCAACTCGCGAACGACCTCGGCCGACGATGTCGCTTCGGTGGCGGCGGCAGAGGAGGAGGGTGCGGCGCCGTTGCTCGCGTCCGAACCCGGAACCGCACCCATGCGCAGCACACCGCAAGTTGACGATGCGGCTGCGGCGGACCATGCGTGCATGGAAAGCCCTGCCGCCGCGTGCAGCGGGTTCATCTGCTGCGGAGTAGACATGCTGGCCGGCGGCGGTGGGTAGACCGACAAAGGCGGCGACGACGAGAAGACGATCGTGGTGCCGTTCAGGTCCGTGAAGCTCGTCGGGTTGGAGGAGCTCGGGTAGGAAGCTCGTATGGGCTTCGGAGCAGAGCTCGGCATGACTGCTCCGCTTGAAGGGTCCCACTGCTCATTGAAGGGCAGGTCGAGCGGCGTGTTTGGAAGGGACGAATCGGCCGACGAGGATGCGCCGGACAGCGAGGTCGTGGAAAGCTGGTGCATCATGCGCGGAGCCGGAGCATCGTTCCAGGCGTGGTGCGGGTTGCTGTGCGAGAAGGGGAAAGAGTCAGTCGGGGCTCTGAGCGGTCGGACGGGAGCGGAAAAGATCGCCGCGGAGCCGTACCTCGGCATCTGGATCGCGCCTTCCGGGCCTGTCCCATGGTCCTGGGCACCGTCTGCGCCCATTTCGACGTCTTCCTGGTCCATAGCGTCGCCCTGCATCATTTCGAGGGCGCGCTGCTGCTGTCGCGCGAGCGCCGTGGACCAGTGCGGCGTCGGAGAAGGGGGCGGCGCGGCGAGAGCCTGCTGTTGTTCCCGGGCGCGCTGCTCCTCGACGAGCATATTCGTCTGTAGCCCATAGTGTGCGGATTGCGCGTCAGTCAAGACTGTGAGCGGTGGGAAGTGGGCCGGGCAAACTGACCTTGGCGCGTTTTCCGGGCGAGGGGTCTCCGTCCACCTGGTCGCGGGAGCGCTTGGTCGGCGTCGGGACATTGCCCATATTCGCAAATACGCTGTCCATGCTGTTCAGGAGCCTTCGGAGGGCGGCTAGGCGGTGCAAGAGCGTGCCGCGGCGGTTGACCGTGCGGTGCAGCAAGAGGGCCGATGTACGCGTGCACGGTGCGGGACGCGGTCGCTAGGCCTTGTGGGCGCGGTATGCAAGTACGCTGTGCTGGTGCACGGGCTGTGCTGGCGGGTGTTGGCGAGTTTGAGGTCGAGGGAGCTGCAGCAGGAAACTTGCAAAGTTCTCGCCCGCGATTCGCCCAAAAGCGGAACTTGTCGGCCGAAGCCCTCGAATTTTCCAACCCTTCTGCCAGCTATGCCCTCGTTGTAGCACCTCAGCGATGCATTCGCCGCAGTCAGAGTCCAGAACTTTCAAGGGAGAGATCCACTGTCGACGGCCAGGCGATTTTCTCTACCTCCGCGGAGTCCGCGGTGCGGCTGCCCCGGGGCCAGCTGTTCCCCGGAGGCGTCATAGCCGACGCTTGCCGCATCGCTCTGACTCTGCTTCCGGCGCATCTCGGGGCTCTGCTAGCTACTGTATCATGCTGGCTCGGACAGGCTACACCGCCGCCACGGCGCTCCGCCAAATCCGCCCTCAGCAGCACCTCGGAACCGTCGCCGTCGCTTTCCGCGCTTCCGACGCAAGATGCCGCTTGTTCTCGTCGACCGTAGCGCGCGAAAAGCCCCGGCTCGTCATCCTCGGATCTGGCTGGGGCGGATACGAGGTCATGCAAAAGGTGGATCGCCGCAAGTACGACGTGACCCTCAGTGCGCTCACCCTCCGGATTTCCTTTCGTATCTCCCACGGCTCGTGTCGCTGACTCTTCCGGATCCCCAACAAAGTCTCCCCGAACACGTACATGGCTTTCACTCCGCTCTTGACCTCGGCGTCGGTCGGCACCGTCGACTTCAACAGCACCCTCGAACCCGTCCGACGCTACAACGAAGTGGTGAGCCGGACCCATCCTTCGTTCCTGCCTGCGTGACCGGCTTCGAACCCCTCAGACACCAAGACTCATCACGAAGCTTTCGCGAATCTCGCAGAGGTACCTGCAAGCTTGGGCGGACAAAATCGACTTTGAACGAAAACGGATCTCGTGCATGCCCGCGACCGGGTCCGCCGCACGGAAACGGTACATCAACCCGAAAATCGACCAGGTCGACGACTCGCTCAAGCCGGCCGCCTCCTATCCTGGATGGAAGGAATTCGACGTCGCGTACGACAAACTCGTCATCGCCGTCGGGTGCTACTCGGCGACGTTTGGTACTCCCGGCGTGAAAGAGCATGGGTGAGGATGCCCGCTCTATATTTTTTTGCGATGTTCTCGCAGAATTGATCGCTCCAGTCCCCCGCCAGCTACTTCCTGAAGGACGTGCGAGACGCCGCCAAAATCCGCAACCGGATCTACGAGTGCTTCGAGCTCGCGAGTCAGCCGACCATCACGGACGAAGAGCGAATCGGGTTGCTACACTTTGCGATTGTCGGCGGAGGTCCGACTGGCGTCGAGTTTGCTGGGGAGCTTCACGATGCCTTGACGACGGATATCCAGCACGCGTACCCGAAACTCGCCCCGCTCTGCCGGATGTACGTATCGCCGCTCGCTCTGTATACGCGTACTGGCTCGCACTGATGAGCTTGCTCCACCGCCCTCATGTCAGCACCATTTACGACGTCGCTGCCCAGATCCTCGGTTCCTTCGACAAGAATCTGGCCGAGTACGCCACCGCCAAGTTCAACCGCGCCGGAATCAGCATCAAGGGCTCGCGGCACGTGACCGGCGTCGGCGAGGGGTACCTCGACATCAAAGAGGAGGGCAAAGTCCCGTTCGGCCTGCTCGTGTGGAACACCGGTCTCGCGGCGAACCCGCTCGTCGAGTCGATCCAGGAGTTGCAGAAGGACGAGAAGACGCACAGCTTGAGGATCTCGGATCAATTCCGGACGTACAAGAAGGATGGGGAGGAGATGAAGGATGTTTTTTGCATCGGCGACGCGAGCGCGCTGGAGCAGAAGCTGCCGGCGACGGCTCAGGGTGAGTCGGCTGCGTCCCTCTCTCCGCCCTTGGCCTTGAAAATCAACCGACTGACGTGTTTCATCGGTCCAGTTGCATCTCAAGAGGCGCAGTGGCTGGCCAAGGTTTTGAACTCGGAGGTCTCGGGCAAGAAAGACCCCGGATCTTTTGTCTTCCACAACCAGGGCGTGCGTCTCTTCCCCTTCAGCCTGCATCTGGACATTCAGCGCGCTGACGACTCGCTTGATCATCCAGACGATGGCTTATATCGGAGGATGGAGCGCGATCGTCGACCGGACTCAGGCCGACGAGGGCCCGAAGGGCGAGCTGACCGGGCGCGCTGCCTGTACGTACTTCTCTGCCTCTTGCCGTCGATCCGAGTCACTGACACTGTGACAATGCTCGCAGGGCTGCTGTGGCGCAGCGCGTACCTGTACAAATCGCTCTCCTGGCGGAACAAGATCTCCCTCCTTTACGTGAGTCTGTGATTTCGGTGTTGTGACTGACTCGGACGAACGCGAGGTACTGATGTTTACATGCCATCCTGGCAGCACTGGTTCGCGACGTGGCTCGGAGGACGGCGGCTCTCACGTTACTAGAAAACCTGTCGTACTGTACACCCGAAACTCCTTACCCCTCTGATATGCATATGCTCTCATTACACGCTATGCAGCAGACCGGAGGATATGATGTTGATAATGCGTTTGCAGGCCGGTTTACGAAGGTCTCCGGCGTTCCGAAGACCTCAGCCCCCTTCGGCCTTATCAGATCTTATCGCTCTTCTCTCTCGATCATCTTCCCTCCTCCCGATCGCGGGGAGGCCGATCTTTTCGTGCGTCACGCCTGAGCTGGCCGCTGGCCGTGTCGTCTGCCGCTGCGGACGCTCGACGACGAGAAGACTTGGCTGCTGTCTGCTTCCCGGCTCTCCTCTCGCGCTCCGGCTTAAGACTTGCTTCGAGCGAGGAGGCTCGGCTTGAAGAATCGACACCGCCAGCGAACGCTCGCGATCAGCTCCGCGAACCTCGACTTCTCCCGCTAGACGAGCGCAGTACCCCAGACCTCCCGCTGTGACGGCTCAGCTGCGGAGAACGACCATGTCCGCCGCGATGAAGGGGTCGAAGGGGACGGCGAAGCCCGGCTCAACGAAGAAGCGACTGGTGATCTTGGGATCCGGCTGGAGCGGCTACGCCGTTATGCAGAAGGTCGACAGACGGTTCTACGACATCACTATGAGTGTGTCTCTTCGCCCTCTTAGCTGGCCAGAAGTTGGCACCCATGGCAGTATGCTGACCTGCGCTTTCGGACCGGAACAGTCAGCCCGTCCGAGTACTTCGCCTTTACTCCGCTCCTTTCCGGAGCTGCGGTCGGTACCAACGACTTCAATAGCGTCGTCGAGCCTGTCCGGGCTTACCCCGAAGTCGTGCGTCTCTTCCGCAGGAAGCGGCTTCCGATCCCGGCCTTCCCTGACTCTGGCTCCCACGTGCAGGACTACCACCAAGCGTACGCTCATGCGATCGACTTCCGAAAGAAGACCGTCGACTGCTATCCGGCTGTGCACTCTGGCAGCCGCAAGCGCGAACTTGATCGGCGCGTCGACGTCAAGTCGGACCAGGAAATCAAGCCGGCGGTTTCGCACCCTGGGTCAAAGCTGTACTCGGTCGGTTACGACAAGCTCATCCTTGCCGTAGGCTGTGGAACGGCGACGTTCGGTATCGAAGGGGCGCAAGAACACTCTTTCATGCTCAAGGACGCCGACGACGCGCAAAAAGTCCGGACTCGGATCCTCGAATGCTTCGAGCTGGCGAGTCAGCCGACTCTGACCGACGCTGAACGCAAGGGCCAGTTGCACTTTGCCGTAGTTGGGGGAGGACCGACCGGTACGTCCCGCCTTGGCCGACGCCGCAGCTCCGGGGCTGACCGCGCTTGTTCGCCCAGGCGTCGAGTTCGCCGGCGAGTTGCACGACTTCTTGACCAGCGATCTCAAGCGCGCGTACCCGAAGCTCCAACCGCTGGCCCAGATGTGAGGTGCTCCTCAAACCGAGCAAGCAGCGGGTCAGGGACTGACGGCTGCAAAATGACAGCACCATCTACGACATCGCCCCAGGCGTCCTGCAAGGTTTCGACAAGTCGCTTTCCGAGTTTGCGGCGGAGAAGTTCAGGCGACAGGGCGTCGCGGTCAAGGGCGAGAGTCACATTACCCGCGTCCACGAAGACCACCTCGAGATCAAGGAGGAAGGCAACGTGCCGTTCGGGATGCTCGTGTGGTCCACTGGCCTGACGCCCAGCCCTCTGATCGAGTCGCTGGACGACTTGAAGAAGGACGAGAAGACGAAAGTGTAAGCGGGTTTTGTCTTATTGTACCGCCGCGAGGTTTCGTGCTTACGCGAAATCCCGCCCGGTCATGCAGCATCCGGATCACGGATCGTCTGAACGTCATCTCACAGCAAGACGAGGTCTACGAGGATGCCTTCTGCCTCGGTGATTGCAGTGCGCTCGAGAAGAAGGCACCGCCGACAGGGCAGAGTACGTGATCTTTGCGCTTCCGCTCTCACTCGGAACATACTGATCCTTTCTTAACCGCAGCTGCTTCGCAGCAGGCGGATTGGCTTGCAAAAAGCCTGAATGCGTCTGCCCGAGGAGCCGATTCACCGGCGCCGTTCAAGTTCCGCAACCATGGCGTGAGTCGCCCCGAGTTCGCACAGCAGAATCCGGCCATGAAGCTGATCCCATGCACACCGTCACAGAATATGACCTACCTGGGCGACTTGACCGCCATCATCGACCGATCGGGCGACGTCGAGGGTCCGGAGGGAAAGCTCACGGGCAAGACAGCCTGTAAGTTCGCGCTACCCAGCGCCGGTCAACCCCGGACCTCTCCAGCTTACACCGGACCTCGAGACAGGGCTACTCTGGCGATCCGCATACCTATACAAATCGCTCTCGTACCGGAATCAGGTGTCGCTGGTCTACGTACGTGCCTTTGCTGTTCGAGCTATTCCGAGATCGGCTGACACGCCGCGCAGCACTGGCTTTGCGCATGGCTCTTTGGCCGCCGGGTATCGCGATTCTAGAGGGAGTGATATCAATATCATACAATATTGCAGCTTGGCGTAACGACCTGTTCTTCATCCGACATCTCTTGCATCATGCAAGTCGCCGGGGTGAACCTCTCGGGTTAGGCCAGCTTTTTTACTAATCAATCTTGCTATTGGCCTCGTCCGAGCAAAGACGGTGAATCCGACCGAGCTATGTAAATCAGAGCGCGGACCTAGACAAAGACCGGGGGCCGGATGCCGTATCGAGCGATGCGATGACGTACTTCACCTCGTCGTCCGACCCTATCTCCCAGCTGCTCCTCTGCACGAGCCGCTCGACTGATATAGCGAAGGGAAGATGAGCGACGGATTTGCCTCTAAGCCAGTGGAGCCCGGTCAGCAAGGTACGTCCGGCTTTCCGCCGCCGACTCGGTGGTCGTGTTTCATCCGGCCCGGCGGAACATGCTGACTTGGCTCTCTCAGCCCCAGCCGTCGACGGCGGTCCGATAGGCGGTGGCGACATCCCGTCCCACCAGACCGAGGCGTCCGGAACCGAGCGGTCCGGCACACAAGACCCGCTCCGAGGACAGGGCAACTCGGCGACCACCACGTTCTCCCGGGAAGACTACGCGCCCGTATCGCGGAGTCAGCGAAAAGACGACGTCGAATCGCAAAAGGCGGAAGAAGAGAAGCGGATGGCCAACGCGGGCGGACAAGACGACTTCCGGCAGAGTACAACGAGGGATTCGGATGAGCCTGCGCCCGGCCGCGTGAGTACCAGTCTGCATTCTTCCATGTGCCTTCCGCCCAGATGCGATCATAACTTCGCAGCGGGCGGAATCCGGACCGCGCCCAAAGTTCCTGACGGAAGTCCTCTCGCCCACGACAGGTCGACCCGAACCTCAACTCGGACAAAAACCTCGTGGAAGCCGGTACCAACATGGCCGGCTCCGGCGGCGCAAGCTCGGGCGTAAGTCTTCCGCTCCCTTCTCCGACACAACCTTCCCGCCCGTTTCTCGCTGACTTCTCCCTCTCTGGCCGGTTGCGAATCGGGCTGACAGCTGTACTAACGCGCAGTCGGAACTCCCGCAACCACCTCCGATTCGTCCCGTAAACCAAGGCAAGGCGAAGTTGTGAATGACTGTCAAATTCAGTGCGGACAGAGCGGTGCGGCGAGGCTCCGTTACAGTCCGAAAGTCAATTCGGTCAGACCTCAGCCTCCGCGGACCTCCCATTCCGGAACCGTTCATGGCTTTCTCTCCTCGAGCAGTGCTGCGTTCTCGTTTACTCGCAGCTCCAGGAGCCTACCGAGACCTCGACAGGTTCTTAAGGCTTCCGTGCTCTCCCTGCTGCCACTGCTGCGGAAGAAGCCCGCGCCTGTCCTCCGAAACCTTCTCGGCGCTTCGAGCCTCGGTGGCGCTGCCTCCGGTCCCGACATGCGTCCGCGATTAGTCAACGACAAGCTCGGCTCTTCTCGGAACTCTTGGATCCCGCTAGGAGAGGAAGGAGCAGAAACAGGCTCGGACAGCTCGCAAAGCTCGGAAGGCAGCGCGCGCGACGGCCCTCGCGTTCGCACGGCAGCCGCAAGAGGACATCGGAAACACGCGGCATTGCCTCGGGTGCGCCAGGATGGAAAGCGTGCGACCGTGCGAACAATGCGAAGTCTCGGGATGGGAAGGACAACGCTCGCAGACGTCTTGGTGAGTGTGCGATCATTGCAAGAACGCGATCAGGCTATCGTGTTGACTTTCGCCTCTCGCAGAACCCGAGCGGTCACAGCGACGACGACAAGGCCGGATCGAACGCCGGGGACGACCTGCCGCCCGAAAAGCGTTCCTCCCCGCCGACGAACGATGTCGAAGCCCAAGCGGCTCAGGTCCGCTCGACGCGACAGTCGTGGACCGGACCAAAGATGTCGATGCGGCGAAAGCTGTACATCGCGGGGGTGGCTGCGATCTCGCTGGCCATCATCTTCGCCGGAGTGGTGGTGGGCGGGCGGACGGTACAGGCTCGGAAGGACGCAGCGGCGGCGACTCCCGCACCCAGCGCCGATGCGCTGGCGCACGCGTCGAGTGCCGTTTCAGTGGACAACGCGGCCCTCTCGGCAACGGGCTCGAGCGTGCTAGCTCGCCTGCAAGGAGCGGCGCCGACCGGAGATGCAGGTCACTGAGTCAGTCGAGGTCAAGCTAGTACAGATGAGCAGCTGCCATGACGACGTACCTGGTTGTCGCCATGAGATAACGAGCCGGACAGAGAGACTGGAGCTGACGATCGTCACGTCTGGTCGACCGGCATCTTGGTCTTGCGCGCGAGGCGGACCGAGCGAGGGACGAGGGAGATGCTTGTGGACGAGAACGCTGAGGTCAGGTCGTCCATGTCGACCTCGGCCGGAGCGACGACGCCCTTCTCCGTAGGCTGCGGCGCAGATGTCGCAGGATGAGGATTCTCCTCGGGCTCCGTCTCGGGAAGCGGGATGTGTTGGCGAACAGCAGGCGGGGAAGGCTGCGAGCCGAACAACTCTTCCGAAGTGGCCCGAGGCGGCCTGACAGCCTGTCCTTCGGGAGCGTCCGCTGTTCCAGGCGAGGGTCTCGGCTTCCAGTCGCGCCGGACCATGCCGCCCCCCTTCTTGAGGACCTCCTCGATTCCCCAGATCGTGACGGCGAAGAAGTACTGCGCGGGGTAGCCGTGCTTCTCGATCAGGTGGAGCCGGCGACCTTTCGGGGTCTGAAAGTGGGCCGGACACCCAGGCTGGAAACAGGCGAACTGCAGGTGGGCCGGCGGCTAAAGTCAGTGGCAAGTTGCACAGTTCGGAGAAGAGCACACGCTCACGATCTTTTCGCCGCGTTCGCGCCTGATCTGAGCCATTTCGTCATGACACTCGACGAGGTGCAGTTGAAGGAACCTCTCGTCCGGAAACACCCTCCCGCAGATCACGTTTCCCGCCGGGTCCCTGCGCTCTGCGTGCGGACGGCCGATCGCAAAGTCGAGCGTGGGCGGAGGCGCGACGCAAACGTGCGCGTGGTACGTGCGGTGGTGCGCCTCGAGCGATGCGAGGGTCGGATGAACCGAAGGGACGGCGTCGCACGACGGCGGCAAGCTGCACGTCCATACTGCAGCGCTGCGAGCGTAGCTAGATATCAGCTTGCTAAGCTGTAGCTAGTATGATTGAGCTAGAGCGTACCTTGAGGGCGAGGACGACCGGACAATTTTGGTTGAAGGAAGCGGCGACAGCGACGGCGACCGCGACCCGGACGACGACGACGAGGCCAGCGATGGCGAACGCCGGCGCTTGTGGGCGTCCATCGCCTGGGAACCGGGCGACCAAAGAGCCAGATGCGCCGAGACGGGCGAGGGCAAGAACAGAAGCCGGACTAGAAGTCTCTCGGCGCAACTTTCTATGGCTCGGCCGGACTGCCACAAACTGAGTCTAGCATCGGTTCCCGCCGTAGTGGAAACAGTGCCAAGGCCTCCGGAGCTCGCTTGAGAAAAAGGAAGACGGTGAAGGGGAAAAAAGGCCTGCCGACAACTCCCTTCTATTCCATCATCCTCCCCTGCTTTGCCCGAAGAGCCCGCCGACTCTTCCTCCGGTTCCAGTAGTGCGCCAACCCCCACCCGACAAAGACCGCAACAAACATGCCGACGACGCCCGCGCCGATGTACCCCGAGTTGTCGTTGATCGCGCGCCAGAACCGCCACCAGCTGCCGGCTGCGCAGTCGACGACGATGGAAGGCGCGACAGACAGGGATGGCGTCAGCTCGAATCAGTCGTAGCCAAGGTTGCGGAGACGTACAGAGTCCGGAGTCGTTATCGGCGGCTTCTGAGCAGGAGTCGCATTTCTCGAGCGCAAGACTGTCGGAAAGAGGAGAGAGTCAGGCTTCAGCTCGCCGGAATGGAACCAGTCTCGACTATACGCACCCCATGAACTCCGTCTGTACAAGCAAGCACGACCGGGACACGATCGAGTCAGCCTCCCGGGACTGCAAGCGCAGGAGCAGTTCGAAGGAACGTACGATGGAGATGACCAGCGCGACAATGATCGAGATGATCGTCAAGACGACGCTGATATTCACGAGCTTGTCCTGGTCCGTCTGCGGGAGCATCTTGGCCCGCTCCGCCGCGAGCCGGAGCTCCTCCTCGTGCTCCTCCACCGTGGGCCGGCGCTCGACGAGCCGCACCCCCCTCAGCCACCTCTTCCACCTTGCTCCGCCACTCGCGGGCGCCGCCGCGGAAGCGTGCTCGGATTCGGCGACCCGCTGAGGCATCGTGTAGGCGGAGAGCATAAAGATCGAGTCGAGAGAGTCGATCGCGGTCATGCCGGCCGTGAACAGGAGCGGCAAGATGATGATCTCGCTGGGAGGGATGTGGTGCTGCCCGGACGCGAGAGCCGAGATGCCGAGAAGGGAGCTATCGGGGCACGTCTTGTCAGATCGGGCCGAAGGGACTGCATCGTCGTGGAGAGCGCGAGAAGGCTCACATCTCCGAGGCTGTGTCGAACCCGATCCCAAACAGCACACCGATCGGGTACATCTGTTGGTCCAGAGCTTGGTCAGTGGCCTGTAAAGACTGCGACAAGACGCATGAGCGTACCTTCCAAGGTCGGTTGATCAACTTGAACATGGGCCGCCCTATCCGCCCGATGCAGCTCGTCATTGGCATGCTCTCAGGCCTCCGCTCTTGCTCCGGGTCCGGCCGAGGTGCCTCGTCCTTCTCCTCCGGCATGTCGAGACTAGCCTCTTCGTCCTCGAGCTTCTTGCTTGGACAGTCAAGCTCCGGACTCGGGCGCGCAATCGCCAGGTCGGAGGGGCTTTGCGGTGAGGCTTCTGATGCGAGTGCGACTCGCTGTGCGCGCTTCTGTATGGAGTAGTGCGTGTTGTCAGCTCCGATGAGCGAGAGGTCATGGAGAGCGCGCCGGACGGCTGCAGAACTACCCGCTGTTTGGCCTGCCGCAAGCTCTGCCAGAGAAACACCGAGTTGATCACGGCTGCACGTCGTCGCATAGTCCGACTCATCAGTATTGAGACACACGGTTTCGCTGGACGCTCCAGGAGAAGGACCACCACGCACCGAGGAGGAAGAGGAAACTCGCCGACACGCTGACCCCGATCACCCCTCCAATGCTGCTCACATCCGGCACCTTGTCAATAGCCGAGGTCGCGATGATGATGGCGATCGTCATGGCGACGACGATGGTTGAATGTCCGAGCGAGAAGAAGAGGCCGACGGTGACGGGGGTTTGACCGGCGGCGACGAGCGAGCGGGTGACTGTGGACGGGTCCGGGCAGTATCAGGACGTGGCCTTTGAGCCCGAGCGACAATCTGGCTCACCGTTATCGATTGCGCAGATGTGGTCCATGTCTGTACAGAAGCGCCGGAGAGCAAGGCAAGCGTCAGCCCACGTTTGATCCGCCAGACGAAGGGATCCCCCGGTCGACATACCGAGTGCGTGCCTCAACCCGAGTGTCCACGCGACGACGCACAAGCTCAGTACGCCTCTCTTGTCGCTGTCCCTGCCAAAGACAATGCCGGCGACGATCCAGATCGCGGCGTTCGCGGCTATCTCTCCCCCGAGGAGCGCGATCGCCCGGCCAGCGAGGGTGAACCGCCAGGAGGGGGTGCAGCGGCTGCGCAGGCGGCGGAGGTGCTTCTTCTCGCCGCATGGCGCTGTGTCGTCGTCTTGCCGACCGTCCGCTGAATCGCAAGGCTCGGCAGCGGCGGCGGCGGGGGGTTTGCTGATCGAGGTTTCCACGGGCGATAGCCGCGAAGGGATGATAGCGCCCTCCAGCTCCGAGGGCGGCGCTGTAGCCATAGCAGAGCACCGAGATAGCACTGTGAGAGCAACAGCGAGCAGGCAGCGGGCGGCTGGGAAGCCCTGGCAGGCGGGCGACGAGCCCGAGAGGGAGGCTGGGAAAAAAGTGAGGAGGCCCGCTTTGCCGCGGACGGAGAAAGCGGGAGAGCCGTGCACCGATCAAATCAGATTGATTATTCTTACGAGCATACTTGAGATCAGATCACTTTTCTCCTATGCAGACAGTTTTCTGGCGAGAGCAGTCCAAGCGGAGGTCTCTGCAGTGAAGAGCGCGCGTCGAAACGAGATCCTCATTTCGAGACACCCGTCTTTCGCGACCGCTTCAGCGGTTCATATAGGCAATCCACGCCCTCCGCTCCCTCTCCTCCTTCTGCTGCTTCTTGGCCATCCCCCGCTCCCCTCTCCCCCTCCGCTCCCGCGCCTCCCTCTCCGCGCGCTTCCGTTCCCGCTCGCGCTCCTCCCTCGCCTTCCGGGTCTGGTCCGGCCCGAGCGCCCCGACGACGAGTTTCCGTCGCTGCTCGTCGTCGATGCCACTCCCCTCCGCTCGGCTCGAGGTTCCGATCCCGCCGCGGTCGCGCTTCTCGATCGCGCGAAGCGGGACTTTGAGCCGAGCGGCGTCGGAGGCAGAACCAGAGGCGGAAGGCCCCGCGCCTTCGGCCGTGGGCGTCGTCGGTCCGAGCGGCAGACCTTCTCTCCACCCTTGTCGCGCAAGGAGTTTCCACCCGGGCGAATCGGGCTTGATCGCATACTGCGTCGGCGGAGCGAAGGGCCTAAAAGATCCGTCTTGCTGTCGAGCGCTCGGTAGGAGTTGGTGGATCAGGAGGGGCTGGACTTTTGTGCGCTTTGGCGCGACCTGCTCAGGAAGTCCAGTGAGGGGATCGATCACGACTAAATCTGCGTCCTCCTCGGAGTCGTCGACGGCGTCGGACTTGGGCTTGACTTTCGGGTCTGGCGACCTCCCCTCGGTGTCGTCGTCGTCTTCGTCGCTGGAAAGCACAATGTCGGCTTCGCGCTCTGAGAGCTGCCAGCGCGCAGGTTCGAAAGCCCTAACCGGTGGCGAGGCCGTCCGCGGACGTTTGGTCGAGGCCGCCTCCGGTGGCGGCGACGGGTTGTTTACGGGCGACGTCGGGCGGCGCGAGGCGGGCGCAGAGTGGGTCGCGATCGGAGTTTCTCCTGCTTGGCGGTCGAGTCCGACGATGGACGCATACAGGCTGCGCACTTGCTCGCCAGGAACGGTGGCGAACGGCCGCGAGATGCCACTCGCCCGGTCCTCCTGCCGCGGGCTCGGTTCCTCCGCAGGAGGCTCGTCCACAGAAGCCTGAGTCGGACTTGACAAGCCCTCGAGGACTCTGAACTGCGGGTCTCGCGCGGCAACGAAGCGCATCTTGCCCCTCCGGTGGGTCGTCGGGCCGTACGTCGGGACCCAGTCATCTTCCCCGGGCCCTTCGCCGTAGCGCGCGCGGCTTGTTGCACGCGCTCGAGCGTGGGTGTCGGCGAGTCCGAGGCCTGCGTATGCGCGGCGCGAAGTGGACGGCTCGGAATCGGCGACCAAGGCGGCGACGTCCTCGTCCGTGTCGTTGTAGGAGAAGATGAACGCCGGCCGCCGCGGGGGCCTTGGGGCGCCTGAAGCCATGCGACTGTCCCTGCCCGAGTCTGTGGCCTGTGGGAGACGAGCGAGAGCGCAGCCGAAGTCAGCTGCAGCCAGCCTGTGCACCTCGTCTATAGCTCCATACACGCCTCCAGGACCGACAGCATGCGTGCAGCAGCTATCATCTCAAAGGCTCGACAGGCTACAGCCCCGACTGCGCCATGTCCTGCTCTCCGCGCTGCGTTCCCAGGGTCGCCGTCGACTTCGCTGCGCCCCACATCCAGCCTTAAACGGCCACCCCGCCCGCCTTGTCCAGGTCAGACACGGTCACGCTCGACTCTGAGAGGACAAGATGGCGTCGAGGCAGCGCCGAAGCCGCAGAGGGCGTTGCTCTACGTGCCCGGGTCGAACCAAAAGATGCTCGACAAAATGCTTAGGCTGGACCCCGCTAGCCGCGCCAACAGCCAGTCCGACGCACTCGCGACGCCGGACGTCCTGACGCTCGATCTCGAGGACTCGGTCCGGATGGAGAAGAAGTCGGAAGCGAGGAGGATGGTCACGCAGTGAGACGCCTGACTCGCTTTCGCCCACCGAATCTCGGCGCTCACCTCTCTTTTTGCATGTCGCAGGGCCCTGCAGGTACGCAGCAATGCATCAATGCTGACGCCAAAGGGGCAGATCTGACCACGACGTCCGAACGTTGGCACCTTCTCCCTCTCAGGCCTCCGCCAGTACCGACTCGCCCTCTCGCAAGTTTGTCCGGATCAACCCCGGCCAAGCAGGTCTCGACGACCTCGACGCGATCGTCAGTCTCCTGCGCACTCCCTCAACTCCGGACGCCCCGCGCATGACCTGACCTGACTCTGACTTGACCCCGCAGCTCTCCGCGCCGGGCCTGGACGGCCTCCTCCTCCCCAAAGTCAACTCGGCCGCAGACGTCCAGGCCGTCACGCGCTTCATCGACGAGTACGGCTCGGAGACGTACAGGCGGCAACTGCGGGTGATCGCGAGCATCGAGAGCCCGCTCGGGCTGCTGAACTTGAGGGAGATCGCGACCTCGGAGCGGGTCGGGGGCTTGCTGGTGCGCCGCTCTCGCGTACTGGTCCTACCTATTCACAGTTGGCACTAATTCCTGCCTCACGATGGCGATGTGACAGTTTGCTGCCGAAGACTACTGCGCGAGCTCGCGGCTGATCCGGACTCCCTCGCGACTCGAGATGCTCTACGCGCGGTCGTGCGTCGTCGCCGCTGCGCACGCCTTCGGACTCAGTGCCATCGACCTCGCCTGCGTCAAGTACAAGGGCGAGGAGGCGGAGCGGATACTGGTCGAGGAGGCGGAGGAAGGCCGGAGGCTTGGGTTCACGGGTGCGTCTCTCACTGCCGGCGCAGGCGGTTCTGAGAGCGGCCTGTCGCAGCAGCTGAGCTTGACGCCGTGGCCGCCCTCTCACAGGCAAACAAGCTATTCACCCTGCGCAGGTCGCCGCCATCCAGCGCGCCTTCGCCCCCTCGCCAGCCGGTGCGCCACTCTTCTCCCTCCAAGGCCTTGTCATCGCGGAGACTGATCCGGAGGCGTTCGACCTTCGGTCCCGCAGAGATTACACGGGCGCAGGCTATTCTGGATCAGTACGAATCGGCGCGCGAGTCCGGCCGGGGCGCGTACGGCCTACAAGGCGCGGACGGCCAGACGGAGATGATTGACGCGCCGATGGTACCGTTTCCCTTCCCTCCGGTCTCGGTCTCGGTCCTACGCACCCTTGAGACAGAACCCTGCCTGACTGACTGCTTTCGGATGCACGCAGCTCCTGCAGGCCCGGAGTATATTGGATCAGGCTCGCGCGAGCGGACTCGTCTGAGGGAGGCGTGCCACCCTGCTGCCGCGCGAGGGCTCGGAGGTCGTTATTTCGCGGCGGCGCCCCTGAAGCGGTTCGGACTAGTCCCTCTGAACCATATTGGTGGGGGCCGGGAGACGGCTGGTACCGAGGGTCAGGATGTCGGGCAGGCTGGGGCGGGAATGGGAGCGTGCGCCGGTCGCCTCTTTTTTTCCGCCGACTACATTGTTGCAATTTCGGACCCAGTTCTACGTCGTCAGATTGTGATTAAAGCGACTCCTGCGTTATGGAACCCGGAGAAAGGAGAGCTGACGTCGAGAGGTGGTTGCGGTCGAGGCCCCGACGGCGACTTGGCCGGACTGTAACCGCGGCGTGTGGGCGTGGAGGATCCGCGAACACCTGGCTGGGAAATCTTCGCTTTCGCTCTATACACGCTCCCTAGTCTCTGCGTCTATGGCCGCTACGCGCACTGTTCCGGGCGCAGCGCCGAGTGCCCCGCTGACCAAGGCGCAGCGCAAAGCCGCCGCGCAGCAGTCGCAGTCGCAGGCGCACGCCAACGCGAACGGCGCCGCCCCGCTCGCCCACAAGAGCCAGGACCCGAACGCTGTCACCGTCGCCGCCGCGAGCAAGCACAAGGTATCGTAGACGCGCATCTTCGGTCGGAGCGTGAGCCTGGACGAGGGCCGCCGGGTTGACACGTTCCTCTTCTCTTCTCAGGACGAGGGATCCGCGGGCGGACGGCCGGACAAGGCCAAGTACGACGCAGGTGAGTCGCTCGAATTCATGGGCTGGTGGATTGGCGGAATGGGCGCTGACCTCCTCCCGCCATCGCGTTCAGAGCAGGACGCCCTCCGGTCCCAGATCGACGCCCTCCAGGCGAAACTGGTCCGTTCCCTCTCGAGCCTCCTACCATCGGCGCTGAATCCTGACGCGAATGCTTCCCCGCAGAACGACCTGAAGAACAAGATCTCGGCGTCTTCGAACCGCGGCGGGCCGGACCATGAGCGCAAGGTCGCGATCCGGAAGGAACTCGACGCCCTCAGGGGAGAGCAGGCCCGCATGAAGGGCGGCCGGGGCAAGACCCTCGACCAGCTCAAGAACATGCAGGACGCCATGAACAAAAAGGTCCGCCGAGGCGAGTCGGCGGCGCTTCCTCTGCATGGCTGATTCCCGGTCGGCCCATCCGTTTCCAGGTCAAGGACTTGAACGCTGCCAAGGCCAAGGTCCCCTACAAGACTACGCAAGAGGTCGACCACCAGATCAAGTGCGTTCAAAGCCGGGCCTGCACAATTCAAGCTTCGGAACTGACGCCGGCCGCGTTTCCCCCCCGAACCAGGTCGCTCGACCGCCAGGTCGAATCCGGCTCGATGAAGCTCGTCGACGAGAAGAAGGCTCTCGCCGAGATCTCGTCCCTCCGAAAGCAGCGCAAGACGGTCGAGTCCTTCTCCGCGCAGCAGGCCGCGATCGATGCCGACAAGGCCAAGATTGACGAGATCCGTCAGGAGCTCGACGACCCGGAGCAGAAGGCGGCGAGTAAGAAGTTCGACGACTTGAAGAAGGAGCTCGACGAGGTGAACAAGCGGATGGAGGACGTCAGCAAGAGCCGGGACGGCCTCTACGACGAGCGGAACGCCCGTGAGTCCCAGGTCGAGGCGAGGATTCTGCGGCACGAATGGAGCGCTGACGCTGGCGACTTCTTTCAGTCTCGAAGCAGCTCGATGAGCTTTGGCAGCAGAAGAAGGCATCGGCCGCAGCTTTCCGCGAAGCCAACAACGCCTACTGTGAGCCCCAAGCCGCGGCTTCTTGACGGGCGGCGATCTGACCGCCTCCTCCTCGCAGACCAAAAGCTGAACGACGAGCGCGCCAAGCGGGACGAGCGACGAAAGGCCGAGCGCAAAGAGTACGAGGTCTCGAAGCGGGCCGAGGTCAACCAGCGGCTGCTCGAAGAGGCGCAGGCGCCCGCGTTCGAGCGCGAGATCGAAGACTGCCAGACCCTCATCCGGTTCTTCCGGCAGCGGATTGGCCTCGAGAACGGCGCGGCCACCAGCGCCGGTTCGGGCTCGGTCTCGAGTCTGGGCTTCAGCCGACCCAAGGTGGCCGGCGTTCCGGAGCCCGAGCCGCGCAAGATCGACGAGGGCGATTCCTTGAAGGGCGCCGTCCCGCTCAGAAAAAAGTCGGAGCAGGAGGAAGAGTCCTGGGGCGGCCTCGCGGCCAGCTCGAAGAAGGGCGGCAAGAAGGGCCGCGCGGCCGAGGCCGACGGCGAGAAGCTCAAGCTGCCGTTCGGGACGCTGTCGGGCTTGATGGCGCTCGGAATCCCGGCGCCGTTGACGACGGGCGAGGTGCAAAAGACGATTGACAGCCTGCAGCTCAAGAAGAAGTACTTAGTAGACAACCAGGTGCGTCGCCGCTGGTGCTCGCTGTGCGCTTCGCCACCCGAGAGCTGACTCTGAGCTGTTTACAGGCTCGCGTTACGAAGGAGCGCGTCGCAGCTGTCGAAGCCAAGATCGCCGCCGCGGAGAGGAAGGGCCAGCCGCTCTCGGAGATGGACGCCGTCGCCGCGACGGACTCGACTGCGAAGGAGGAGGCGATTAAGGACGCGCAGCCGCAGCCGATCGAGAACGGCGCGACGAAGGAGGACGCGGTCCAGAACGCGGAGGGAGCGGAGAAGGAGGAGGAAGAGGCGGGCAAGACGGCGGATGCGCCCGAGACGGCTGCTGCGGAGGAGACCAAGGGAGAGCAGGCGGAAGAGAAGGAGGAGGGCGAGATTGATGAGTAGAATGCCTATTTCTGAGGGAGTCGAGGGAAGTCTGTTGATCCTAGGGGTCGCTGGTGCGTGCGTATGGGAGAGGGTGTTCCGCAGCTGGTCCTGGGAAGAGGTCTCCTCAGGCGGCGGATCTGCGGGCGGATCCCGCTTTGAAGGCCTGGTCCGCGTCCAGGCAGAGGGGGGAGCAAGATTTTGATCCGTAGAGCGATTCTTCAGCTAAGGGAGCAGAATGACACAGCTTAAGCAGTTCCGGAGTGAGGCAGAGGAGGCCCAAGGTGGGCGGACGTACGGGCGGGAGTTGGGAAATGCCATATCGAATATGAAGCAGGGGCGATGGCGCACTCGCGGCGTGTAAGCTCTCTGCGCCTTCCCGACCCGCAAGGCAGTCACCCTCACAAGAGTCGCAGGCCAGGCAGAGGTCGCGGAGTGGATGTGGTAAGAGCGGGAGTGTTGAGCTCCGCTGTTGGTTGCGCTGTTGAAGACATCGACACGGCAAACTACGACTTGGAGGATAGGAACGACGGAGGAAGGTACAACTCGGTTCTGGAGGGGATAGAGGGAAGGGGCAGCACGCCGACTCGGAAGTCGGAGCTGGTCATGTTGTTTTTGGAGGGTGGCGGCGGGGTATGGAGAACGCGAGGGTTGATGCGAGCGAGAGGACTCGCCGCATATGCACTGGAGGAACCGGAACGGGGACATCACCAAAGGACAGAGACGACGAAAAGAACCGAGATCAGAAAGGCTTGAAGGGTGGGGTTCGGCTGCCGTTGAGGCGGGTACAAGTCATGAACATGGCCGAGGGGAATAGGATGCGTGACGATGCGATGTTGAGATGCGAGAAAGATGTCGAAGCGACGCGCTTAGGCGTACTCCTTGCGGGCCCACTTGGCGACCTCGACCATGTTGGTGAGGGCGGCCTTGACCTCGGCCCACTGGCGGGTCTTGAGACCGCAGTCCGGGTTGACGAAGATGCTGCAGGTGGGATGCGGGTCAGCTTCGCGGCGGGGCGCGGGCGAAGCGAGTCGAATACGCACTACTTCTGGTCCGGGAGGGCCTTCATGAAGGCGGCGAGACGGTCCTTCATCTCCTGGACACTCGGGACACGCGGACTGTTTGATGGGGCAGCGAGTCAGCTCGTGTCATCTTACAGGTGGTTTGATGTCGTCTCGAATACTCACGAGTGGATGTCGCTGCGAGGAGGAGAGGGGGCGGTCAGCGTCGAGGTACGTAGAGAGTACCAAGTCGAGCGTCAGCGACTCACTAGAGACCCGGGCCGATGAGGTTCTCGTAGCCGTGCTTGTGGAAGACCTCGAGGAGCTTGAGGTCCGACTGCAGAGGAGGGGAAAAGGGTCAGCGCAAGGCAAAGGGCGACGATCGAGCCGAACCTGCGGTCTCACCTTGCTGGCCTCGACCTGTCAAGGCGGGCAAGGCACAAGCGCGATGTCAGCTTAGGAAGTTCCAGACGCGAGGAAGCTTGAGTAGAGCGCACCGAGATGACATCGGCGTCAAGACGCTTGATGTGCTCGAAGATCAGGCCAAAGTCGGAGTAGCCTGTTGGCGTCAAGCAACCGGTCAGGAACTGTCCGACTCGCAAAAGAGAGAGGAAAACGGCGCACAGAAGTGGCTGTGAATCTGCGTGGCATCCTTCACGCCGGCGGTGGCGAGCTTGAACGAGTCGACGGCCCACGTCAGGTACGTGTTCCAGTCGACCTGGCGGAGCGGGAGACCCTCGCGGATCGCCGGCTCGTCGACCTGGATCGCAAAGATGCCAGCATTCGCGAGGTCGCAGACCTCGTCGCGGAGCGCGAGCGCGAGCTGCTTGCACTGGACCTCCTTCGAGACGTCGGCACGCGGGAACGACCAGTTGAGGATCGTGACCGGGCCGGTGAGCATGCCCTTCATGGGGCGCTTCGTCAGAGACTGGGCGTACGACGACCAGCGGACGGTCATCGGGTTCGGGCGCGAGACGTCCGAGACGATGATGGGCGGGCGGACGTAACGCGAACCGTACGACTGGACCCAGGCGTTCTCGGTGAAGACAAAGCCCTGGAGCTGCTCGCCAAAGTACTGCGACATGTCGTTGCGCTCCGGCTCGCCGTGGACGAGGATGTCGATGTCGATCGCCTCCTGGAAGTCGACCGCCGACTTGATCTCGTTCTGGAGGAACGCCTCGTACTCCTCGGTCGAGAGCTCGCCCTTGGTGTTCTTCGAACGCGCAAGACGGATCTCCTTGGTCTGCGGGAACGAACCGATGGTGGTGGTCGGGAAGGTCGGGAGGTCGTAGACCTTGTCCTGCGCGGCCTTGCGGGTCGGGAACGGCGACTGGCGGTCGTACATCGCCGGCTCGACCTTGGAGAGGCGGTCACGGACCGAAGCGTCCGAGTTGCTCTCGAAGGCGCGGCGGGCGTCGATGGACTTCTTGTTGGCGTCAAGGGCAGCCTGGACGTCGGCGCCGGAAAGGGCCTTGGCGAGGACCGCAACCTCGGCGGCCTTCTCAGTGGCGAAGGAGAACCAGTCCTTGACGTCGGCGCTCAGGCGCGACTCGTTGGCGAGGGTGACCGGGGTGTGGAGCAGCGACGACGAGGTGGCGACGACAATGCGGTCCTGGCCGAGGACCTCGACGGCCTTCTTGGCAATGGCGAGCGACGCGGCAAAGTCGTTCTTCCAGATGTTGCGGCCCGAGACGAGACCGAGCGAGAGCTTGAGCTGAGTCGGCTTGACGGCGGCGAGGACCTCGTCGAGCTGACCCGGAGCGCGGTCGAGGTCGATGTGGAGGGCACTGACGGGGAGCTTGGCGACAAACTCGACGTTCTTGTCGAGGCGGCCGAAGTAGGTCGCGAGGGTGATCTTGAGGCCCGGGGCGGCCTGCGAGAGGGCCTCAAAGGTGGCCTGGTACTCCTTGGCGAGGCTCGAGGTGACGTCCATGACGAGCGACGGCTCGTCAATCTGGACCTCGGTCGCGCCGGCGTCCTGGAGCTTCTTCAGGAGCTCGCCGTAAACGGGGACGAGCTTGTTGAGGAGCGAGATGGGCTCGAACGAGGCACGGTTCGGCTCGTCGCGGCCGGCCTTGCCGAGGAGGAGAGCGGTGATCGGACCGACGAGGACGGGGCGGGTCTGGATGCCGGCCTCCTTGGCCTCGAGGAACTCGTCGACGGGCTTGGTGTCGTTCAGGCGGAACTCGGTGTGGCTCGAGACCTCACTCTTGATGTAGTGGTAGTTCGAGTCGAACCACTTTTGCATCTCCTGCGCCTCGAGGTCGACGCCGTCCTTCTGGTGACCGCGACCCATCGCAAAGTACCGGTCGAGCGCCGAGAGGTTGGCCTCGGCGAACCGCTTGGGGATGATGTTGAAGGTGTAGTTGAAGTCGAGGACGTGGTCGTACAGCGTAAAGTCGCCGCTGAATGAGGATCGGAAATCAGTATCTCGCCCCAGAACAGTTGGGGGCAAAATCGAGGGGCCTCACGAGGGGATCACGTCGACGCCCTGCTGCTGCATCGTCTGCCACCGCTGGAGACGCTGCTCCTTGGCGATCTTCTGCATCTCGTCGACATTGATCTTGCCAGCCCAGTACGCCTCGAGAGCCTTCTTGCTGTGAGTGGTGAGAAGAATATTCGGTCAGTCCGCTGCGCCGCGCCAAGACCAGACGGGAGAAGAGACGGGCTTACACCTCGCGCTTCGGTCCGATGCGCGGGTAGCCCAACGCAGCACTCTGGATGCTCATGCTGCGTTGGGATACGTGCGAGGCGCGGTAGAGCGAGGGACGGACGTGGAAGCCGGAGATAGGGCAGGCCACGTGGGGTTGTCGGAACGAGCGAGTTGCGGAGAGGAGAACGGAGGAGAGGAGCGGGTCAGCGAGTGGACTCAGAGGACGAGCGCATGCACGAGAAACGTACATGAAGTGCTTTTGGGGGGAAAAATGGTGTAGGGAAGAAGGGAGAGAGGGAAGAAGAGCGAGCGGGCGGGCGAACCGCTGGAGTAGGATTTTTTTCTTGTCCGCTTCGCGGCATGGCGTGATGGGTCGGTCGATCGACCAACTCGCTCGCTCGCTCGCGGGGAAGGCGCAGCATTGCGGGCAACCTTCACTTCCTTGACTCTGCTCGCGCACATACGGCAACCCTCGGAAAGAGAATCTTTCACGCCCGGCAGATAAGCACTTCAGCTACAGAGTCAAGCTCATCGGTGTTCCGCCAGCTCCGAGCATGGCACGCTGCACCCGAAGTCAGGGCTGGGTGTTACAGTTTGATAGTGGGAGAGTTTGGAAAACCCTTACCAGACCTTGGGATCCTGGTGCCAAGTTGCAAGACCGAGACAAACAATTGTCCACTGTATCTTGCAATTGTCCAATGTATCTTGTTGCAGGCCATCACTTTCTGCCTTACTCTGCAGGAATTGCTTGCATCTATGGTGGATCGTATGGACGAGCTCTGCAACAAATGCCCTGTTCTTCTCCTAGCCAATCCCAGGCCTACAGGTCTCTCCTGGGCTACGTAATTGGAGAAGAGGAAGCACTCGGTAAGAAAGATTTCCACACAGGACCCGTCTGGGCCATCCAATGAAGAGCAACATTGATACCTTCTGGTACCTCTGGAGATCAGCTCTCTCTTATGTAGCTACTCTTGAGGACTCCAAACTCAGCTCACACCTTTGTGTTCTCGTTTGTTCTTCCATTCAGATCACAAATCAACCACGCAGAAAACGCTGGGTTGCTCCTTGCTCCGCTCAAGCTTACCCTGGCCGTCCCTGCAGGTCTCCTGCCTTGTCCGTTTTCCTCCCTTGCTTTCTGCAGCTTTACCGACCCCTCCTATTGTGCTTCTGTGCGGGCGTAGCTATATCGTAGGTTCCTGAAGGAGACCTGTGACAACTGCTTATCAAAGCTGTATTGCCGCTGTGAACTCTCTTTCCTGATGCCTGACCTTGTTGCCCCTTTGTAGCTTTTTGCTGCTCACTTGTTCTGCCGCTGTCTGCTACTTGATCCGCCCTCAAACACGCCCTCCCTGCCCCCTTCTCCGTACCTTCTCTTTGCTCAGACTTAAAGCATGCTTTGATGTCTTGCATGCCAGGTCATCAGCGTAGCCAACTGAAGCGAGAGTGGCGGATGTGAACAAGACTTGCAACTGAGAAAGGGTGGACAGAGCGCGGTTGCTGGCAAGAGTCTGGTTGTTGCACGAGGAGTGAACAGCCTGCTAAATAGTCATCGAGTCTCTGTGCAAGAGCGGGCGGAACGTGGGAAGCCATGAACCCCTCACTTGATCGCCCACGGCACGGTCTCGGGAGTCGAAATCCAGCTCAAAGGAAAATTCAGTGGTGACGAGGGCTAAAGGGCTTCAACGAGACGGAGAAAGGCCCCAAACGAGGAGGATTGAGGGGGACTGTAACGTGAGAAGGCCATCTTGCAATTGGCACTCTGTGCCTCCAACAAGCAGCTCGCGCTCGCGCTCCGCGACGAGGTCGGCGACCTCGCGGATGCTGGCATCTTTGCAATGCAGGTCGACGAGTCGGCGAGCCGGGAGGGTCTCCCGCTCCGCCAGGTCGACTGGAACACGTACCTGCCGTGGGCCGTCGACTCGTTCAAGCTCGCCACCGCCCGCGTGAAGGATGCCACGCAGATTCACAGCCACTTCTGTGCGCCTTCCCCCTCTCTTTTCTGCGAGTCGAATGCTTCCTGACCGGTGACTTGACGCCAACAGGCTACTCCGACTTTGGCCTGATCTTTGAGCACATCAAGCGTCTTGACGCCGATGTCATCTCGGTGCGCCCTACTTGGGCTTCCCCGCGTCTGGAGCTAGTTAAGCTGACATTGTACTTGTGCGCTGTCCGCCTTGACAGGTCGAGGCCAGCAAGGTGAGACTGCGGACTCGGCTCGATCGTCGCCCTTTGCCTTGCGCTGACCTTTTCCCCCTCCTCTCCAGTCGGACGTCGAGCTCCTCGAGGTCTTCCACAAGCACGGATACGAGCACCTCATCGGCGGCCTGGGGATTGAGTGTCAACGTGCACGCCTTGGGAGTCGGGAACATCGGAGCAACCGTCAATCCTCTGACGTGCAAGCGGTACTGCCTCAGATTTCATCGCACACGCGGCCCCACCTTCTACTCGGACCCAGTGCGTTCAGAGCTTGGTCTTGAGCTCCTCGTAGTAGGCCTTGAGCTCGTTCATATCGGCCTTCTGCGCCGGCCACCCGACGACAAGGCCCTCCGAGTCCGATGCGGACGGCTTCGGGATGACTGCGCGGCGGCAGAGGGTCGCAACGAGCTCCGTCAGGGCGACTGGTCCTCTATTGAGTGGTAAACGTCACGACTCACGGTGGAAGTGGACGTGCTGCGAAGGGACCGAGACCGGAGAGCGAAAGATCAGCATTTTCTCCCGGTTTCCGACGAAATAGGGACGTAAGGAAGAGGAGCGCAGGGCTCACATCAACCTCCTGGTGAGCGATCCTGCCGTTGTTCTAATGCCGGTAGACGAGTCGGGAAGTCAGTAATCACGGACCATTCCTTCTTCGCGAGAGAGCGGCGAAACGGACCTGCAGGACGTTGTAATTCTCGAGTCCCTGGGCGGCCGCAATCTTTTTCAGCGTTTTGAGGATCTCGCCGAGGTGCGCGTCCGGGACGTCGTGCAGCTTGGCGGCATGGTCTGCGAGTGCAAGTGGGGGGCAGCTTGTGAGCCGTCAGCGAAATGTTCGCGCCGGATGTATCGGGGGCGCAGCGGCTGACACTTGGGGATGACGAGCGCGTGGCCTTTACTGAGAGGGCCGATGTCGAGGAAGGAGAAGCTGTGACCCGGTGCAGTCGCCGTGTGAAGGGGCCATCAGCGCCTCTGTGCGAGTCTGCCTCTCTGAAGGTCTATCCGAGAGCCTACAGGTTGTCCGTCTCGACGAGCTTGAACGACGGGATGTCTCCGGCAATGATCTGCACGTTTCCGGGGTCATACGGTCAGCCCCGGGTTCAGCAGATGGAGAGGACACTCGTAAAAGGAGAGCGGGGAACTGACCTTGCAGAAGATGCAGTTCGCGTCCTTGTTGTGCGAGCTCATCCTAGCGGCAGAGGTCGAAAGCTGTCGAAGTACGGGATACAGTCAGTATTGAAGGTGGGCGAGGTTTCGGGTGTTCTGGTGTATGTGCGCGGCGTTTCTGAGTTCGAAGTGGGGAACGTGGTCGGGCGGCGCGCATTAGCTTCCGGACCGCCTCTGGAACGTCGAGAGCGATTCAAGGGAGATTATGTACTCGCTGAAACCCCCCTGAGGCTCTTTCCGGGCCGGCGGGAGCGACGAGTGGGTCCATCGTACTCCTTGTCGCAGGCCGAATTGGAGGGGCCGGGCCACGGCAGCTGCGCTGGTCCGCCCAAGGCAATCGCAGCCAGAGTCTGAAATGAGCATTTATATCCTTACTGTGCGTCGAGTGGGCTGGTGCGGGACGTGAGGAAGGCTCGGGGCGGAGGAATGCGGAGAGGGAACTTGAAGGGCGGCGGTGCGATAGGCAAGCGGACGCACGCAAGCGGAGCGCAGAGAGGCAGATGAAGCGAGACGCAACAGCTTGGGCAGCAGACTTGGCTCCGAAGCGATACAAGCGGGGAGAGGAAGGAAGCGAAGCCCGCGAAATGCTTTCCGGAGCACAGGACGGTCACATTGACCCTCTCCTTCGGTCCTTCGAACGATCCGGTGACCAATGCGTTAGGTAGGGGTATCTACAAAATCCGAGCTCGAAGCGCGAGGTGCTGCCTGTCGGCGTCCGAGGGGAGCTGTTCATGCAGTCTTGTTCTGGACGGTCTGTGCAGCATCCTGTCGGAGCAGCGGTCGAGCGTGAGTGCGAGAGCTTTGGAAAAGACAGGACAGGAGAAGAGAGAACCCACAGATGCGGCAGCCTTGGTCTGCTCGACAGCCGAGTTGACCGAGGCCTTGACATCCTCGCCGCTCGTCTCCTGCATCTTCTTCTGGCCAGTTGCGATCAATCTGTGGCAAGGCGTCCAGTCAGAGACTCGCCCTCTCGTGAAGTGTCAGTGTATCGCCCTGCTCACCCCTCGACCTGCTGGAGGGCGTTGGCAGCGGCGTCGCGGGCGCTCGCGACGTAGCCCTTCGGCTCGCCGGCCTGGGCGGAAGCCTGCGCGTCCTGCGCGGCCTCCTTGGTCTTCTCGGCTCCAGTTCCGAGCAGACTGCGTGCGTCACACGTCAGCGGCTAGATCCACGGAGAGACGACGATCTGAACGCGCGCGGAGGAGGCTGGTCAAGTTCGGCACTCACCCCGAGACGGCGGAAAGCGTGTGCGCAGCGAGGTCGCGGCCCTCGGAGACGAGCTCGTTCAGGGTGTGCTGGCCCTCGGCGCCGTGGGAGGCGTTCGCAGCGGCGTCCTGCGCCGACTGGGCGCCGGCGTCCTTGCCGATGCCGACGAGGCCCTTGGCATAGTCGAGCGAGTGCGCCGCGAGGGTGCTCGCCTCGTTCGCGAGCGTCTGCTCACCGACGGCGCCGTTCGTGGCGTTGCCGACCTGGTTAGAGAGAGAGTTGTCCTGCGAGGCCATTGTATGTAGATGCGAGTCTTAAGGGAGGACGTCGAGGGAGGAAAGCAGAAAGTGGAGACCGCGCAGCAGAGCGAAAGGGCCGCCGGCCGCCGCCACGCCCACTCCGCCAGCGCCTGACGTCATCCGGCCGCAATTTGATCGACCAGCCGAGATTAGCCGCGGCGGACGCGCATCCTTTCACATGTCACGGCACGCAGTGGCCGCCACAGAACCCGTACCCTGCTCTCGCAGGAAGTCAAGCTGGTGCACGCCGTCGGAGAGGCTCCAGAGCGCTGTTCATAAGTAGTACCGGTGAGTAGACCGGATCTGATCAATCGGCTCGCTCCTCTCCGCTCAGGCCTCAGAGCGAAGCGTTCCTAACGGGCGACTTTGAGCAAAGCTCGGAATTGCTGCTATAGAGCTCTCTCTGTACCGAAAATTCCACCCAGCCAGAAAGCCTCAATCCCGGGACAATCCCCCAGGTAGAAGAGCGGAGAGCAAGCGAGTTTGCAACGAAGAAAGGACCAGGGGATACCAAAGTGAACGGGAAGACATTCGAGGACGGCTCCTTGAAAATGGACAGAGATGGATTATACCGCGGTAGACAAAGACACGACGTGAGGTGGCGAAGAAGCGCGCGTAAAGTCTCGTGAAGGGAGGAGAAATGCGAACGGGATGGGGTGGCGTCCTGCGTAACGCAATCGCGAGACCGCCTCCGAGGATCATGCAAGAAGTTCTGCCCAGCACTCGAAGGCGGCAGCGCAGGCCGGGTCATAGCGGAAACCGCTCTGCGTAACGTAACCGCTCCTGGATCAGGTGAACCGGATGGGCTTCCAGGCGACGCCCCTCTCCGCGCACCAAGCCCGGGCGAGATCGGTCTCCTTGGACGGATACTGTAACAGCTGTTCAGCGTCCCTGCAAACGTGTCCGGGTCGATGAGTCGACATGCTCACCCTGCAATCCCGGACCCCGAGAACTCGGATCGTCGTGTTGTTTCCGAACAGGCATTTGCACTGTCCCATCGAAGGCACATCGTCGCAGAGGATCCGTTCAAGCGTCTTCGGGAACAAAGAGATAATCTCCGGGTGCGCGATGACTCTGAACACTTGTCCAGCGTTGGAGTACACCCGACCGGGCCGGATCACGAGCGTCTTCAAGTATTGCAAAGTCGGCAGGCTCTTCCGCAGGAGGTCGTGTACGCGGGCAGCGTCTTGACTGGCGCTTGCCGAAACGGCAACAGAGCCTGAACGTGAAGCGCTTGAGTGCCGGTAGGCCGGAGAAGTCGGTCATTACATCACCCCATTCGTCGAGGTCCAGGCTGCGCAATGTGGCGCTTGATGCCCCAAGCATCTTGAGTAGTTGGGTTGGATCTCCGGACCAGGGTCTGAGGCAGAGCTCAGTCAGAGTGAACGGGAGGGGCGCAGTCGTGAGCGGCGTCTCCGGCGAGTGAAAGTTGAACGAGCAAGATAGACTCTGTAGCTTAGGCAGCTGCAAGAGCCACTTGCAGAAGGTTTTGTCAAGTAACGGGGACGCCAAAGAGCGCAGGGTCCCCGCACATGCCGGAATGTGGCTCAACGCGGGCAGAAAGTCGTCCTGCACCTGTTCGAGCTGCGGAAACGCGGCGTAGAGGCGGTCCGACAGCTTGACAAGCTTGGCATATCTCGCCGCAGTGCTCCGGTTGACTCCTTTGGGACCGTCCTTGCGATGCACGGCGCGGACGAACTTCGCCAACTGCGGCTGTTTTTCGAAGAAGCGAAGGCGGAGCTGGCTCCGAGGGGTCAAAGCGCTCGACGGGCGAGTATTGTCGAGGGGGTACGCGCATTTGAAGGTCTGCTCGAAGAAGAGGCGGGGCCGGGCGAGGTCGCAGAAGTGGTGAGAGACGCGCGAGAGGTTGGAGTAGTCCGCCTTGGAGAGGACGTCCTCGCGGAAGATCTCGTCGAGTAGCTCGACCGGGAGCGATTGCCCGACGGAGGCCGTAGACGACGCCATCGTAGATGAAGCTTGGGTCGAGGCGGGCGTAGAAGATTGCCGGAAGCGGGTCGGACCGAGCGAAGCGATGCGATGAGATGCGGGGAGCTAGCACGAACGCCCTGGAGGACGCTGCGGGGCGCGGAGCGGTGGCAAAGCAGTGCAGAGCGGCGTAGAGCGTGCGTGCGAGCTCGGCCGTGCTGTCTCCGAGCTTTCGTATGCAGCTGGAGACGCGGCGGCGCGAGTGGAAGAGCGGCGGGAGGCAAAGGAAGGGGCGGCCCAACCGCTCAGAGTCAAGTCTCTCTCGGAAATGGAGAACGCGGGACCGCAGCCGTGCGAATGCAATCAAGTATTCACCGGCAACTTGGAAAGAGCCGCAGACCGGAAAGGAGTCTTTCTCGTCGGCAATGTATAGCCGCTGCGGACGCGGCTTCTTTCACATGTCACTGCACAAATTGCCCTCCCCCGACGTCTGCGCCTGAACTCGGTGAAGCTAGTGAGGTGAGCTGGACACGCCGTAGAACGCCGAGTCAAAGGTGAAAGCAGCGTTCCGGGCTCCCGCGCGCTGAGTCGTCGATCTGAACACCCCTATACTCGCTTCTCTCCGCTCATGCCACTCGCGCGGGTGCAAGCGTACGTTCCCATCAGCCGGAAGGCAGCTAGAATCGAGAGAACGGCCTCAGGCTCCACCGGTCATCTGATCCGTTACCAGCAGAAGGTCAGCACCAGATCTGCGCTCCGACGAGAAAGAGAGGAAAAGGGACGGACCTTCTTCCCAATCTCGCTGCGCCAGCCGTGCGCGCCCTCGAATCCCTGCAAGCGCAGGAAGCACATAAGAGGAAGGGAGAGGGCAAGGCGCAGTCAGTAGCAGTATTTGTCGATGCGCGAGTTGGTTCGTCCGGACCGTCCCCGTCCCGCGGGCCCGGAAAGCCAGTTACAGTCGAGGAAAACAAGGGGACTCACATTCCGCTGGAACTGGTAGTCCATGAACGTCTGCTGGATCTCACTCCTCGACGTCATGACGAACGGCCCATGCTGGACAATCTCCTGCTCGAGCGGCTCGCCCGCGACGAGGACGAACCGCGCGCGGTCCGAGACCGACTCGAGCCAGACGCCCGTCTCGCCCTCGTGGTTCGACAGGACCGCGGTGTGGTACTGCTTGATTGACGCGGCGGACGGGCCCGAGCCCGAGCCGACGAGGGTTTCTCCTTCGAGGGTGTAGAGCTGTGAGGCGGCAGATGAACAGAAATACAAGGGGGTGGCGGTCGAAGACAGGGTGGTCTGTAAGTAGTTGCTCGCCACCTTCCGAGGCAATCCCGCCACTCACGAACGAGTTCCACCCCTTGGGGATCGCCTGGAAGACACGCTCGCCCTTCTTGCTGAAAATAAAGTCGAAGAACCTGATCCATCGCAAGCAGTGCACGATCAGCCTCCAGCTTATATAATGCAGGCAAGCTATGCAAGAAGAGGGAAGCAGTACGTACCAGCAGCCGCCGAGCGGGCGCACGTTGCCCTTCACGAGCCCTTCCTCCTCGGACCCCTGCGACTCTCCGCAGACGACCTTGATCTCGACGTTCGGTGTCGGGTGCGCCCTGCTCGGCACAATATTAGCATCTATTCCCGTGTCTTTGCGCCGGTCGGAATTCAGGGGACAATGCTTGAAAGGCTGGGAAACTCACGATGCGACCTCGGCGGCTCGTCGTTCTTGGTATGACGCCTCAACAAGCTTGTGCTGCTTCGGCAAGTCGATCCACCTGCGCAGATCCGCGAGGAGTGAAGTCAACATCTTTGTCTGGTTGGTGGAGGCCATCCCGACGCACAGCTGGAGTCCGAACGGGTCCTTCTTTCCCGGTCCATGAACCGGCATCTCGCTGTGCTGCGTGCCGTGGGGATGTCGTGTCAGGCTCAATACGCAGGTGGTAGGAAGACTCCGGAACGCACCATGATTCCGCGGCCAGCGATCTAGAAACGGGAAGAATCGCATGAGCAACGGGACAGGCGTGGTCAGCACCTGGATCCCGATCTTCGAATATTTATTCCGGGATGTCGACTCACCATGAACTGCAGATCACCAGGTCCGATCCGGCCTTTGTGCCCTTTGACGTCTTCGTGCTCGAACCTGAATGGCCCGCCGAGGTCGAGCGGAAACCTCATTCAGCAAGCGTCCAAGATAAGGGCGAGAACCATAGGACCGCGACTCACTCGCCCTCGAGCATGTAGGTCAGGGTCGTCATGCCCTGCAAGTGGCAGGGTGAGCGCGACCGTGTTCGGGACCATGGACCGCACGTTTACTCACCCTATGCGGGTGATCCGGGAAGCCGGCTCCCTCCTTGACGATGAACTAGAAAGGAAAACGAATGCCGTCAGCTAGTGGAACGAATCGGCATCCGGTCTGAGGCGAGCCAAGCCGACTAGAAGGAGGGAGGAAGAGCGTACGTTGTCGAGCATGAGGAACGGCGTAAAGTTCCGGAGCTGGCTGGTCCCGATGGACCTGCGGACCATCGCTCCTGCTCCTTCAGGCGTTTCCTGCACGGAAAGCGGTATCGTCAGCGTACTCCATGACGCGAACTTGGGAGTAGTGCCGCGGCGAGCTGCTGAGCGCAACGGTCGAAGCCGGGGAGAGGGACTGAGGGAGGGTGTCCCGTACGACTGCGAGAATGGCCTTGACGACCGAACGAGAGACTTGAGCGGTCGACATGTTGCTGCTGTGCTCGGCGGGAGCGGTCGCGATAGGCTTCGGGGAGTCGAGAGGGAGGGAGAGCAAGTAGGCGACGGCGAGGACGAGAGCAGCTCCGAGCGCGAGGGCGCGGTTGAGGTAAGCCACGGTGGACCGTTCAGCGAGCTTAGCGATGAGCAGCAAGGAGGAGAGAGCGCTGGAACCGATGCATGATGAGCCGAGCGGCTGATGAGAAAGCAGGCGAGCGAAAAAAGGCAAGCCGCTCTCTCAGCACTCCGCAACCTCTCGGAGCGCTGCAAGCGCTGGCTGCTAATCATATAAGCCCAGTCAGCGGGCTGAAGAGGTGTACGGGCCTCAGAGAGGCTGCTATGGGGAGAACGACTTGTGCTCGCGGCCCCACTCTCGGCCGGCTTCGGCCGAGAACTCGAGTGCGGACCCTGCCTCTCGCTCGCTCCCACACACTGCGTCATGGCTACTGTCGCAACGTACAGAGCACCAGCACATACCATCGACAACGGCCGAGGTCCCCGACCTTCGCGCATTCCGGTCCGAGCCCGGCCGGTCGATGTTTGTCTCGACTCGCCGACGCTTCCGGATCTCGCGAGTACAGCCCGCAAGCCAGGATTTCAGCTGCTGCATAGCCTACCGACCGAGCTGCTGGAGCTTGCACTGCATCTCCTGGACCTCGTCGACCTCCTCCGGCTCTGCGCTGTCGATCGCTCAGTGCGTTCCGCCCGCTATGACGTCGTTTCCGTCTGACCATCACTGATAATTTCGTATCGTACACAGCTCAACACTCTCTTGCGACACTCGAGACACTATCGGAATGTCTCTCTCTCACATCTGCCCACCTCGCGCCACGGAGGTCTCGTCCTCAGACTCCCGCGGTACCTAGGCGGCACACGACATCTCTCTCTCCGGTCCTTCCCCGCGCCAACCCTCGCCAAGCTCCTTCCGGCATGTGACCCACACCGGTTGACCACGCTCGACCTGTCCTTCTCGAGCGTCTCCGACGACGAGCTGGCACTGCTCTTCGCCGGGGGAAGCCGAGACGGAGCTCCGGTCGGCAGCGGTTTCTCGCTCAGATCGCTCCGTCTCAAAGGGTGCCGCCGCGTCGCCGACTTTCTTTCGCACGTCGCGTCCAAGCAGGGGGATAGCCCCGCTTCTCCTGTTCGAGACGGACTCTTTCCGAATCTCGCCCACCTCGACCTCTCCTGGTCGTCCGTTTCCTCCCTCCCCCTCCCGCTCGCGACGCACCTCCCGGCACTCCGGTCGCTCAATCTCTCGACGACACCTTACCTCACAAGGGAACCTCTGCTGAGCGCGCTCGCCACCCTACCGCCAAGGTTGACCGACCTCGACCTGTCGCACCTGAACCTCTCTGCCCGAGAACTCGCCCATATCGCCTTCGAACCGGAGCGAGACGCGCTTGAGGTCCTGACCCACGGGCCGCAGCGCTCGAAGCCGCTCCGACTGGTCCTCGCCGGGAATGACCACCTCACGCTGTCCGCCCTCTCCTCCCTCGAGAGCCATTGGTCCACGACCCTGCCTCGCTGCAAGCTCCCGGTCCGGATCGAGCACGGAGGGCTGCTGCTCGAGAGCGACGAGGAAGACGACGTCAGGAGGTTCGTCGAGATGGTCGCCGGAGTCGTTATGCGGGAAGGACGCCACGTCGGGAGGACGGCGCCGGATCGGACAGAATGAATCGCAGAAGCGCTACCGCTACCCTCTCGTTTTCATAGCCTTGTCGTTGTAACACCCTCTGGCCGGTCGGACCCGTTCCCTGAGCGTGAAAGAACGCGAGCGAAATGAGAAGCAAGCGTACTCATTACAAGCAACAAGAAACAGAAACCTCTTCTCTCCTTCACTGCAATCCCATTCGGCTCAGCATCTCCCTCGCGCCTCCGCCGACCACCTCCGCCGCCGGCGGGAAATAATCGCTCAACTCGCTCGGCGCCGTCTTGGCCGCCGACGCCCCCGACCCCCCAGCGACCGACGAGCCAGTCCTGTTCCCTCCAACGCCCGCACTGACAGGCGTGCCCATTGCGGGCCCATAATCCGCCGCGAGGGAGACCCTCCCGCGCGTGACCTGGAACGGCGAAGGCGCCGGACGGGTCGTGCCGTACCGCGTCGGGGACAGGGAGGACGAGACCGAGCGGCGGTGGTTCGGCGCGGGGCGGGAGCTTCCGTGGCTGCTGCCGGGAGCGACGGCAGCCGAAGAGGGAGTCGACGCCGAACGGGCGTTGGGGTACCTCGCCTCGAAGGCACGTCCCGAGGGCGAATGGACCATCATCGGCGTTGCGAAATGGCCATCCATTGTCGGAGAGCTCGGCATTCCCGGGGAAGTTCTCGGGGAGGGGAAGCCACCGGCCGAGACCTGCGACATGGACGAGATCGAGCCGCCGTCGCCTTCCCCGCCGTGAGCCTTCTTGGCGGCTCCGATCCGATGCAGTCGTTTCCGGACGCCCTTGACCGGCTGCGGCGGCTGTTGTTGCTGCTGGACTGCGCCGTTCGTCTGTCCCGCGCCGATGACCGCGACGCGCGAAGGGTTCGAGCCCTCGATGCCGTCAGCCGCGCCTAGGCCCCCCTGATGCGGCGAGCTGCGCGCGGTGACATGCGCATGATCGCGCGTGAAGGGCGACAGAGTTTGGTTCGAGCTGGTCAAGGTCGCCAGGTGCGCGCACGAGTCGTTCCCGGAGGGGTTCAGCGTGATCGGGAGGTGCTCTTCGTCGAGGAACGATGTGTTGAGCAGCGAGGAGGGAGACCGCGAGAGGAGGTCGACGGGCGAGGGACGCGTGAACGCGAGCCGATCGGGTTCATCCGCGTCGTCGTCGGCGGAGGCAAACTGCGGCGGCGGCGCCATTCGCGGGGAGGCGACTTGTGGCGTCCCGCGGTCCAAGGACGACGAGGCGCGCGGCATCATGCTCGCCCCAGAGGTCATTCTGGACAGAGCAGGCATGGACGTGTTCCGCACGATCGACGACCCGGGCCGAGGTGAGCCGTACGCCGAGTACGAAGGCGGCGGACCCTGCCGCGGGAACGGGAACCTCGCGCTCGTCGGGATCGAGATCGACGACGAAGCGGCCGAGTGGAAGTGCGGAGCGAAGGCGCCGAATCCGCCTGAACCCGAACGCGCATGCGCATAGAACGAGGCGGAGCGGCCGAGCCCGACTGTCGACGCGGTGGACCCGCCCGCTGCGCTCCGAGCCGTACGGGAAGAGGGACTGCCGTGAGCCGAGAGCGATCCGTTCGAAGCCGGCTCGTGCGGGGAGGCGAGACTCGGGCCGACGCGCATCTGCGACTGCGTGTGAAAGACCCGTGGACGGGTAATTGTGCCGCCGCCGACCGCGGGAATCGTCTCAAAGGGAGAGACAGGCTCGTCGAGGTCGCTGTCTCCGTCGGACGGGTCCCAGAAATCGGCCTCGGGAGACGAACCCGGATCGGGTGCCGCAAACCCGTTCACGCCGTCAAACACGTCGCCCGTCTCGAACCCTTCTGCCGCCCTCCTTCTGCGCCTCCTCGTGCGCTGGTCTTGATCCGTTCTCCCCTCATCCACCGCATCCTCGAGCACGTCTCCCAACCCGCGCCTCGACGACCCCTGCCGCACAAGTTTCTCGTACCCCTGGAACCCGGCGTGCTGCGGGATCGAGTCGGGCCGGAGGCCATACGTCGGATCGTACGACTCGATCGACTCGGGCACCGAATCCAGCTGGTCGTGCGAGACGCTCGGCGGGGCGGACGAGTTCCGTCGCCCGCGGCCGTCGCGCCCGCCGGTCGTAGCCACCCGGCGAAGGGAGGGCGTCCGGCTGGTGCTACCGCCTGCGCGCGAGTCAGATCCGGCCGAGCTCCCGAACCCGCCGAGACTGGTCCCGCGGCTGTGCATGCGCCCTCCGCCCCAAGTCGACCAGGTCGAGTCGGCCTGCGAGCCGTCGAGGTCGATGCTCTCGCCCATCTCGCTGTCGCGCGCGCTCATGCGCCGTCGGTGCGCCTTGCCGCGTGGCGGTCTACCGCCACTACCTGCATCGCCGTTGCCGTTGAGGCCAGTCACCTCGGCCGTCGGTTGCCCAGCCGCCGAGTCGAACCCGCCGTTCGGGCCGCCGTAGTACGCCGTCCTCGTCTCGATTTTGGCGTCCCGATCGAAGCCCTCGCCGACCAGTCCACCGACCTTTTTCGCCGCCTGGGACCCATGCGCCGCCTGCCCGGCACTCTTGACCTCGCCGCTCAACCACTTCTGACTGAGCCGGTGAATGACACTCGGCAAGTCACTCCGGAACGCCTCTCGGAGCTGGTTCTCGATCTCGCTCTGGATGAAGCCGGCGACGGACTCGACGCCGTCGAACGAGGACGAGACGTCGACGCGCTCGAGCGGGTCGTTCTTGAAGACGAGGGTGATGCCCTTTTGCCGCGAGACGACGAGGACGACGATTGCGCGCAGGGAGAGGTTCGAGAGGCGCAGGGTCATCGGGACGACGAGCGGCGCTGCGGCGAAGAGGATCCGAGGCGAGTTGAGGATGTCGAGCGAAGGGCGAGGGACGTTGAGCGGGTTTGCCTGCGCCGCCCCGTTTGGATCAGCCGAAATTCTTCGGAAAGGAACCGGTTCCTGGACCCACCTGTACTCGAGTTTGCAAGACAATGTACGCATCCCCCGAATAGGTCAAGCGGAAGATCCCTCGGAAGCGATCCGTCGACAAGTCGCCAATCTCGAGGATCTCAAGCTCGGGAGGCTGCACGGCGCAGCTGTCAGCCGGCTGTCTCGACGACCTGACGAAGGCGCTTCTGCTCACGATGGTGCCCATGTGCAACTCCTTGACCTCGATCCGGTCCGCAATGATCGGCGGCTTGGTCCCCTTGTTCAGCGCCTACGGAGCGGGAGGTTCGCCTTCGAGGTCAGCACAAGCCCTCTGTAGCTGTGTAGACTATGACAGACGCACCTGGGCGAGCATCTCGCGCGCATCGGCGTAGAACGCCTCGCTGAATTCGGGCCATTCGAAATTGAAGGACATGGTGCGGCCGGACTGCTGCGCCTCCTGAGGCGGCCTGGTGGCGAGACGGGGCGTCTAGGCTATAGTCCTGGTTCCGTCTGTGCCTCCCTTGCGAGCGAACTGATTCGGAGCAAGAGTCGCGGACGCGGGAAGCAGCCGGACGAGGAGCCGGAGTATATAGGCGCACGCAGCCGTCTGAGCGAAGCGGGCAAAGGAGCGAGGGCCTGGACAAGCGCTGCTCTTCTCTAGCGAGCCATAGCAAGCCTGCTGGTGCACACAGACGAGCTGAATGGAGGTGACGATCCGAAATGACGGCGGCGGCGATTTCGAGTTTCCATTACAGCCGGCGCAAAGGGGAGAATATCGGCCCGGCTTGGTCCCTAGTATACGACTTGATGTACGTAAGGGCCACAGACACTATTGATACAGGTCAAGAATGTCCAAGAGTGGGGGTTGCGATGCAAGGGAAAGCGGCAAAAGGCCATGGCTACAGGGGGTTGTCCGGGAAAAAGCCATACGCGCTAGGTGCTGATTCGATATAGTAGGACAGACCGCGACATCCACGACGTTCTTCTAGGCAGTGCGCCCAGTCCCGGGCGTCGTGGCAACCTCGGCAGGCGTCGGCGACAAACCCCAGTACTTGTTGAACCGCATTCTGACCCCTTCCCACCCGTCCAGCGCCGGCCGGCAGTCGATAAAGAAGGCGAGGTTCGGCCGGAGAATCTCTTCCGGTTTCGGATCGGAGGAGGAAGCGGCGGCGGGATCGGGTGGAGGGGCGAGGAGGTTCCGCCCGCGGCCGGTGTAAAAGTCGATGACGTAGCGGACGCGGACGGATTCGGGCGAGTCGGAGGGAGGAGCAGATGCGGGTGTCGATGCGGAGGGTGAAGAGGTGAGGGCTGGAGGGGACGGGGCAGAGGCAGGTAGAGAGGCGCGAGAGGGCGGATGGGCAGGGCGGTCGACGATCCAGTCATGGCGGTCGAAAGGTGCCGTGTACCTGCGAGTCGAGGACCAGAAGCGTCAGATCAGGTCTCGGGAGCACGGCACCTGGCCTGCTCACCCGATGAAGGACTTCCACCTCGCCCGCGGGCTCATCTGCTTCGGCTTCCCAACAAAGCTGACGAGCCTGCATCCCGTCTCCTCTCCCGGCCCGAGTCCCATCGCTTCGCGCTCCCAGTCGAGGACCTGCTGCCAGACGCGCTCGTTGACAGCGTTGTGGATCGGGACGACAATGTCCATGTCCTGCGCGCGCGGGTTGCGCTGCTTCCGCTCGAGCGCGGTGTAGAACGAGGCGGGCGAGGGATAGACCCAGTTCTGCTCGGAGGCGACGGTGGCGGCTGCTTCGGCCGAGTTGGCGTTCTGCTCGTGCATCGGGCATGCGTTCGCCTCGCCGGCAGCCGAGGAGGAGGACGACGGCGCGGGTGGCGGCGGTGATCCGCTCCCGGCTTGAGCGGGCGCGGTCGGGGCGAGGTAGCGCGGGATGCTCGAGACCTCGCGCTCGGTCGAGAGCCTGCGTGCGAGCGGGTTCTTGTGCGCTGCGTCGTCCGGAACCGGATTCGACTGCAACCAGGCGGACCGGGTCTCGTGGTCGACCGGACACGCCGAGGCGCTCTCGGCGGGGGCTGCCGCGGAGCCAGGAGCGGCTGCGGTGCTCGTGAATGGCCACATGAGGCTGTGGGGCGCTTGCTGAGGCGGCTATAGTTGTTAGAAAAAAAAGTCGGGAGCGGATCCATCCGGTGGACAGCACGCGCCTCCCCTCGAGCCTCGGCACGGCTCTTTGGCTGAACATCCGCTTTACGGCTCGCCTCTACGCTCTCTACAGCGTGCGCTGGCTCGGACAGGCTCGCAATGGCGTCCCGCGTCCTCAGCCGGGCGTCTACGCTCGAAAACCAGCTGGACCAGCTCAATCTCAACGACGAACTCGCGATCCCCGCCGCAGCGCCGCCTGCAGCCAAGGTGCGTCTCGGCCTTGTAGCGCCCGCGTACACTGTAGACTGATGCAGAAGACGCGCCACAGTACGCCCCCGTCCGCCCGTCGACCACCGGAGCTGCGACAGCGGGCGCAGGCAGCCGGCCGTCGACGAGCCAGAACGCGCCTTCATCCAACATCCACCGCCAGCCGTCCTTCAAACTCGCCACCGCAGCGCACGCAGGCGGAAACAGTGTCAACGCTTCGTCTAGGAGCTCGGCGATCACGGCGTCGTCCAACCCGGCGCAGAAGCTCAGGGGTCCCGGAACGGCTCAGCCCGCGGCGGCCGGCGCGAGTGGCCACGGCGCCGCGAATGGAAGTGGAGGTCTGCAGAGCAAGTACCAAGGCACCAGCCGGAACGGACCTGCGGCGGGAGCGTCGGCGTCGACAGCCGGTCCCTCGTCCCATCGCGCCCCTCCGCCCCAGTCCTCCTCCGCCTCCAACCCCGCCCCGCCTCCTCCTTCCTCCTCCTCGTCGCCACCTCCGCAACCGTCGAACGACATCGGCAAGTACGACGGAGGTTTTGAACGCGATGCCGCGAACAGAAAGTCGATGGCGGTCGGCGGCGAGGCGGCCAAGCTCCTCGCGCTCGATTCCAGCGCAACCGGAGGAAGGTCAGTCGGCGCCGAAGGTTTCCTGCACGGATCTGGATTCGCGCGTCCAAAGAAAGGCTACGATTACTGACGACCCACGATCTTCCTGCCTGCAGCCACCGCCCGACGCTGCCGTTCTCGCTCGGCTCGTTCGAGATCGGTCGCCCGCTCGGCAAGGGCAAGTTCGGTCGGGTCTACATGGCCCGGACGAAAACGGAACCGCACTACATCGTCGCGCTCAAGTGCTTGCACAAGGAGGAGATCGTCAAGAACAAGGTCGAGAAGCAGGTTCGCCGGGAGATCGAGATCCAGAGCCACCTCGCGTGAGTCTTTTCCCCTTCCCGCGCCTGTCTAGCGCCCTTGCAGGTTCTGCCCGAATCAGCGGGCTGACCGCTTCTTTAACAGCCACCCGAACATTCTGAGGCTGCACGGCTACTTCCACGACGAGAAGCGCATCTTTCTCATCCTCGAGTTCGCGGGTCGGGGCGAGTTGTACAAGCAACTGAGCAAGGTCGGGCGGTTCAACGAGAAGCGGAGCAGTCGCGTACGTCTGCCCTTCTGTCTACTTTCGCATCCTCTGCCTTTCTTCTCGGCGCTTCGGCGGACTGACCTCATTTTGTGGCCGGCTCGCAGTACATCGCCCAGATGGCCGACGCCCTCGCGTACCTCCACGGCAAGCACGTCATGCACCGCGACATCAAGCCCGAGAACATCCTGATCGGCATCAACGGCGAGCTCAAGATCGGCGACTTTGGCTGGTCGGTCCACGCGCCGTCGAACCGGAGGAACACGCTCTGCGGCACGTTGGACTATTTGCCGCCTGAGATGGTCGAGAATCGGGAACATACGGATAAGGTCGACCTTTGGGCGTTGGGAGTCTTGACGTATGAGTTCTTGGTCGGCGCGCCGCCGTTTGAGGACCTGTCCGGGCACGAAGGTGAGCTTCCGCTGCCGAGTGCTTCCCCTTGCTCGTCCCCGCCTCGACGGAGTGGTGGTGCTGCTCCGCGACCCACCTGCCTCTCACGGACTCACGTCTGACCGTCACTTTTCACCCTGACAGCGACGTACAAGAAGATCGTTCGGTGCCAGTACACGATCCCTGCGCACGTCTCGGCCGAAGCACAGGACCTCATCCGAAAGGTGCGCGGCCAGTTCGGACGGGCTAATGGTGTTACCGCCTTGACTGACAACCTACCGTCCCCCGCTGCCCTTCCCTTGCCACCCTGGACCGTTCCTCCGACGATCTTTCGACTGCCCCCTCACACCTCTGTGCGCCGCTTCCCTGTCCACAGCTCCTGCGCTACAAGCCGGAGGACCGCCTCCCTCTGGCCGACGTCGCCAGGCACCCTTGGATCAAGAAGTACGAGAAGCGGTCGAGCGGGAGTACGGTGCCTGCGCCGACTGCGGGGGCTTGATCGTGCGCACGCGGGCTGGCAGGGTTTGCTCTATGGAAGTTCATCTTCTGCAGACAGTTCTCACTCTGTCTCTCAGTTCTCGAGACTATTCTTTCTTCGCTCTACCTTGTCTCTCGCATCTATTTCCGACCCCCTTGCTGTTGTAGGGCACTCGACTGTACCAAGCCATTTGCGCTTTCTTCTCCCGCATGCTCACCCCGGGCAAGTGGGACAAGAGAAGCTCTTGCAGGAGCAATTGAGAGCAGGCTATGGACGGCAACAAGGGAGGTGATCATACGAGATGGGAAGGAAAGGTCACCGGTTCTTCGGCGCCATGCGGAGGACCAAGCCCCGTAAGCTCTTACCCCACCCGCCGTACAATGGCGACCGGCACAGCGGACATCGCTTATTCAGCTCCGGGTCGCCATCGTCCGAGGCCGCACCGTCGTCGTATGGGTCGCCCCTTCCCGTTCGCCCGCCGCGACGTCCACGAGTTCTGCTCGGAAGGAACAAGCTTGAGTTGTCTGACACGTTCCCGGATACGGGAATCGCGTACCCGTTGGCTGCAGTTCCGCGTCTGCCTCCCCCGCCGCCGCCTCCAACGCCTGCGAAGCCGCGGCCTCTCCTCGCGAGCGCCGGTCCCGTCGCACCTCCGAGCCCGGCTCCGAACCCGAAGCCGGCTCCGCTTCCAGGCGGCGGAGGCGTCAAGGCTGGGGCAGAGACGAGCGCGGCGTGCAGGCACGGGGCGCAGAAGGCATGGCCGCAGGAGGTGAGGGCGAGAGGGGTTGGCGGGCCGCAGCAGATGGGGCACTCGAGGTGGGCGAGCGATTTCGGGGCGGGTTCCGACGGTCCTGGTAGATCGGTCGGGTTCGCGTCTTGTAAGGGGAGAGGGGGAGAGGCGGCGAGGGGTGGGTTGCTGGAGGAGGCGGGGGTCTTGCCCTTGGCGTCGGCGGCGTAGGCGCGATCTGGCACGAAGAGTATCTCGTCTTCGTCTTCTCTTTTGGTGCGAGTCGATCTCGGTAGTGTTTCTGTGAGGATGGAGGGTCCGGGCGCGTACAGGTCGTCCTCCTCGTCCGAGTCGCCGAGATTGACGACGGGGGTTCCGTTCAATTGCACCGAGGCGGTCGCACTTTGTCCCAGATCGCCTCCCGTGCTGGTCGTGCCAAATGGATCGCGGCGAGCTCCGATGGCTTGACTGCCGCTGTTGCTGCCGTCATCGGTCGTCGGCCGGTCTTCGCTGACCAACAGGTCGAGGCTCGTGCAAAACGCCGGCCCCTCCCTAGACGAAGCGGACAATACGGTCGCCTCTGTGTACAGGCTCGGGTCGAGCTGCATGCTCGTGCCGGCGCCGCCCTCGAGCTGCGCGGCCTCCGCTGCCGTCAGATTCGCGGCTGCTGATGATGAGGAAGCTGCTGGTGGGGCCGGCGTGGCGGAGCCTGAGGCGGACCGGCGCGCGCGCTTGCGAGGCGGCTCTTGCTGTGCGGACATTATTGTCGAGAACAGCTGGCTGGACAGTCTCAAGGGAGGGATGGAAGAAGCCGAGGGAGGCGGACGTGATCGAATCGATCGACCTGTGCCTCGGGCGGAGCAAGGCCAAGGACTCGTTCACGGCGGAGACTGATTGATTACTCCGGTCAAGCGCTTCGTTTGATATGACACTGATATGCAGCGATCTGTTCAGGCGCTCGGAGGAAGTCGCGCGGAGAGGAAGTAACTGCTTGCCACAGGAAACGCATCCGCATCACGCGGAATCTTTGAACTCGCAGGGCTGCTTCCGGACGGTCCCAGAAGGGAATGGCAGACCGATTCGAGAAGGAAAGCTCGAAGCCCTTGACGGCAGGTTATGGCCGGAAGCCGCGAAAACCTTCAAGATTGGAAGATCGATTATCGCGCGGTCTCGCAATGTTCTGTTCCGGTTTGGACCCTCCTAGCATGTCAGAGTGTTTCTGCTGTAAGTGCATGCGACCGGCCCGATAGGGTGGACGTGGAAAGACTCGAAGAGCGTCTGTGAACGCCCAAAAAGTCGCGTTCATCTGTACCGGACCTGCGCAAAGCAGGACCCTGGAAACCGAGATGAGCGGCAAGTGGCAGTTGCGAATGGAAAGCCTCTCGATAAACCTCCTCGAGTCTTTTCGATACATTGAGCGCTAGACGTTCCGGGTTTCGAGCAGCAGCTTGGGAAGCCCGTCGGCGCCGCCATCGTCGATGGTTCCCGGGCATGAAGCTGCTCCGGTACGAGCTGCAGAGAGGCGAAGCCGTAGCTCGAGCGTCTGAAAGCCTTCTGTAGCCTCGCAATAGCGAAGACATTCGCCTCAGCCTGTCGTGATGGCCGTGTTCGGCGTGCAAGACGAGTCAGTCAAGTTTTTGTTTCTCCGGAGGACCCCAATTGAACCGGACAAGAGCGCAGTCCCGGCTATAGCTAGTAAAGCTGGTCTGGAAGCCATTTCCCGCCGCGTGCATCGATGTGCTCGAGAGGAAACCGGCGGAACGCGATTGCTAGGGACGGGCGCGCGGAGAAGCGCTCCCACGCGCGCGACGTTCTTCGTGGCGGCAGCATAACGTGAGCCACTTCGAGCTCGAAAGCCTACAGAGAGCTTGTATGAGCCCCCAGAGCAGTACTTCTCAGCCATAACGGAGTGTAGGAGGCCTGCAGACTGGCGCAAAGTTCCTTCGAAAGTTGGTCGCCGCGCGGAACGGCGAACTTGGCGATTTTCTCGCGCGTGCCTGCGCCGACTCGCCGCGGCCAAGTTGTCGCGCTGTACCGCTCGCTCTCAGCTCTGTAAAGGCTCACTAGCAGCGCAGACGGCTTTATTAGCACTCTGCGGCTCTGCTCGGCCCAGTCATGGCCGGCCCACCGTCGACTAGCTCGGCCGGCAGGCGGGCGTCTCAAGGCCCGCGAGTCCAGCCGGGCACATTTGGCCAGGGAACGCCTCTTGAAGGCCAAAGCTTCGAGACAATTGCGGACAAGCTCAAAGACTCGACGATCGGTGAGCTCCGCGCGCTCAGGATGTTGTGGTTGTGGTCCAGAGTTGCTGATTGCCTTGCACCACATCCCTTCCTCGACTGCTCGTCTACGTCTCCACCGCTCTCGTACGACTGCGCCGACAGACTACAAGGTCAAGACGAACCTCGCGACGGAGCTCCGCGATGCGATTGACATGTACCAGAAGGACCTCGACCTCGGCAAGCTGTTCGAGGTCATTCTCCCGTGCTTCACCGACATCCTACGGACTGGCGAGCCCGCTTTCAGGTCCAATTCCGGTGAACATGTGAGTCGAAGACTTGCCGGAACGATTTCGCGCACAAGCTGATCGTCCCCTCGACTCGCAGAAACTCCGGAACCTCCTGATCCAGATCCTACACCGACTGCCTCATGTCGAGCCGCTGCGCCAGCATGCCCCGGACCTCATGGCCCTTCTCCTCCACCTTCTTCGCATCGAGGCGGAGGACAACGCCGCCCTCTGCATGAAGGTCATCATCGACCTTCACCGCACCTACTCCCGACCGCCTCCCTCCACGGCCGGTCAGTCCGGCAGCAGCGCCGACGCGTCGGGCGCCGCCGCCGCCCCCGCTGTCGACACGACAGTGTCTCAAATCGAGACCAGCGTGGAAGAGTTCTTGGAGATCGTCGCCGAGCTCTTCAAGAACATGGGGAGCGTCGTCGAGGAGACGTTCCGCGAGGCCGGCAGTCGTCAGACGCGCTCGCAAGCGTCGGCATCAGCCGCCCTGCCGGCGTCGGGCGACGCGCAGAGCCCCAGCTCGATGGGACCGCCGGCGTCGATTGGAGGCGACAGCGAAGCCTCCGGCGGAGCTGCGCAGCCAGTCGTGCACGCGCCGGCGATGCGGTCCTTCAAGCTCCTCCAAGACTGCCCCGCCTCGATCGTCTTCATCTTCCAGACGTACCGCCCGCTCGTCAACAAGGCGATCCAGGTCTTCGTGCCGCTGGTCTTCGATTTCATTCAGATGCAGGCAGAGCCGCAGCGGAGGAAGCACGAGTCGATGGAGCCGGGCACCTCGTGGGTCGGCATCTGCCCCGAGATCCCCAAGGAGAAGCGCGGAGCTTTCCAAGACATGGTGATGGCGCAGACCAAGGTGAGCCGCCTCCGCTTTCGTGCTCGCACCCGCCCGGTCTTCCGGAGAGCTGACGATTCCGCGCCAATTCCAGACCATGTCCTTCCTCGCGTACATCCACCGCGTGTCGAGCACGGCTCTCTCGTCGTACCTCAACGTCCTGCCCGAGATCGCCGTTCGCCTCATGAAGGACTGCCCGTCCGAAGCCGTCGCGATGAAGCGCGACTTGATCATCGCGACCCGGCACATCCTCCAGTCCGACCTGCGCACCGCCTTCCTCTCTCAGATCGACACCCTCCTCGACGAACACGTCCTGACCGGAAACTCTGTCACCGGTCACGAGAACCTGCGCCCGCTCGCCTTCTCCATGCTCGCCGACCTGATCCACCACTGCCGCGCCGAGCTCTCCCTCGCCCAGCTCTCGCGCGTCGTACACACGTACTGCGCGAACGTCCATGATCCGACTCTGGCCTCGGCCATCCAGACGATGTGCTCGAAGCTCTTGCTCAACCTTATCGACCCGATCGCGGGCAAGGAGCCGAGCGAGGCGGTCAAGATCCTACACCGGATCCTGCTCGCCTTCGTCAGTCGCATGGAGGCCATGGCCGAGGTCCGCGACGAGTGGAGCAAGTGGAGCAAGCCGAGGGAGCCGCTGCCGAGCCTCGTCGGCAAGGCTCGCACGCGCGAGAAGGAGCACGCCGAGTGGACGAAGCGTCGGCTCGAGAAGGGCAAGGGCAAAGCCATCGAGGGCACGGCTGACGATGCGATGGACGTCGAAGCTTCTACGAAAGATGCTACGGACGAGGCAAAGCCTGCGGGCGCCGAGGAGATGCAAGTCGATGGCGAGACGCCCGCCGCGACCGGCAGTCCGTCGAAGGCGGTCGCCTCAACATCGACTTCGGGCGGCGACGAGAAGGACGCGAAGAAGGATGCGAAGAAGGACGACGACGAAGAGCCGAAGCTCTTGCCGCTGGACGACGTCGACGTCGAGCGCGCCAAGCCCATCAAGAAGGCCGTCGTCATGGTCGACCCCGGACCCGACCCGATCAAGGACGCCCGGTTCCTCTTCCGGAATCTGCTCTTTGGGTTCAAGACGCTCAGCCTCGCGCTGAACCGGATGGGCGGACAGGGCCCGGACGCCGAGTTGATGTGCCGGTTCTTCGACTCGGCCGTCAAGAGCATGGTCCTCTTCGACCCGGCGAGGGATCAGGGTCGCGAGCAGAAGGAGGTCATGGAGGTCCTCACGACGACGCTCGTCCAAACCGAGCTCGTCATCTTCCAGGAGGTCATCGAGAACCGGATGGGTTTCTTCTTCGAAGAGTTGATCCGGGTGCGTTACTTCCTTTCTCTGCCGGGCCACACGGATCGGATCTGACCAACACTCGATTTGCAGAACCACGAGCTCCTCGTAATCCCGCAGTCGCTGCTCTCGAACGAGAACGTCTCGCAGCACTTCGTCGCTATCCTCTTCCGGTTCCTCTCCGCTCGACTGCCCGACCTCGGCAACAGCAACAAGGAGAACACGTCGGTCATGCTCCGCCTCTACAAGATGTCGTTCATGGCCGTCACCATCTTCCCCGAGAAGAACGAGCCGGTCCTCCTGCCTCACCTCTCGAACCTCATCATGAAGTCGCTCAAGCTCGCGAGTCAGGCGGCGGAGCCGAACTCCTACTACCTCCTCCTCCGCGCCCTCTTCCGGTCGATCGGTGGCGGCCGCTTCGAGATCCTCTACAACGAGGTTCTCCCGCTGCTGCAGACGCTGCTCGAGCAGCTGAACGCGCTCCTCAAGTCCGCCGACAAGTCGCGCAAAGACCTCTTCGCCGAGCTCATCCTTACCGTGCCGGTCCGGCTCTCGGTACTGCTGCCGTACTTGAGCTACCTCATGCGGCCGCTCGTCCACGCCCTGCAGGCGGGCTCGGAGCTCGTCAGCCAGGGTCTCCGGACTCTCGAGCTCTGCGTCGACAACCTCACGCAGGAGTTCCTTAACCCCCTCTTCGCGCCCGTCATCGACGAAGTCATGACCGGGCTGTGGAAGCTCCTCCGCCCGCTGCCGTTCAACCACCAGCACGCGCACACGACGATGCGTATCCTTGGCAAGATCGGCGGACGGAACCGCAAGGGCTTCAGTCCGCCGAAGCTCGAGTGGAAGCCGGTCGGGCCCGAGGCGCTCCTCAACGTCAAGTTCGAGGGCAAGGATGCGGCAATTCGCATCGCCCCGATCGTCGAGGTCGCGCTCAAGATCATCCGGCGAGGCGATGTTCACTATCGCCGGGTCGCCTACCATTTCCTCAAGTACTCGGTGGCGGTCTTCCTCCGCGAGGTGAGTCTCCTTCTCGATCTTCCAGCTCTCTCACTCTGCAGCCGGGCTGATATTCGCTTGCGCAGGGTCTGCATTCCGGCGAGCCCGAGGACACCTTCGGCCAGGTCCTCAAGGGGCTGTTCGACGCCACGCGCGTGGACGACTTCCAGGTGGAGGCCAACGCCTACATCCTCGACCTAGCCCGCCTCATCTTCTCGCTCGAGCTCGGGAAGCCCCTGCCGGAGAGCCCTGCCCAGGCGAAGCAAGCGCTGCCTCTATCGGCGGCCTTCATCGACGCGGTCATCGAGAACCTTTGCACCGCGGAGTCCCCCGATCTGTCGACCGCCGCCGCGCAGACGAAGAAGATCGTCGAGGCTGCTCTTGAGTGGCGCCAGGCTACGTCGAAGCCGGAAGGCGCGAAGGGCCGACCCGTCCCCGACGCCGCGACGACCCTCCTCCACCAGCTCGCAACCCGCATCGCCATGCACTGCTACGACCCTTCGTGGCAGCGCAAGTGCGGAGCTGCGCGCGGCATGCTCATCTTGATTTCCGAGGTCGGGCTCGAGACTCGCTTCTGCATCGACCACGAGATCGAGTTCACACGCGCGCTCCTCTTCGCGCTTAAGGACATGCCGGGCGACTCGCCGTCGAACGCCGAGATGGTCACAGAGACCCTCCTCACGCTCGTCCGGCTCTGCAGCTCCACGAAGGCTGACGACGACAAGGCGGCGCGGCGTGTAACCCTCAACTACCTCGTCGGTCTCCTACTCGTCGAGGTCAGCTGCCAAGTCGCGTCCGTCCGTGACGCGGTTAAGCGTGCTCTCAAGATCGTCTCCGACGGCGAAGGTACCCCGATCACCGAGCTGCTCCGCCCCGTCAAGGATCGCCTCCTCGGTCCCATCTTCACCAAGCCGCTTCGGGCGCTCGGCTTCACCATGCAGATCGGCCACATCGACGCGGTCACCTACTGCATCACGCTCGACCCGCCATTGATCGAAGTCGACGAGCAGCTCATCCGCCTGCTCCACGAGGCGCTGGGCATCGCCGACGCCGAAGACGACGCGCTGCTCGGCGGCAAGGTCACCTACAAGACGATGGCGCCTCTCACCCAGCTCCGCGTCGTCTGCGTGCAGCTCCTGTCCGCCGCGCTCGCCAACACGCAGCTCAACACCCCGAACTACAACCAGACGCGGATCCGCGCGCTGTCGGTGTACTTTAAGCTGCTGTACTCGAAGTCGCCCGAGGTTGTCGACGCGGCGTACCAGAGTCTCAAGCAGGTCATGCTTGCTCAGGGCAAACTTCCCAAGGATCTCCTGCAGACCGGTCTGAAGCCGGTGCTCATGAATCTCGCGGACCACAAGAAGCTCTCGGTGGCTAGCCTGCACGTACGCGTCTTTCTGCTCTTTATCTTGCCTTTTCCTCTCCGCTGACCAGCTCCTTTCCGCAGGGTCTCGCCCGCCTCCTCGAGCTCCTGACGAACTACTTCAAGGTCGAGATTGGCCAGAAGCTCGTCGACCACTTCCGGAGTCTCGCGGTCCCCGCCGACATCCTCCGCGCTACGGCCAAGCAGTCTTCTGAAGACGGCGAGCTTGAGGTCATGGCTGCCATCGTCAACATCTTCCACCTCCTCCCGCACCCTGCCGCGGGGCAGTACCTCGAGGACGTGATCGAGATGGTGGTGTCCGTCGAACGTCTCCTGAAGAAGCTCAAGAAGAGCATCTTCACGAAGCCCCTTGCCGAATTCCTCGCCCTTCATCCTGAGAAGACGACGGCCTACTTCTTCAGCCGCCTTGGCGAAGAGCGCTTCGTGCCGACGTTCCGCGCTGTGCTCGCATCAGAACACGGCCGTCCGATCCGCGAACACATCTCGATGCACGCACACGAGCTGTTCGCTCCGTGCTTCGACAAGGACGGCGAGCTCGGCTACCACGCCACGCTCGTCATTCGCGAACTGATCGGCGTCGAGCAGCGCTGGATCGTCAAGTGCGATTCGATTCTGCCGCTACTCATCACGCGCTGGGTCTCGGACATCCGCCGGACCCGCCTTAAGCTCCAGGGTGTGCCGCACATCCAGCAGCTCAAGGAGGATGCCGTCATCGTCGACATCTTCATCGCGTATCTGCAGCAGGAAGAACATATCGACCTGCTCTTCCACCTCGTCGAGGCATACACGTACGTTTGATCTCCCTCTTTTCCTGTCGAGGCCTCTTCTGAGTCCCTGCGGTTCTGCAGCTACCCCACGTCGGCCGACCACACCGTTCTTTCGCGGTTCCTCAATCGCCACGTCGCGCTGACCGAGGACGTCGAGCTCCGGCGGCGGATCCTCGATCGCTTCCTCGACATCTACGAGAACCCGGCCGTCACGCAGGCGCACAAGAGCGCCGCGCTTCGACTGCTCGTCAACCCGATTCTTCTCGTTGTCTACGCGCGAGGGGACCGAGACTCGGCCGTCGTCGATGCGGAGTGGATCTCCAAGGTCCACGCCAAGGTGTGGCTGCTGCCGCACAATTTCCCGCTCGAGCTCGGCGCGCTCGACGAGGAGGAGTTGCGAGTCGAACTCTGCCACATGACGACCATTCTGATTCGTCAGGCGCCGGTTCTCCTCGAGTCCGTCAAGAAGGAGGTCATCAAGTTTGGCTGGATCAGCATCCGCTTCGACGACATCGCGGTCACCCAGACAGCATACATCCTCATCGCGAGCTTCCTCGCCGAGTACGACTCGCCGGCAAAGATCGTCGCGCAGATCTACCTCGCCCTGCTCCGCGCCCACCAGCCCGAGGCGCGGAACCTCGTCCGGGAGGCGCTCGACATCCTCGCGCCGGCCCTTCCGAAGCGCATGCCGCCGAACGGGCCATCGCCTGGCCCCGCGCAAGTCCTCTCGTGGTCTGCCCTTACTCGCCGCACGCTCATCGAAGAGGGCTCGACGATGCCGTTGCTGGTCAACATCTACCAGCTCATCGTCCGGCACCCCGATCTCTTCTTCGCCGCGCGCGACCAGTTCTTCCCGCACATGGTCGCCTCGCTCGCCAAGTTGACGCTCAACTCGGCCATCACGTCCGACACTCGAGTCTTGACCCTCGACGTGATCGAGGTCATCCTCAAGTGGGAGAAGAAGCGCATCGAGCTCGCCAAGCAGGACGAGGGCAAGATGGACGTCGACGCCGAGACTTCCGAGCGATCGCCGAAGCGTCAGAAGACAGAGCGGGGTACCTCGACTGCGCCGTCGGTGGCCAGCAGCGGAACGACCGTGACATACGTCCCGCCGCCCTCGCTTCGGGACCAGGTTGTCAACAATCTTCTTCGCTTCATCTCCAACTCGCCGGAGCCTGTGCAGCGGAACAATCTCGTCCACCGCGCACTCGCCCTGCTGCGCGAGCTCATCGGCCCCGGCGTCTGGGGCGAGAGCAACGTCAAGCTTTCGTTCTTCCAGCGGAGCTTCGCCAGCGAGGTCGGCGAGGATACGCTTACCCAGCTGTGCAACTCCGCCGAGGTCCTCAACGTCGTCAGCTCGTACAAGCCAGCAGAGTGGCACATCCAGAACGCCAACGTGCTGCATAGTATCGTCGAAAAGGGCTTCACAAGCGGCGAGATGCGTCTGACGTCGAGCCTGCGGCCGGTCATCGAGCGCCTCTTCGATCACTTGCCGCGAGGCGTCACGGCGGACTCCGCCGACGTCCCGGCCCCAGTCAAAGCGTTCGTCGAGTGGGCGCGCAGCACGGTCGACGAGGGCCTTCGGCAGATGACCAATCTGCCGGCGATTATCCTCCTTCTTCAGTCTTGGGCGAAGGTCGAGCCCGAGCGCATCGATGCCTTCGTCCCGGCGCTCATCCGCGTCTTCACGCGGTACATCAAAGAGCACACGTCATCGGCTACGATCGTCTCCTCCGTCGATCCGAACCTCCGCCTCCTCGTCTCGACCCTTGACGTCCTGCGCCAGCGAGTCTCGCACCTGGGCGAGCAGCGTCGCTGGCTCCTGAGCGGGATCGTCCAGCTCGTCGAGAAGTCCTCGAACATCGACGTCTGCCGATTCGTGCTGCAGATGGTCCGCAAATGGGTCTTCGACAAGGAAGAACAGTTCCCGACGCTCAAGGAGAAGGCGGGGATCCTCGCGAAGATGATCTCGTTCGAGACGCGCAACAGCGAGGCGCTTCAGAAGGACTTCAACAACCTGATCCTCGATATCTACACCGACGCCTCGCTCGCCCGCAGCGAGTTGACCTTCCGCCTCGAGCCGGCTTTCCTCATGGGCTGCAAAGTCCGCGACCCCGTGATCCGGTCCAAGTTCCTGGCGACGTTCGACAAGAGTCTTGCCACGGGCCTCTTCTCTCGCCTGCACTACCTTCTAGGTGTGCAGAGCTGGGAAACGCTCAGCGAAACGTACTGGATTCACCAGGCGCTCGATCTGCTCCTGGGCGCCGTCGATACGAAGGACCCGCTCTTTATCCCGGGCGCATCGCTCGCCGCGGCGAAGAATCCGCCAACCGATTTCGTCACGCAGCTCGAAGGCTATACGACCGGCGAGCTGCTGGGAGCGGCGAGGAAGCTCTTGTACGCCGACCCGAACGCGACGCACTCGACCTGGGTGTCTACGTTCCAGACTGCCTGGACCTGCTTGACGCGCGTCGAGCAGCGCCACTTGACGGAGTTTATGGTCAATCTCCTGGTCAAGGACTACCATCTTCGGAGTGTCGACCGTCGCCCGAACGTCATCCAGACGCTCCTTCAGTCGGCCGCCGCCTGCACGGCCACGCTCGTGCTTCCGCCTCACGTCATCCGCTATCACGCGAGGACGTTCAACTCGTGGTACACGGGTATCGAACTTCTGCAGGAGACGCTCACCGACGCCAGAGAGTCCGACTCGGTCCGCGAGACCGCGATGGACGCTCTCTCTGAGCTGTATGCTGAGCTGAGCGAGGACGACCTCCTCTATGGGCTCTGGCGCCGTCGCGCGGCCTACAACGAGACGAACGCTGCTCTGAGGTACGGCTCGATCTGTCTCCGCATCTTGCTGATGCTCTCTGACCCGAATCGCCTTTTCACAGCTGGGAGCAGATCGGGCAGTGGAGTCAGGCACAAGTCCTGCACGAGTCGGCCCAGATCACGGCTCGCAGCGGCGTGATGCCGTTTACCGAGAGCGAGCTCGCGCTCTGGGAGGACCACTGGATCATCACCGCGCAGAAGTTGCAGCAGGTACGTGCCTTCTCGTTCACCAGGCTCGCAGCTGGATGTCACTGACCTGCTCTCTCTCGCAGTGGGACGTGCTATCCGAGTACGGGCGATCACTTCTCCGCTCGCGGTTTATGCTAGCGCTGACTCTCCCTTCCTCGCAGCATGGCCAAGGGCGAGGGCAACAAGGAGCTCCTCCTCGAGTGCGCCTGGCGTCTTTCCGACTGGAACCAGGACCGTCCCGCGATCGAGAACGCGCTCGAGTCGATGAACCCGGTCGCCACGCCCCGCCGCCGCGTTTTCGAGACGTACCTCGCCCTCCTTGCCGCTTACTCTGCCAAAACTCCAGAAGAAGCGACCGCGGCCAAGAAGACGTTCGCCAAGCTTTGCGATGAGGGCGTGCAGCTCTCCCTGCGCAAGTGGTACTACTTGCCGGAGACGGTCACGCAGGCGCACTACCCGCTGCTGCAGACCTTCCAGCACTTCGTCGAGCTGCAGGAGACGCAGCAGATCTTCGCGAGCCTGGCCGGCACGAACGCTGCGAACCTCGACACGCGATCCGCAGAGCTCAAGAGCATCGTCGGCACCTGGCGGGATCGCCTTCCGAACCTCTGGGACGACATCAACGTCTGGTCCGACCTCGTCGCGTGGCGGCAGCATGTCTTCTCGGCGATCAACAAGGCGTACCTTCCGCTCGTCCCGGGCCCGAACGCGCCTGGAGGGCAGCAGAACGCGAGCTCGCTGGCGTATCGCGGCTTCCACGAGACCGCCTGGATCATCAACCGGTTCGCCCACGTCGCTCGGAAGCACAACTTGAACGAGGTCTGCATCACCTCGCTCACCAAGATCTACACACTTCCGAACATCGAGATCCAGGAGGCCTTCCTCAAGCTCCGCGAGCAGGCGAAGGCGCACTACCAAAACGCGTCCGAACTCGCGTCCGGCCTCGAGGTCATCAACAACACGAACCTCATGTACTTTAACGGTCCGCAGAAGGCCGAGTTCTTTACGCTCAAGGGCATGTTCCTCGCCAAGCTGCATCTTCACGAGGAGGCGAACCAGACCTTCAACCTCGCCGTCTCGATGGACATGAGCTTCCCGAAGGCGTGGGCCGAGTGGGGCGAGTACCACGACCGCATGTTCAAGGAGAACCCGACCGACCTGAACATCGCCGCGAACGCCGTTAGCTGCTACCTCCAGGCCGCCGGCCTCTACAAGAGCGCCAAGGTCCGGAAACTCCTGATCCGGATCCTCTGGCTGCTGAGCCTCGACGACGCCTCCGGGACGATCGCTAAGGCCTTCGACAACTACAAGGGCGAGATCCCGACGTGGTACTGGATCACCTTCGTTCCGCAACTGCTGCTCACCTATACCAAGGTCGACGCCCGTTACGTCCGAAGCATCCTCGTCAAGATCGCCAAGGCGTACCCGCAAGCGCTCTTCTTCCAGCTGCGGACGACACGCGAAGACCTCGTGCAGGCGAAGCAGCGCTGGATCAACCAGGAGAAGATGCGGCAGCACGCCATCATGCGAGCCGCCGAAGCGGCAGCTGCGAAGGGCGAAGCTCCCCCGCCCGAGCCGGAATCGTCGTCGCAGCCGCTCGTCACGCCCGGCGGTACCCAGATCCCAGCGCCCATCCAAGGGCAGAAGCAGCCGTGGGACTGGGTCGACGACATCATGGCGATCCTGAAGACCGCCTTCCCGCTTCTGGCGCTGTCGATGGAGATGATCGTCGATCAGATGTCGAGTCGGTTCAAGCCTGCCCCCGACGAGGACATTTACCGGCTCATCAGTGCCCTGCTCTCCGACGCCCTGCAGGTGAGCTTCGTTCTCTTCCCCTCAATTGCGACGATATCGCTGACTATGGACCTCGGGACAGCAATACGTCATGCGCGCGGCGCAGCCGAACGACGACGGACAACTCGCTCAGAGCACGAACAGCAATATCGGGCGTTTCGCCGAGTCTCTCCAGCCGCCGCAGACCAAGGTGCGCCCTTGCCCGCTCACCTCTCGCTTAGCACCACCTAATCGATGGGCTGTTTCTCGTCCCTATAGGCCGACTTCGAGAAGGACTTCCTCACCTCGAAGCCGAACCTCCGCGAGTACGTGACGCGTCTGCAGAAATGGCGCGACCGCTACGAGAAGACCCTGAACGTGCGGGCGAAGCGGGTCAACCTCGAGGCGTCGTCGCACTGGCTCGTCGAATTCCAATACCAGAAGTTCGACGACATCGAAGTACCAGGCCAGTATCTTCAGCACGAAGACAACAACAACAACTTCGTCCGCATCTCGCACTTCTCGAACCGCTACGATGTTCACCGCGGCCACGGCGTCTTCCTGCGCCGCTTGACCATCCTCGGTCAAGACGGCAGCGTCCACCAGTTCATGATCCAGATTCCCGCCGCTCGGACATCACGTCGCGAGGAGCGAATCATGCAGCTGTTCCGGATGCTCAACTGGTGAGTGCACGAAGCGGCCTGTCTTTCGGCCTTCCTTTTCGCTAATCTGCTACTCGCTCAATGCAGTACGCTTTCAAGTCGAAAGGAATCGCGCAAGCGCAACCTGCACTTCGTCGTGCCGGTCGTCGTGCCGCTTTCGCCGAGCGTGCGGATCGTCGAGTCCGACGCATCGATCGCGACTCTGCAGGATGTCCTCGAGGACCACTGCGAGTCGCTCGGACTGAGCAAGGAGGACCCAATCTTGGCATACACCGAGCGGATCCGCACCATGCACCGCCAGGACCCGGCCTTGAACGTGAGTCGCTCGAGATCCACTTCACTTCCCGGGCCGGACCTGACCTGACCCCAACCCGCAGCGGAACGAGATTCTCACGGCCCGACAGGAAATCTTCGAGGAACTCAGCACCAAGATGGTCCCTGACGACGTGCTCAAGAAGGTGAGCCTGCCGCCTTGATGTTCCCGGAACAAGTCTGACTCTCAACTTCCTTGCAGTACATGACCAAGTCGATGGCGTCCCCGAACGATCTCTGGCACCTTCGCAAACACATGACGACGTCCATGGCGTCTTTCATCTTCATGACGTACATCATGTCGATGGCCGATCGGCGCCCGCAGCGTATCCACATCTCGCGCGCTACTGGCAAGATGCACACGTCCGACATGGTTCCCTGTAGGCCGAATTCGCTCGTGCAGCTTGACCTCGCGCAGATGCTAATGAAGTCTCCCTCGCAGCAATTGTGCCCGGAAAGCCGGAACTCGTCCACGGCGAACCGATTCCGTTCCGCTTCACGCCCAACTTCCAGCGCTTCATCGGCCCTCACGGCACCGAGGGTCTGCTGACCAGCTCGCTCGTGGCGATCGCTCGCTCCTTGACCGAGTCCGAGGTACGTACCGGAGGTCTCATGGGAACCTGCCATTTCCTCGCTGACTCGGCATTCCTGTTTTCTCAGTTCGACCTCGAACACCGCCTCTCGATCTTCGTCCGCGAGGAGATCAACACGTGGTTCACCATGAGCAAGGCCGAACCGCGCGCCAACCTGCGCGACTACGTCTTGAACGCGATCGACGCCGTCGTCCGCAAGGCTCAGGTCATGAGCTGCAAGTACGAGCGCGAGCGGGTGAGTACTCTGCGCGACCTTCCAACGAGACTGCCCATGCTAATCTCATTTCCTCGTCCCTGCAGCCACCCTCTGCGGTCGTGCCCGTCACCCAGTCGGTTCTGCAGCTCATCATCGCTGCGACCTCGCCGATCAACCTCGCCAAGGCCGAACCGACACTCGTCCCGATGCTTTAGGCGTGGCCCGAAGTGTCTCTCCAATCGAATACCCTGGCATTCTCCTCTTGTTGTCTCACTACCGTGTGTATACCCCCGCCGGAATCAGCATTTTTTTGTCAATACCAAGGCCCGACTCTCTCTCCATCTCGTCGAGTGTCTCTGCGTTCGCGAAGACGCTATTGATCCAATATCTACAAGCAGTGTAACGTTGTGAGCGTCTATCTTCTTACTTCCGCGGGTTCAGTACGCGGCGGGTACGCTGTAGATTGGTAAGACAGGCTCAGTCAGCGCTGAGTATCTATCGGAGGTCGGAGGAGCGCAATTTGTGGAGAGAGAGAGAGCTGCTCACCCATTCTTTCGCGAGTCAGACGTAGCTGGAAACGATTCTCTCGCTTTGTCAGCTTCGCCCGAAATGAAGACGACCGCGAAGGAAAGGAAAGCCCCGCTCACCGAAGAAGCGCCCATGCTCGTCTCGCATGCACGCCTGCACCTCGGCGATTCCGAGGTTGATGTCGAACAGACTGCAGGCGTAGAAGTGAGAACAGCTTCTCGGAAGGGCAGGAGCGGCTGTGCCTTACGTGGTGTTGTGTCCGCGTTTCTTGAGCTCCTCGACCAAGTCTGGCCGGAAGGTGGATTCGATCGAGACCTGGAACGATAATACATTGGTCAGCACCTCTCGCGGATCGTCGAAAGAGGAAAGCAGCTCGCATAAGCGGGAAGCAGCTGGTGATGCACCCGCGGCTGTTCGACCGCGTTCGCGAGGTCGTACCCCCAGTCAAGGTTCAGGAGCGTCTGGGCAACGGCGCCAAAGATGCGACTGCCGCCAGAACCGCCGGCGGCGAGGTAGACGTCCGGGCTCGAGGCGTGGTCCATGATGAGCGGCGAGGTCGAGGACAGTGGGCGCTTGCCTCCTTCGGGGTAGTTGAACGGGGACGCTGAGCAGCATGACGGGTTAAGTACAATTTTCTTCCGGCGTCGCCATTTCTCGCCCGGGAGATGGGGACTCACGCCGCAGTCCAAAGGCATCCGGCAAGCCCGGAGTCGAAAAGTCGTCCATCTCGTCGTTCAAGATGATCCCCGTCTCGGTGTCCATGACGCGCGAGCCAAAGATGAGGTTGACGGTGGTCGTCAGCGAGACCGCTCCGCCCCATTGGTCGATGACCGAGAGATGCGTCGTGCCGTGGTCCTCGTCGATGTCGAACTGCGGGTTGTAGTACGAAAGCTTGTGCGTCCGGTCCTGCAGAGTACGGTCGAAGGGGAGAGACGTTGTTCCATGCTTTCGTCAGCGCACGTACGAAACGAGCGGAGTCTTGAACGGGGCAAAGCGCGAGACTGACATCTGTGATATTGGCACGGACTGCCTCGGCATACTTGCGGGTCGGGATCTCGGCCAACTTGGCGTCGTTGTTGATGAAAGGCGGGTCGCCAACGTTGGTACGAGCCGCAAAGGCGACTGTCGGGCAGGAAAGGGCTTCAGTGGGCTGTAGGGTGGAAGCTCCGGGCGCTCAGAGCGGGACACGCACACTTAAGAGCCTCGACGAAGCGGTGGACTCCGAGGCCGGTCTTTCCGTCGAGGTCGAAAGTCTCGTATCCGTCGAGGACGTTGAGCAGGTGCTGCAGAATCGGTCCGCCGGAGGGATAGCTCCCGGTGTAGTACCGGCGGCCGCGGTACGTAGCAACTTCGGCAGGACGGACGACGGCCCGGTACGCATTCATGTCATCGTGCGTGAGGATTCCACCCGTTCTTCGTGCGGCGCGGACGATCGCGTCCGCAATCTCGCCCTCGTAGAACGCCGAGGCGCCCTCCTTGCCGAGCTTGTCGAGCGTGGCGCCGTACGCCGCACGCCGGACCGTATCCCCCTCTTGCGCAAACTGCTCCCTCGGACCGCCGCTCCCTCCGCGCATAAACACCTCACTGAACGCATCGTCGTCCTTGATCCACTCGCTGATCGTCGGGCCCTCGTCCGTGCCCGTCCACCGCGCGTTCAACCTCCGGTGCAGTTCCTTCCCAACTCGGAACTCGCGCGCAAGGTCCGCGGCGGGGCGGAAGATGCGCTCCCACGAGACGCCGCCGCCGCAGGCTTCGTACGCGGCCTCGAAGCCGCGCAGCTCGCCGGGGACGCCGACCGAGAGTCCGCCGACCTTGGACGCGCGGTTCGGGTCCCAGTCCGGGTCGTCCGGGCGGGCGCCGCGCGTGAACATGTCGGGACTGGCGAGCGCGGGTGCGGTCTCGCGGAAATCGATCGAGATGGGTTCGCGGCAGCGGGGGTTGTGCGCCTCGTAGGCGTGCGGGGCCAGAGTGTCGGCGGTGCGGCGGTCGAGGGAAGGTGGCCGTATGACCATGAACCCTCCTCCGCCGATTCCGCTACTGAACGAGTTGACGACGCCGACGCAGAGGGCCGTACCGATCGCGGCGTCGACGGCGGTACCGTTCTCGCGGAGGATGTCGGCGCCGATGTCGCTGCAGCGCTGTTCCTCGCTCGCGACGGCGCCGTTCCAACCGCTTACGAGGTAAGACGGGTTCCGGGCGCCCGGTTTCGGCAGCGGCAAGTGGGTCATGTCGGGGGTGTCCTTGCGGCCCCTTTTCCCTTTCCCGCCTCCTCCGTCGCTGTCATCTCCGCCATGCTTGCCTCTCCGTCCGATCGTGAGCGGGAGTACGATCGCGAGGACGATCCCGGCGGTGAGGAGGAAGAACAAGCTGCACGCGAGTCCGCGCGCGATCCACCGCTTCCGGCGGATCCGCATCGCCTGCTCCTCGACGCGCGCCTGCTCCCGCTCGTCGACCGGCCCGACCGCTTCCTCCCTCGCGAGCAAGGGAGCGTTCACATCTGCGTCGTCCGCGGGGTCGTCGGCGCTGTGCGTGGCGCCGTAGTCGTTCGTCGAGGCGGCCATGGCGGCTGCGGGAAGCGGGTTGCCGGACGCGCGCGAGAGGGCGCGCTGGCGGTACGACGGCCGCACGGGCGGCGGAGACAGCGCACTGGAGCTCTGCTGCTGTGGAGACTTGGTCTGGGCCGTAGAGCGCGCCGTGGACGGGGCTGAGGCTGCCCCGCTCGCGGCGGACGAAGATGACGAAGCCGAGTTGGTCGCCGCTGCCGCTGCTGCAGGAGGCGGAGCGCCTTGCGTGTTGCGCAGGAGCGGACTGCGCTCGTCGTGCGGACTCGGATCCCCTGGATCCGCCATACTGTGCCCGTACAGAGTGAGCGAAGTGTAGAGTTCGCCGAGTGTCCGCGACTCCGAAAAGTCCGCAGCGTTTCCGGCCGAGAAGAAGCGGCCGTCTCTCATTTTCATGTACGGCATCAGAACTCGATGTACGAGGGAGAATTACAGGTATCTCATAGTCACACGAGCTACGCGAAGGTGCGATCTAGTATGCGGGGGTTAAATGTCTGGTCGCTTCTTTTCTACTCGCCGCGAGCTTCGACGGTTCGGGACGACGTCGATCCGGCGTCGCTCCCGGAACCAAAGAGTGCCAGACGTCCGCCTTGCGGCATGCGAGACTTGCGACGCGAGAGGAGACCCCCACTGTTGCTGTCCCGGCCGAAGAGGAAGGAGCGGAGGTAGAGGCGGTGAGCCCACGACGGCGTGTTCGGAGACCCGGTTTCTCTGCAACGGAGCATTCAGGTCAGAACCTGTGTGCAAGCAGCTAAAGATGCTCAGAGTGACTCACTCGTTCTCGGGCGAAAAGGTCCAAGGGGTCCGCGAAGTTTCCGGGGTCTCCTTAGTGAGCACCGGGGGAGGCCGCGCCCGGCTGTCTTGCATTTTGTTCATAGCCGTCGGTTCCTTGCGCGAATGCAGCGGCGAGGGCGGCGGGGTCGGAACCGCCGACCCCGTAAGCGCCTGCGACTGCTCCGACTTTCCGACCGGCTGCGCCGGGGCAGTCCGGAGAGAATACTCGCCCGGCGCGGGGTGGAGCTTCAGCTGGGAGAGGACGCGCGCTTGCGAGCGGACCTGGTCGGCGAGGCGGGCGTTCGGGAGGCGGATCAGGGGCTCGCACATTGCTTTGGTAGATGAGGCGGCAGCAGTAAAGGCCATGAGATGGAAAGGACAGAGAGACCTTGGTGAGGGGTGAGAGGGTTTTGTAGTCCCGGTGGTGGTAGTCAAGCCGAAGAGAACGAGCCGAGTCGGACAGCGAGAGCGAGGCCTGGCGGTGCGGTGAACTCATACCGCAGCTGAGAGCGGGTTTACATTTGCAGGGAGGTAAGGTCTGATGTCATGCAGAACCGGCACCGCCTCTTCAGGCGCAGCGTTCCTTACGGAGTAGCTCAACCGCAATGAGGAAGCGAGCGAGCGGGAGAGAGCGAGAGTGGCGTCGCAGCCCGGCGCGGCGGGGGCGAGAGGATGGCGTCGGTAGCTTGGAGCGGAACCGGCTCGGAGAGAGCCTGACGTCGAGCCGAGAGATCCGTGCGGCGCGAGCGCTCAGGAAGCGCGAAGCAGCGAGTTGAAGCCGGGAGGAGCGCGAGGTGGTGAGGTCACCCCGCGCTCGCATTGGCGCGGCGCCGGTTCAGAAGCTCCTCCAGACCTCTGACTCGACCGGTGCCGCAGCGCCGCCTGCGAGCGAATGCAGCAGCCATGAGGGGCATTTGGCGTTTCGAGAGCACACGGCGCCGTGAGCGGGTTCCTGAAGGCCTGAAGTGCTGCTGGCAGCGTCGATCGGCAACTCCGGTCCACGCAAGCCGGGCTCGAGCTCGACTTTAGAGAGGGCACGCGCAGCCGGGGGCGGCCGGAGGAGCAGAGGAGAGCAGCGAATGACGGGGCTACGCGCTCGAGTGACAAGCAGAAGACTCTTCTGTACAAGCCTTGCAGCAGGAAGTGCGGTGTACAGCAGAGACTGCTGAGCGCGCCCGGACCGGCTTGCGCCCGCCTCCGAGTCGCCGGTTGCGCGGTCGGTGGGCGCGCGCGGTCTGGCCCGCCGACCGAAGCGACGCCAGCAGCAGCTGAAATCCCACCAGCGCCTGCAAATTACCAACACCCGTCGCCGTCTACGACTGTCCGGCGCTCCTGAGCTACCGGTGCTGCACGGCTGCAGAGCGAGGACGCGCTGCCCTTGATCATCCCGGGCGAACCGGCGGCCGAGTCACCGCGCCCCTGGAACTTTCCTGCACGCCGTTCCGCTCGCCTGCTCAAGTTCCGACTCGAGCCAACGGCCGCGCTCCGAGCATGTCGCACCGGCACCAGCTGCCCCCGCAGCAGTCCTTCTACCCGCCGACCTACTCGACCAACCCGCCCGCGGCCGCCGCGCCGCAGTCCGCCGTCGGAGGACCTTCGTCCTTGTCGTGGGGTGCACCGCCCACCGCGCACCACGCCCAGCCGCAGCTCTCGCACCTGCAGCACCAGCAGTCGCCCCAGCAGCAGCAGCATCACCAGCAGCAGCAGGGACTCGGCGGCTACGTCGACTCGGACGAGTACGGCCACCCCCACGGCTCAGTCCCCGTCGATCCGAACATCGCCGCCGCAGCGGGCGACCACGCCGGCAGAGGCGGGACTGAAGACCTCGACGCGTACTCGGACTCGCCCGGTCCGGGCGGCTCCGGCATCAATACGCGCTCCTCCGGCGCAGGCGGAGCGGACGACGGCGCCGATGGACTGGACGGGCAGGGCGAGGAGAAGAAGAAACCGACGAGGGGTGCGCGCGCATGTCTGCATTGCAGGAGGCTCAAGGTACGCTCGGAGAAGGTTCTACTGCGGTGATTCGGCAACGGAGTTCTCGAAGAACTCACGCGGGTCGATCTGGAACACGTGCAGATGCGGTGCACAGAAGCCGAGAACGGTCCGCCGTGTAAACGGTGTCGACAGGGTGGCCACGAAGTGCGTACTGCATCTCTCACTACGCGCAGCCTGTTTACTGAATGGCTTTGTGTGCAGTGCATCTTTGAGGAAAGCCAGCGAGGGAAACGGAGCAACCGCAAGACCGATGCCATGGTGCGTCGCCACGCTAGCGGTTTGCCAAAGCCTGCTGAGGTAGCTGACGCGCCTCCCCCTGCAGGCCAAGTCGCTCAAGTCGATGGAAGCCAAACTCGAATCTGTCCTCGCGTCGATTTCGAACCCGGGCTTGATCGCCGGATCTGGCGGCCTCGTGACGGACGGCAACGCCCGCCCACCCTACTCGACCTTGGACTCGGGTCCTGGTGGCGCAGAAGGGCGCGGAGACGTGCATGTTGGCGTCGATCCGAGTGTCGTCGCCTCCGCGCTCGAGTCGATCCGGTCTGGTCGCTCATCGGCGACGCCCGGAGCAGTCGCCAATGCCGCGCACGCAGCTGCAGTCGCGCTCGGAGCCGCGGGCGGAGCATCTGATGGACGACCGGCCCTGGCGAGTCGCCGCAGCGACAGCAACCCGGAGAGCGCGATCACGCGGCGAGAACCGATCGTCCTCCCCGCGATGGCGCATTCCGAGGGGATCCGGTTCGAAGGCGGCGGGGCGATCGGAGCGCATGCCGAGATCGGACCGAGTCGGACGGGCGGGCACCCTGTGCACACGACGCTGCCGCCGCAACATCCGGGGCACTCGGCCGCGGCGGCGATGGCGCCCTCGTCTTCCGGGCACCTCCACTCGGCTCTGCATGCCCCTTCGCATCCGCACGTGTCTGGCCACTCGCACGTGCACTTCTCCGCAGCAGGTTCCAGCTCGTCCTCGGCGCCGACGAACGCGAGCAGCGTCAACGGCGGCGGCGGGCACGGACCTGCGGGCCCGAGGGTCACGAGCGCGCCGGCGAGCAGCGCGGGCAAGAGCAGCCCGCTCGAATGGAGCGGGATCAAGGACCCGAACGCGGTCGATGGCAGTCCGAGGTTGCACTCGCTCCCGGACAACACGCTCAACCCGTCAGTCTCTTCCTCTGCCTTCCGAGCCGCTGCTGGATACCTGGTAGTGGTGATGCGGAGCTGACGCTCTTTCCTCTTGCGATATGATAGACTCGGCCTGCTGGCGGAGGCGTCGCTGCGAAATACGCGCAAGCGGCCGGTCGACTTGACGGAGGAGTACGACGTGACGACGGACGAGATCGACGGAGTCGACGAGCCGAGATCTAATGGTCGGGGCAAAGGGAAGGGCAGGGGGAAAGGCAAGGGCAAGAAGGTCTCGAAGGAGGGCGAGAACGGAACTATAGAAGAGGTGGACGAAGGGAATGAGGGCGCGGAGGAAGAGGAGGGGCCGGAACGGAAGAAGCGGAAGAAGGATCTTGGGATGGCGAACCGGAACTATTTCGCGCCCGGCCCGATGAACAGTGCGTCTCTCGAATGCGTCTTCCTCGCATGATCAAGTGCGACTGACCTTGGGGAGTCCACGCAGTCTTGCCTTTACGACGGATCGTCATCGAGCAACGGATGCCGCCCGCCCTGCTCGAGGAGAAGATTGTCTCGATCGAGGAGGTCGTCGAGCTCTTTGCGCTGTACTTTGAGCACTGCGCGCGGCATGCGCCGCTGCTCGATCCGGAGATTCACACGCCGGCCGCGACGGGCAGTCGCAGTCCGTTCTTGTTTACCTGCAGTTCGTTCTCTTTCTCAGCTCCCTTCCAATTCGAATCTCAGTCCGTCTCACTTCGCGCCTGACCTCCCCTGCAGTCTGTACTGTCGCTGCGCGGTACTACACGAAACGCTCGGACGACCTGTACCGCAAGTGTCTCCGCATCGCCAAGCGGATCGCCTTCGACGTCATGACGAAGGGGTACAAGAGTACCGAGATCTGCCAGGGCTTCTTGCTCCTGTGCAATTGGAACCAGCCGGCCGAGCGGTTCGAAGAAGAGCGGACCTGTGAGCTCACGTTCGCGACCGGGGTCATTCGCGGAGGAACGGACTCGGACTGATTGTTTCCGCGTTCCGTCACACGCAGACCAATTCAGCGGGATCGCTATCCGCATGGCGACGGACTTGAATCTGCACCGCAAGACGATCGCGCAGCTGCCGCCGGACGTCAGCGACGAGACACGCCTGCTGTACGAGCGCGAGCTGGCAAATCGGGAACGGACTTGGATGTACGCGTACATTATTGATCGGTCGTGAGTATCCTTTCGCTTGAGACGGTCTTTTGCATCTCGACTGACCAACAAGCCCGTCCACCCTACCAGGGTCTCGACTCAGATGGGCAAGCCGTATTCGATCGCAAAGGAAGACTTTGTCATCCGGAGCGCGCCGACATGGTGGCGAGGGCCGGGCTCATGCCCATCCGACGCAGGTCTGAGCGGCATGGTCGAGCTGCTGCGAATTGTTGTGAGTCTGCAATCGGCCTCGGCCTCCCGATCCAGCTACTTCGGCCTCGGCCTCTTAATCCAGCTACTCACGCTTTCGTTCGACAGGGCCGCATGATCGACGTCCTGTATTCCGATACTCGTTCAGTGTCGGGGCTCAACGCGAACCTCGACTACCCGATGTTGACGCGCGCCTTCCTGCAACAACTGGACTCGTGGCGGCAGGACTGGAGCGACGCCAGGATCGCCGACCGCGAGCCCGACCAGAACCAGAACCTGATCCGCTCCACGATGGGCCAGTTCTACCACCACTATTACCGACTGTTCATGCTCTCGTTCGCCCTCCAGCACGCGCTGGACGATCCGGCCGGAAAGGTCGATATGCCGAGCTACTGCGTGCTCTGCTTCGAGGCGGCCGAGCGCATGATCGTGCTGCTGCGCGACTTTTTCGCTCCGAGGGGGATTTTGCGCTACGCGATCGTATGTCACACTCCACGCTTGACTTGCCAGACATATGGGAGGCTAATCAGTTCGGAACGTGACCTGCAGGACTCGACGTTTGTCTACGCCTCGTATGCGGCCGTCTTCCTCCTTAAGCTCGTCTCTCCTACCTTTGCCGCCTTCATCGACGAGGCAGTCGCAATGCGCCTTGTTCGCGAGCTTGCGGATGTACTAGAGGAGGCAGCCGTGGATGAACAGCATACGCCAGCCCTTTGTGCGTTCCCAACTCGTGCTCCGTTGAAGCCACAATCTTGCCTGACCGTCGGTTTCCCTCGTGCCACAGACGCCTCTTTCTTGAGGATGCTCATCGACAACAAGCTGAACGGTCCGAGGACTGCAGCCAACTCCCGCGCCGGGACTCGACCAGGCTCGCCCGCTCCCGGCACTTTCGGCATCGCAAACCCTTATACAGCCCATGCCGATACCGTCGATGGCGCATCGACTCTTGCGGCAGGGCTCGAGTCTCTCGCGCATTCGCGTGCAGCTTCGGCTGGCCCGGAGGGACTCGGCGATTTCAGCGTGTCGAATACCGGACTGCCGCCCGCAGAGCTCGGCAATATCAGCTTCGGTCTCGGAATGGGGAACGAGTTTGCGAATGGCGTCGCAGATGGCGCCTCTGCATTCGATTCGCTTGTCGTCGACGATGTGCTCAGCGCGAACGGCTTCTGGTCGAGCATGCTCATGGTGCGGAGCCTTTCCTTCCGTTGACTGCGATCGGGCGACTCTCGCTGACCTGTACTCTCTTGTACAGCCCGGCTACGACGGCAGTGTGCTCGCCGGCTTGAGCGGCGGCTCCGGAACGTAGGTCTTCTCCCTCGTGCGACTAGGGCGACCTCTGCGAGCAGAGCTGACTTTGCTTTCCACAGGGTCTTCGCCGGTAACCCCAACGACCCCTTCTCCATCACCCCGTTCCCGTCTCGTCCTGCGAGTCCTGCACCCAAAGCCACACCTGGGCGAGGCAACTCGGCGGCGTCGGCTTCGACCCCGACCTTTTCTGTCAACCCGGCGTCTCCGCCCGGCGTCAACGGGGCGGAACCGACGCAGCCGGCAGGAACTGCTTCATCCGAGACTGTCGAGCTCGAAGGCGGTGACGCGGAGGCAGCGACGTCGACGGTCGCTGCGGAGGCGGAGGCAAACGCTGGAGCTTAAGCTGGTCTTCCCTGCTTGTAGCATTCTTGGCCGGGCGACGTCCCTTCAGTCTTCTATCGCACAAAGGCAAGAACGTATTACCACACAAAATGCGAATGCACAGTCTATCAGGAAAAGAGAATCGAAGCCCTATTTTGGATGTGTCTTTTGAGGGGGACCGACCCCTCCCTCGCGATCTCTCTCGTCTTTTACAGGTCCTCCGGACCGACCTCGTCATCGTCGAGCTCCTGCTCGAACTCGCTCGCCGAGCGGCTCTCCCACGCCGACATCTCGGCTTCCGACGCTCCGGGCGTCGCGACCTCGTCGAAATAGTGCGCCGCAACCGAGCGCGGCGTACGCGGTGTCCTCGGGAGACGCGCGGTGGAGCCAGCATTCCAAATGAAGTATGCGACCAGACTGACACGGGCGAGAGAGTGCGTCAGTCAGAGCGAGATCTTGCGCAGTTCGCCGCGGAAGAGCGACTCACCCAGTCCAACCGGTCTGGTGCGAGGCACCGAGACCCTTGCCCGAATCGGCGTGGAAGAACTCTGTTCGACTTGAAGTCGTCAGTTCCCCGTCACGCTACTTGGGGAGAGCAGAAACCGGACGCACCGTGGAAGGGAACGTAGTCGCGGAAATGCGGGTCCTTGTTCAGCAACTCGCTGCCGCCGTTGCAAGCGCGGTTGCCCTCGTTGTCGCGGGCGAACAAGTTGATGACGCGGTGTTGAATCTCTTCTGCGACCTGCGCAAGGTGCATGTAGTCGCCGCTGCCAGTCGGGCACTCGCTGCGGAGTCGCAAGAGGGCGCGTCAGCTCGGAACGGCTCAGATGTCCATACGTAGAGGCAACGTACACCTTCAGGCTGTTGCCGTAGTACTGGTAGAAGCGCTGGAGACTCTCGATGAGAAGGAAGGTCGTCGCCAGCCAGATCGGACCACGCCAGTTCGAGTTGCCTCCGAACATGCCGCTCAGCGAGTCACCGGGCCAGTAGTGGACGCTGAACTCCTCGCCGTTTATCTGGGTCGACCACGGATTCTCCTTGTGCCACAGGGACAAGCTGCGCGGCGGAGGGTGGTTTCAGCGCACGTCCCGGCAATAAGCGCACGCGGGCCGAGGCGTCACTCACGATCGGATACCGTAGTCACTGAGGAACTCGTTCTCGTCGAGCATGCGCTGAAGGATGCGGCGCAGGCGGTCCTCGCTAGCGAGGGCGAGCAGACGCCGGTCTCCCTTACCGCCGACTAGAGATCAGAATGTGGCGTCAGCGAAACTCGGCCCGCAACCTGTGAGCGAGCACAGCACGTACCGGACATGTTGGCAATGTTGCGCTTCCAGATGCTCGGTCGGTGCTCGATGAACCACTCCATGCGCTTCTTGAAGCCCGGGAACTTCTTGAAGGTCGAGGGCTCGAGCGTCAGGGTGGCGTAGAGCGGAATCAGGCCGACGAGACTGCGAATGGGCAGCTGCTGCGTGCTCTCCGGCCCGTACGAGATCTACGGTTCCATGACAGAATCAGCTTTGTGCTCGGGCTGCGAGACAAGCGGAGTCAGACGTACGGCGTCGAAGTAGAAGCCCTCCTCGTCATTCCAGAGCGAAACCTCGCCGGTCTCGCCGTTGTGGAAGGTCATGGCGTCGGCGATGTAGAGGAACTAGTCGTGCATCACCTCCCCGTCAGCTGCAAATCCCTTGCCGTAGCGGAATGGAAAGGCGGAAAGTCTGCTCACGTGCTCGAAGAACTTGGACGCGATGTCCTCGTAGACCGGGTTGTGCTTCGCAAGCTCGAGGGCGATGTTGAGCATCGTCAGGGAGTAGAAGCCCATCCAGCCGGTGCCGTCGGCTTGTCGCATCGTGCCGCCCGAGGGAAGCCGCTCAGAGCGGTTGAACGGCGAGATGTTGTCGAGACCGAGGAATCCACCCTCGAAGACGTTCTCGCCGGCCGAGTCCTTGCGGTTGACCCACCAGGTGAAGTTGAGCATGAGCTTCTGGAAGACGCGCTCGAGGAACGCAAGGTCCTCGCGGCCGTGCATCTTGCGCTCGATCTTGAACACGCGGAACGTGGCCCTGCGAAAGGATCCGTGGTCAGACTTTATCCTACAAGGCCCCTTCCGAAGAGATTGAGGCAGCTCACCAAGCGTGCACGGGCGGGTTGACGTCACCGAAGTTCCACTCGTACGCGGGAAGCGCGCCGTCCGGCTTCATGTACCACTCGCGGGTCATGATGTCGAGCTGTTTCTTGGCGTATGCCGGGTCGATCATGGCGAGCGGGATGCAGTGGAATGCCTGTTGACCGCGCACGAAAAGGTGAGCTACTCGCCTCGTTCGAGGCCAAGGCCGAGGTACCGAGCAGAACGTACCGAGTCCCAGATGGCAAAGAACGGGTACTCCCACTTGTCGGGCATCGACAGGATGTCCTCGACGTGCATGTGCTTCCACTCGCGATTGCGAATGAACTTGCGCTCCGGCGGGGGAGGCGGCTGACCGGGGTCGCCCTCGATCCACTCCTTCTGGATGAACATGTAGAATTGCTTCGTCCTGTGTGTCGCAAAAGGGGCGTCAGCTCCCCGTTGTCGTATAGTAAACCTATCCATAGAGAAACGCACCAGAGCATGCCGGAGAGCGCCTGGCGCATAACGTTGCGCAAGTCGTCACTGAGGGCGCCCGAGTTGAAGCGCGAGTAGAACTCGTCCGAGTCCATACGGCGCTCCTCCATGACCATATCGAACGACTCCTCGTCGAGGATCGACGGGTCCTCCTCGGCCGTGCGGGTCGTCAGCTTGAGACGGACGACGGCGCAGCCGCCGTTGCCCGGGACGTCGTTGAAGGTGTAGTGCGCGCCGGTCTTGGTACCGCGCTTCTCCGGGTTGACGAACTGACGCGTGTCCTCCTCGTCCTCCTCCGACACGGCGGCGGGAGTCGCCTCGGCCGACTCGTCCTCGCCCTCGCCCTCCGCAGCGGCGGCCTTCGTGGGCATCGCCGGACGGTGAGACGGGATGATGTGGTCGTGGAAGGCGTCCTTAGTGTACGGGACCTTGTTCTCGACGTCGTACAAGCGCTTCAAGTTCGTGTCGTTGTCCGTGAAGAGCAAGTCGGGCGTGACCGTGTCCTCGACAAAGACCGTCTCGTGCTGGTCCTTCCGGCGACGCGGACCGATCGGGGCCGGCGACGTGTTGGCGTAGAAGTAGTACCGTCCGAGCGACTCGTGGTCGGTCTGGACGACGCCCTCGCTGACCTGCTGCATCGAAGGCATGCTTTTGCCAGTGGGGCGCTCCTTGGACCAGGCCCAGGTGTTGCGGAAGAAGAGCTGCGGGACGATGTGGAGCGTGGCCGGCTCCGGACCGCGGTTGTAGGCCGTGACGCGGATCGAGACACCGTCGGCGTTGTCCTCGTCCTTGGCGTACTGTGGGAGAGGCGGAAGCGGCGGTCAATCGGGACAGCTCCCTATATCGGGATAGAAATCCTGCACAAACGAACCTCGACGAAGACGTCCCAGTAGCGGTTGTCGTCGAACGCATCCGTGTCGGTGATCTCAAACTCGGGAACGTCGCGGCTGCGGTTGGTCGACTCGCGGACGAGCTGCTCGTACGGGTACGGCCGCTGCGGGTACTTGTACAGCATCTTCATGTACGAGTGGGTCGGCGTCGAGTCGAGGTACCAGTACAGCTCCTTGACGTCCTCGCCGTGGTTGCCCTGGTGTCCGGTCGTTCCGAACAGGCGCTCCTTCAGGATCGGGTCGACGCCGTTCCACAGGGCGAGCGAGAAGCAGAGGCGGGCGTGGTTGTCCGACATGCCGGCAATACCGTCCTCACCCCAGCGGTACGCACGCGACCGCGCGTGGTCGTGCGGGAAATGCGTCCAGGCGTCTCCGTTGCCCGAGTAGTCCTCGCGGACGGTGGCCTGGCGGTGACGGATCCGGATCAGTCTGGGAATTCTGCGACACAGAAAAGGCGAAAACAGCATCGTAACGCACCCATTGACGCTCCGAGAGGTACGGGCCCCATCGCTTCCAGTGCTTCTCGCGGCGCTCGTCCTCGTCGAGGCGCTGCTCCTCGACCGACTTCCACTTGTCGAACTGGAAGCCGTTGTTCTGCTTGATGCCCGGGGTCGGGAACGGGTGACTCGTGGCCTCAACGGAGCGGGCGCTCGAGATGCTCGATGAGCGGACCTTGGCGCCGCCGCCGTTCTTGCCCGGCCGGAGCGGGAGGGTCGGGTGGGCGTGCGAGGCCTGGGACGGATTCCGGTTCCGCTGGGTCGGTTTCTCCTGCTCGTACTGCTGCTGACGCTGACCGTCGCTCTGCTGCTGCTGACGCGGGAGACGACCGGGCGGGGGCGGCTCGATAAAGTCGTGACCCTGGATCGCACCGGAATCGCCGCGCTTGTTCAAGGCCGGGCGGCGCGCGCCGCCAGCGTTGCCCTGCTCGGTCGCGGTGTCGTCCGAGTCGTCGTCGTCAGCACCCTGGGCGGCTCCGGAGCCGTCGCGGCGGTGCGACTCGACTTCGCCCTCGTAGCCCTGGTCGTCGGCCTCGTTCTGGGTCGACGCCTTGGACTGCTTTCCGGCCTTGCCGGCGCCGACGGGAGGCGGGACGGGGGACGTCCCCGAGCGGTTCGCCGAGCTGGTGGTGAGGGGCGGGGTGACGCCGGACGGCTGGGTGGGAAGCGGATTCGCGGTCGCGTTCAGGCTCGGCTGGCCTGCCTCGCGCGGCTCGGTCGACTGCTTGAGGGGGACCTGGACGGAGCCGTCTGCGGCGCTGATCGTCTGGGCGGCGGGGATATCGAGTGCGAGGGGCGGGGTCGCAGCGGCGCTCTTGTGCCCCGTTGGGGTCGATGCGGAGGGCGACGCGGGCGCGGGCGCGCTGTTCGGAGAAGACGGCTGGTTCGCCATCCTGCGCGCCGAGAGGGACGGCTGCTGCTGGGCGGGCGGGGCAAGGGGCGGACGGGTACGGGACCTGTCTGCGCGGTGGTCAGGCTGCGCTGCAGCAGCTGCAGGCTGGGTGCCCGAGGCTGCTCGCTGCGCGTCAGGCGGCATCGGCAGTTTGGATCGTGTGGGCGAGAGCAGAGCGTCGATCACCCGCTCGCCGCGCTCGGCGCCCGCGCCTCGAATTCGCGGCGTCACCGACTCTGGGGTAACAGGCGGAGTCCCCAGCTTTACTCTCAATCCGGGAATATCTCAAACTACAGAAGCCCGCAGCACAATTTCGACAAGCTGGAATACGCCGGCGGTGAAATGCCCCCCTCTAAGGCTCAGCTTGTGTCGCATGGGCCGCGACACTTAGCATAATGTGAACGGCATCGTTGTTACATCAGGGTAGAGATCATTGCGAGCAACAGGAGGAGCGGCCATGCGCCCGGCTGCGTTCCCACAGCAGAGGGACCCGCCGGTCGCATACCCGCCGCGCCGCTCGACTGGACGTACCCTTGCGCGATCGGCAGGGAGTCTGTCAAGGACTGGTTCAGGCACTGCTCGAACGAAGAATCCCGCGTCGACTGCGGGTACAGGTACGGCGAAGTATCGATCGGCTCGGTGTAGTTTATCGTCGCGGCCGGATGCGCGTCCTGCCCTTCAAAGTACGAGTACAGCGCAAAGGACGACGCGCGGTAGAACGCGAGGACGTTCGAGGGGTCGAGCGCCGGAAGGAGGGTCGTGTTCGTCCCGCTCGGATACGTTCCGTCGTCCTGCACCGGCGTCGAACTGATGACTGTCACCGCGTTGCAATCGCTCGTAAAGGCCTCGGTCGCGTTCGAGATCGACGCCTCGTCGCCATAGATCAGGTACTGCGGCGGCGAGTCGGCCGCCATTCCGGGTGGCGAGAACGACGCTGCCGCGAGTGGACCTCCCGGTCGAGACGAGTTGCTCCGCGGCCCGTACTCGTCGTCGCCGTAGTAATGGTGACCGTAGTAGAGCGGCCACATCCCAAAGGGGAACCCGAGTCCCAGGACGGACCCGAATCCGAGGCCCGCCACTCCGCCAATGGCGGCGCCGCGCCCATACGACCCGTAATAGCCGCTGCCGTATCCCCGCCCGGCATAGATCTGCGACCGCGGCAACCCGCCAAATTGTCGTCCTGCGAAAGGTGCACCGGCTGCGATCGTCCGAGGCGCGCCGCCTCCGTTGTTAAAAGGCGAAATCGAGTTGGCCGGGCGACCCGTTTTCGCGCCTACACCGGTTGGCTTCGAGTTAGAACAGCGACATGAGCTAGGTTTCGACCCGGGCTCACTTGACCCGGAAGATCTGCCACCACTCGAGCGCCCTCGTGACCCTCTCGACGAGCCTGTCGTCCAAGCAAGGTCAGCTTCGCTCCCTCATACCCTCGACCATCGGTAGCAGTCAGCTCACCGGACGATGAGGAGCCGCCGCCGCTGCCTTTGTAGCCACCGCCCTTGGATCCGCCGCCAAAGTGCCCGCCAAAGCCTGCAGGAACGGCAGACCCCGTCAGCTATGTTCCGGCGAGGGGCGTGCACGAACACGCTTGGAAGGAGAAGTGGCGCACCTCTGCGCTTCTCGAGTAAGTAACGTATGCTGACCATCTAGCTAGTCGTTGGTCGGGCGGAGGTGACCTCGTATTGTGCAGGAAGCGGACAACCTGTTGGCCATTCTGATCCGCGACGGAAGCGAGCGTAGAAAAAATCCGGGGAAGCGATGAGCGCACGACGGAGAACCGGACCATCGGACCCGAGCCGGTTCCGAACGAAAGCGAGCATCAGCTGCAATTCTGGGGCCTGCGTGCCCGGAGATGAACAAGCAATATGATGATTTACACAGTATAATTCAAGTAGAAGTCCCACTACCGGCCGGGCTAGGGGTCTTGTTTCACCATGTATACATCTTTCCACCCTGCAGGAAGGATTTAAAGATGGCGTTTCTCGCGGTCAAGAGTAGCATATGTATGACTAACATTCAAGTTGCCGCGTATACTCCAGAATCCGTACGCTACCACGCCCAGCTCGCCTCGCTCATCACATCCGTCGCCGCGCTGCTGCCAAGCGGGTCCTCGCCCGCGCTCCACAGCGACTCGTCGTACTCGTCCTCCGGCACCGTGTCGAGTTTCCGGTTCGCAGCGCCGCGCCAGGGCGATTCGACCATCGACAGGTTCGTGCTGGCTTCGAGTTCGGCGAGGTCTGAAGAGGTGAAGGGTGCAAGAGGGAGAGGCTCCATCGAGGCCGCTGCGGGTAATGGCGGAAGGGCGAGCGTCGGTCCCGTCGCGTCCGAGGAAGAGGCGCCCGCGCAAACTCGATCGCTCAGGGTATCGGTCGTGAGCCAGTCGAGCGACGTGAATTCAGACAGGATCAAGTCGGCTTCTGACGGCGACGGTACGGGTGCATCGGAAGGCGCCTCCGCTTCTGTCTGCAAGTCGGCGCGCAGGGGTGCGAGCGAGGGAAATTGTAGATGCGGTGACGGAGGCGGGAGCGAATCCGTCGAAGGACGCGACGCAGAGGACGAGCGAGATGATAGTGAGGAGGAGGAGCTGGGCAAGGGCGGGAGGGACCCGGGGGAGAGGGCCGGCACCGACCCGGAGACATGGATGCGCGCCGCCGATGGACGGAAATGCTGGGATGCAAGTGCGGCGGTCGGGATGGGCAGTTTCTGCTGTCCGGCTGTTCGAGGGCCCAGTGGTCAGCTCCGGGTCCGAGCCTTCCCGCGATCCGCACCTTGGAGCAGGGTGGACGTACCGGTGGTAATATCGTATCTGGGCGCGAACGGCTGCTTCATGGGCCGCGGGCAGCACAACGGTGCCGGATCTCGCTGTCCTGATCCCCACCCGACGTAGATCGCTCCAAGGCTTGCGAGGGCCGGCTCCTCCACCATGCTCGACCTCCGGTTTCTCGACGCGTCGTAGGGTTTCCGCCGAGGTTTGGGTCCGGACACGAGGGATGACGCGGTCGTCGACGACGAAGGTTCTGATGTCGAGGACGAAGAAGCGATCGGCGAGACAACCCGTTTCTCGCGCGTTGCGGGCATGTTGCAAAAGCGCGGACGTGGAATGCGAGGAAGCAGGTGGTCAAGAGAGGTCGTCCTAAGAGTTTGCCGTCACGTTTCCGGTCCGTTGCTTGTGCGGTCGCGTTCACGTGAGCGAGCAGGCGCGGGCGACACGGCGTGGGTGGTCACGAGACCGGAAGTGAAGCTGCAAGCGAGGCGATTCGCGGAGCAAGCAGCGACGACGAAGACAGAAGCTCTTGTATAGCAATTTGGATCGTACAGAGCGCCGGAGGACGGGTCGGGCGGGAGAACGTCAGGCCGTTTAGCGGGTGTCGGGCGGACCGGCTTTGTTCCGGTTTCCTCCGCGCCCGGCGGGAACGACGAATGGCCCGATCGCGGAACTGATGCACCGGCTCGTTTTCATAGTGCGGAGCATCGCGGCTGCTCAGAATGCATAGAGTAGTAGCAGTGCAGCTCATGAACAGCTGGCCGTCCAGGTCGAGCATCGTCCGGCGGCCGCCAGCTTCAAGCGCCAGAGTCAGTGTATGCGATCTCGGTACGTCGGTTGCCGCGGTTCGCCGTGCCGCGGTCAGGAGATCTTGAAGGTGAGGGCCCGGAGGAGGCGGAAGACTGCGTACGCAAGCAGCGAGGACTGAAAAGAAGGATGCCGGCGGGCTGCGGATCGAGGCAGGCTGCAGAAGCGGGTCTCGGCCGGTCGGTGTGGCGGATGCGAAGGCCATAGATCGGTAGTCGGAGGTTCACCGCAAAGACAAGCTCTAAAGCGAAAGAGGAGCCCGCATTTGGCACGGAAGTAAGAAGAGCAAGCGGAGGAGCAGGAGTCAGAGGAACTCTGCCCGAGAGTGTTCGCGAGTTGTCGGATCGATGGCGGCGCGAGGAGGCCAGCTTCCGACTTCTTCCCCCGAACTGATGTCGGCAGCCGGCGATTTGACATACCTCCTCTATCTCTCTCTTCATGCCGTCCCAGGCCAGAAGGATAGACCGGAAACAAGCATCGGGGAGAAAATCGAAAGAGGGGGGTTTTCCTTTCCAGGCGTGCCCCTAGAGCAGGTATCGGCAAGGTGTAGAGAGGGGAGCCAGAGGCGGCGGCGGTAAAGCACACGAGCAAAGGGTTGAAAAGGTGACACAAAGACAACGGGGGAAACGGGAAAAGAGGTCGGGGGTATAATAGTGGCAGGCCGAATAGAGGGGAGGGGGTCGGAGCGATGGGCGCCAACGGGCTCTTTAGTCCCGAGGAGGCATCGGTGCGCCCATCGGCTTCATCGGCATCTGACCCTGCATCTCTGCCGGCGTCTTGATGAGGTTCTGCAGGATCGGGAGAGGAAAGTCAGTTCCCGCAGCTCTGAAGACCGACGCGGCTGCCTGGTCGCCCGCAGGGGCGTCGGAAAAGCAAGAGGCGGACGAACCTTGTGGATGTGAGGCAAGACACCACCACCGGCAATGGTAGCACGGATTAGCGAGTCGAGCTCCTCGTCTCCGCGGATGGCAAGCTGCAAGTGACGCGGCGTGATACGCTTGACGCGCAAGTCCTTCGACGCGTTACCTGCGGGGGACAACATGTTGATCAGCCTGTGTGCCATACGCGAGCGCCAGCGCAGAGCAGGAGCGCACCAGCCAGCTCGAGAACCTCGGCGGTGAGGTACTCGAGAATCGCCGACGCGTAGACGGCCGCCTTGGCACCGACACGCATGTTGTTCTGGGTGCGTGCCTTCAGGTAACGGTGGATACGACCGACGGGAAACTGCAAGCAAGGCGAGCCTGGTCAGCGGGCGGCTTCACGGCGAGAAGGGCCATGTTGGCGGCGAAGACGAGACAGGACGCGTCGCCGATTCGAGCGATCCGACGCGACGGTGAGGCTGCAGCTGCACAAGCCCATGCCTGGACAATCATGCACGTCTATAGCGAGACTGGCGAGGCCGTCCCGCGAGGTGGGCGAGATGCGGCCGAGGTGGCGGTCCGCCCAGTCACGCCGACCCGCGACCGGGCCAAACAAAGCCCCCGCCCGCGTACCACGGCCTGTAGCGCCTGGGCGACCGGCTCCATCGATAGCAGTATCCTCTGACGATGGATAAGACTGGGTCCCACGCCGCTCGAGAGCGTGCCGGGCGCGGGAGCGGCGCGTGCAAACAATGCCTCCGCCTCCTCTCGAGACCGCGGAACCGAGGTGTGGAGACCGCGCTGCGTACCTGGAGACCGGCCTTCTGGGAGCGGGTGGACTGGTTCTTGTCGACGCCGCCGGCCTTACCGCCCTTGCCGCCCTTGCCACCCTTGCCGCCGGTCTTGCCTCCCTGGACTGCATCGAGGGGCGACGGCGAGACAACGAGGCGAGGCGCGCGCGACGCGGGGAGGCAGCACGGTCAGCGGCGGGGCATGCAGAGAGCGGGTATGGGCATAGACTGACCAGTAGACATGCTGTGTTCGTGTGAGTTTGGGTGTGGGCGGGGGTGGGATGGGTTCTGGAGAGGAGGAGCGGCTGCAAGTCGCAGCTGATCGTGCGCCCGCAGACCACACACCGCGCCTAGGCTCATTTCCCCCTGTCACTCTTCCAGCATCCTTTCTTCGCAAAGAGGTCAAATCCATGGTCCAGTCTACACATGGTCATCGCCGGCGTCCCTTGCCCCGCGACGCACGCTGACCACCAGCGACCGCGGTCCGGTCCGCCGCATCCGCAAACTTCCGCTCCTCGTCCCGAACGGCCTCGTCCTCCGAGTCGTCTTCGTCGCTGCTCACCATCGCTTCCTCCTCCTCCTCTTCGCTGTCACTGTCGCTGTCGCTGTCGCTGTCGTCCTCCTCGCCCTCGTCGCTGGTGGTGTCCTCTTCGTCCTCCTCTTCCTTGCCCTCGTCCCAGTCGCGCGTCTCCCCCCGCTGCGCCCACCGGTATCCCTCCTCCTCTCCGCGCCCTGCGCCCGACTTCCGAGCATCGGCGCATTCAGGCCCCTTGGTCTTCTTGACGCCTTCGAAGCCGCCCGGGCGGGCAAAGCCACTGGCCGCGAGCGGCGGTGCGTCTTGCGCAGGACCCGACTTCGCCGAGCGAGGAGCTCGGTCTCCGCGGCGAGACGTCGCCGGCGAGCCCGAGAAGGACACCTCGTCGTCGTCGATCTCCCACCGAGGCGCAACGCCGTTCTCGTCCGTCTTGCGGCGCTTCTTCCTCTCTTGTCCGGCACCGCTCGTCACGCCTCGGTCATTCTCGTCTTGGTCACGAGCCGGTCGCCGCCGCTCGTCCTGTGCACGGTCGCGCTCCAGACTGCGCTTGCTGGCTTGGGTCTGGCCCGAGAGGAGGGAGCTGCCTTTGTTGGCGCCTCTTCGGACGGACCCGACCGGAGCGGCGTCCCGGTCGGCCCTCTTGGCGCGCCTCGACGAGGATCCTTTGCCCTCTTCGCCTGCGACAGGCTCGCGATGCGATGACGGATCGTTCAATTTCTGTGGGCGAAGTGGATGAGCTTTCGAGTTATCGCGCGAGCGCGGAAACGGAGGCCGCCTGACCTCGATCTCGATGTTGGCGCCGCCGAAACTCCTCCGACCCGAGACGGCCGCCGAGGTGAGGGGCATGGACGAGAATGCCATGACCATGTGGTGGTCTGTCGGAGCGGCAGATTGACTCGAGGAGGGTGTCTTCAGGCCGGAGAGGAGCGGGAAAGAGAGGAGCGAGTTCTCGTGGACGACGGCCGGACCGGAGCTGTTCGTCATAGCAGGGTGCGATGCGTCAGTCGCATTGAGATTCGATCAACCAGTGGTATCCGAAAGGGGATACTCACCCTGCGGTGGACTTTGAGGGTTTGTTCCATTCTGCGATGGGAGCGGCGACTGGTCGAGAGGACTGTCCGGCAGCCTCCTTCCCGGCTTCCCGCTTGCCCGTCGAGGTAGCTTTGCTCTCGTTCTTTGCCTGAGTGCTCGCCTTGCCCGCAGAAGCCGGCTGTGCGGGTGCAGGCGTCGACTTGGAAGCTGCGGTCGAGCTGGCTGGCGAGGCTCCGGCGGCGGTACTGGCGGCGGCAGAGGCAGACGGCGGCTGAGCAGGCGCCTGCCTGTTCATGAACTTGAGCCCGAGCGTCCCCTTGCTGAGTCCCATGGCTGTATGGCGTTGATAGCGGGGATGATGGAAGTAGATCTTCGTCTCGAGCGAAGTTCGGCACGTAATCTCGCTCTGCTCTCTACACTCATCCAGCGGCCCCAGTCGAGTCACAGAGGAGCTACGAGAGGCAGGACAAGGCGCTATACCTGGCCCAGTACGCGCCGGTCGTGCCCCGCTTGTGTACAGGGCTCGCTCAGCCGCCGGCCTCGCGTCGACGCGTACGTTCGCACTCGCTCCTCTCACGCCGTCTCACGCGCTCTCTGACCCGCAGACGAGCACACAGAAGACGCCAGAGCCTCCGGATGGCCTCGCACGGCCCACGCACCGGCCGCCCGTCGGTGGGAGAGGCGAACAACGCCCTCGCCTCGCTCCTGAGCGCCATCCAGTCCGCTTCCAGCCCCGTCTCGAACCAGCCGACGCCCAACTCGGTCGCGGGAGACCAGCCGAGCGCGTCCTCCCCTGCGGCGCCAGGAGGCGGAGCAGCAGCTCCCTCCCCCGCCGCAGTAGGCGGCGCCCAGTATCATTCGTCTCCGGCCTATTACCACCACGCCACTTTGCCCGCAACTGGAGTCGCCTCGAACGGAGCACACCCGTCGCCCTCTTCGAGTCACGCGCCAACTCCGACCGAGCCGACACCGAGTCACCAGGCGCAGGCGCAATGGTCCGGCCAGACTCCGACCGCCTTGAGCGAACTCGGGACCTACGAGCTTCTGCTGCAACTCGGCGCTCACCTCGGAGTCATGGGCCCGGGGAATCAACCACTTGCGCGTCCGGTAGCTCCCGATGCCACGCGAACGAGGGCCGAGGGCAGGTCAAAGGAGGCCGCGGACGCGCCGTCAGCGCCTTCCTCTCAACCCGCAGCCGGCCCGAGCGCGCACGCGTCTACGCATCACGCTGCACGAGAGAGCGTCTACCGCCCTCAGCCGACCCGATCCGGCCGCATGCCGCAGAGACCTCGCGCTAGGATGTCCACTGCGGACGGGAACCGCGACTCGCCGTCGGCGCCCGACCCGAGCATGTCGACCCTCCTCTTCAACGACTTTTTCGATTTCCCCTCGTCCGAGGATGAAGACGACGACCCGGACTTCGACCCGAACGCGCCCTCGACCGACTTTTGGGGCGACTTGCTCGCGCGTGAGCGCGCGGACGGCGACTGGACCGAGACCGAGGAAGGCTGGACCGGGTCCGGTGCGCCCGGCCCAGGCTCCGGGCGCGCAGCAGCGCAGGCGGGCGAGAATGGGATCACGGGGGACGAATTTGCGCGCGAGATTGCGCTGTTGACGAGTGCGCTCAACGACCCGTTGCCGGACTGGTCGTATTCGTCGTCGTCAAACGCCGGGCCGAAGCGTACTTCGCCTCGTCGCGCGCGCGCGGCGCCTGCACCGTACTCGCATCACGAGTTGCCAGACGATGGACACGCCGCGATGGCTCAGGAGCGACCGCCGCAGAAGCGGCGCAAGGTGACGACGAGGCGTACGACCTTGTCGCCAGTCCCGGAGGACGGACGTCGCACCGAGAGCAGCCACAGCGCAAGGCTTGACGTCTTGCCCCCGCCCGGCGAGCCGCTCGCGAGTCTCTCTCCGAACGCGCGCCGGACATCGGCACCCTTGCCGCGCTCTCAGGACGGTTCTCATTTGGCGGGGTTCTCTCTCTCGGACCCGGCCGAGTACCGTGCGGTCGCGCCTCCGCCGCCTCCTGCTGGTCCAGCGGCCCCCTCGAGCGCGACGGCATCTCCCGCAGTCCAAGATGCGGATCCGTCCTCGTCCGCGGCGGCAGCTGAGGCCGCGGCTGCGCCGGTCAAGACGCGCAAGCCGCGCCGACGCCTGTACACGCCGGAGGAAGCAGCCCAGCGTCGTCGCGAGCAAGCGGCGGAGCGGATGGCACTGAAACGGAAGGAGGACAAGGAGAAGAAGATCCTCGAGGAGGCGCGCGTCAAGAAGATCGAGGAGGAGAACGCGACGCTCCGGGAACGGTGTCGGTGGTTGGAGGAGAAGTGTGCAGACCTCGAGAAGAGGCTGGATCGGGCGATGGGGCCGACCCTGCCGGTGCGGAGGTCGGCGGCGCCCCCAGAAGGGCACGCGCAAGGGAGCAGTCCCGGACCCGAGCGGCGACGCCAACGCTCGCACGAGGACGAGCCCTCATCCGCTCAGACGAGGTCAGACGCAATGTCGGGGCCGGGTTTGGCCGGCGAGGACGAATCCGACGGGGGCGAGTACCAGGTCGAGAGCTCGGAGGAGAGCAGCAGCAGCGAGGACGACGACGACGCGGGCGAGGACGCGGACCAGGCTCGGCGCGAGATCGACGGGATGGAGACGGAGGGCGGAGAGATGTCGCCGAATGTCGCGACGTCGGACTCGCCTGCAGCGCCTTCCTCCGCCCGAGCAACCGGCGATCCCGACCCGCCAGCACCGGCGGCGGGCCAGTCGCAGCCCACGTCGCCCAACGATCCGTCGGCGCCGGCAGCACCAGCGCCAAACGCGGCCAAGTTTGACTTGACGAGCATCGGCGGGCCGGCGCTCTCGCAGCTCCTGACCCTCGTGCACGCCGCCGCTCAGGCACAGGGGATCCCCATGCAGTGACTTCTCGACTCGGCGACTCCAACGGTGGCCTCATTCTTTCGTTGTGACCTACATATCTATCTCTGTGCCGTTGTTGATGTTATCGATCATCTTTGCTTTGATCAGCCTCGCCTGTCGCGAGGGACCGGAAGCGAAGCGCCCCGGAGATCTGCGCGCGCCGCCGACCGGCGCGGTTATACCGGATCTTTCCGAAGGGGACGAGATCTGTCCGGACTTGCCACGGATCCAGTCGGCGTTTGCACAGGACTACTTACAACGTATCCGGGATGAGATCGAGAGATCCTGTGCTCCCCCATGGAGAGTCCCGGAGACCGCTTGCCGGCGGCGGCTTTGGGTCGCAAGATCAGCGTGAAATCGGTCGCGGGTGGTTTCGGCTTTGGGCTCGTCGCGGCGGATCAGCTCGTTCGTCCACGCGATGGGTGTATGAGACTCTCACAGGATTTGTGAGCTCGAGTATGGCCGTTCGATCGGGGTGGGAAGTGGTTGTGGCGGATCAGTTCGGCTGTCGGGTTCGGTTCCCGGGCGCGTTGCGGTGATGTCGCCGCACAAACTTCTTTCTCTTCTCTCTCGCTCCTTCACGCTCTGCTACAGATCAACACCTACACACACACACACCTGAATGTCTCTCAGCGCAACCCTCATGCGCCCCGCGTTGCGCCAGCCCGTCTTGCGCGCAGCGACCGCTCCAGTCTCTTGCCGCTTCCTCACGTCGTCGCGCTGGCTTCTTGCGCCCCAGTCGACGTTGAAGGCGCAGCAGGCGGCCGTACAACATACCTACCAGCCGCACGAGCGAGGTACGTCCTCTTTCCTGGAGGCGGGGCAAGACTCGCTTCCCGCCCTTGAGCGGCAGCGTTCGCCTCCGAGATCCAGCCGGGCTCCGAGTACTGACTCGACCTCCCCTTCCCGCGTTTTCGCTGCAGATGGTCACCCGACGCTGTCCTCGCCGTCCATGTCGCCCGAAGCCGACCCGAGCCCGAAGGACGCGGCCAAGAACGCAGCAACCGAAGAGTGGCGCCGCTCCCGGCCGCACGAGGACTACCTCCTCTCCCACCCCGTCTACACGCAGGAGGAACTCGACGCGATCCAGATCATCGAGCGGCCACCGACGTGCACGTCTGACCGCGTCGCCAAATGGATGGTCAAGACCTCGAGGGCGGTCTTTGACTTCGTGACGGGCTACAAGGTCGGCCTTCCTATTTCCGCGATCCAGGATTCTCGAGCCTAGAACTGACCCTTGTGACCTGCACACAGCACGGTGACCCTGAGGCCGCCAGGGAGGCGGCTCGAAAGGCCGGCAAGGAGAACCTCGTGCGTGTCCCGATCGTTAACTCGCATCCGATCAATTCCGGAGAACTGACTCTCCGATCTTGCCCCCGCCTGCAGTCGGTTCTCGAGTTGCAGAAGGAAGGTTTCTTGATGACGGAGAGGCAGTGGATGACCCGTATCGTACGCCTACACCAGTTTCACCCATCTCAAGCTTGACGCTGACTCTTACGCCATCTCGCAGCTCTTCCTCGAATCGATCGCCGGCGTGCCGGGATTCACGGCGGCTATGCTCCGGCATTTGCATTCGCTCCGTCTCATGCGGTGAGTTCTTGCGATTCTAGCCAGACCCCTCGAGATGGAGAAGGCTGATCGTTCGCTTTGCCTCGCCTCGGACAGCCGTGACGGAGGATGGATCCGGACTTTGCTTGAGGAGGCCGAGAACGAGCGCATGCATCTCCTGACCTTCATGAAGGTTAGTCTGCCGAGCGATGGTGCAACGGTGGCTCGAGACTGATCTCGCTGGTCATCCCCCAGATCCGGCAACCCTCGGTCTTCTTCCGCTTCTTCGTTATAATGGCCCAGGGCGTCTTCACAAATGCCTTCTTCCTGACCTACCTGATCGGTACGTGCGCGAATGCGCCTCTTCTCGGAGGATCCTCGTCCGCTGACCTTCTCGCTCCGGAACCCGCAGCGCCGAAGGTCTGCCACCGCTTCGTCGGCTACCTCGTGAGTACCTGATGCTTACTTCTTTGGGTGACTCAGTACTAACCGTGTCGCTAAGCACCGTTTTCGCTCACTGTGCAGGAGGAGGAAGCCGTCAAGACCTACTCGCATGTCATCGGCGCAATCGAGCGCGGCGAGATTCCGGAATGGGGGCCGGAGGGCCATCGGAAGGTGCCGACCGTCGCACGAGACTTCTGGCGGCTACCGGACGACGCCAAGATGATCGACCTGATCCGGGTCGTGCGCGCGGACGAGGCGGGTCACCGGTGAGTTTATTCTCAGTTCCGACAGCAGGGACGAACGTTTCTGACGCTCTGTACAATCCGCCACGACAGCTTTGTCAACCACAGTCTCGCGAACCTGCACAAGGACGACTACAACCCCGTCGCGATGGTCCACCAGAGCGCGCGCCAGCAGGGGCAGCTGCCGGGCTTCTCGCGCAAGGAGAGCCTCGAGTGGGCCAAGCGCGTGCAGGAGGAGATGACGGGCCAGCCGGGCAAGGAGGGCCCGGAGAAGTGAGGCGTGGCATGGGCTTTCCTTCCCGCGGGCAGCAGGTGGCACCCGCCAGCTTGATTGAGGATCTCTTCTTCTCCCATATAGATATACGCAATTTATTTCGTGCCCCTCCCCGTCCTACATGCTCGTAGTTCATCAAAAATCGTGTACCATCTTGTTCATGAAGTATAGTCAGTTTCACCTCTCCCTCCTTTCCTTACCGGCCCCTCTCTCGGAGCGAGGAAGCGGAGCTTCTAGATCGATATACTGGACATAGGTAAGTGCTACGATTCAAAAATAGGAGTATCCCGTCCCTCAGATCCACCCTGTCCTCTCGGCCTGAACCTTCTTCAGTACTTGACCGCCACTCGACCCGACAGTCTGCCCTGCCCGCAAGGCCCGTCTCGTATGCTCGAGGATCGAGTCGCACTGCTCCTCGGCGGCTCGCAGTCCGAGCCACTGAGCTTCAGACTTGAGGGTTGCGAAGGTCCCGAGGTAGGTGCAGGCGAGAAGCGGGTCGGTGGCGAAGACGCTGGCGGAGGCATTCGTGGGGGACGGACCGTGCGAGGGAGGCGGAGAGTCCATAGTGGGAGGAACTAGCAGAGCCGGAAACGCCGAGTCGCGCAGGAAGGAGACCAGCGCTGCGTAGGTCGTGACGGTCGGGCTCCGGTCGGGATGGTCCTTGCTGTCCCCGGAGGAGCGGGCGAGCGAAGGCATGGGTAGGTCGCTTCGATCGAGGAAGATCCGAACGGTGCGGTCCTCCATCGAAGCGGGACGATCCTCCGAGCGGCGCGCGGACGAGGAGCGTGGTGAAGGGGGTGCCGGTGGCGAGCGCGCTGGGACTGGGAAGGCGCTCATCGACGCCTGTTCGGGCAGAGCGTTCTGAGCATCCCTCTCTCGTGCCGGAGAGTGCTCCGAGCGTGGATTGTCTGGGTACGACAGCGACTCGCGCACGACGACCGACCTCGACCCGGGCGACGAAGGCTCCGGAGAGGGAGGGAGGACAGGCGTTGTCGAGGCCCCTCCCTCCGGTCCGTCCGCGAACACAGGCTGGTACACCTGATCACGCATGATCTCGAAGAAGGGCTGCCGATTCGATGGCGTCGTCGCATCCTCCTCGTCGAGTTCGGCGCCGTCTAGGCCGCTGACCGAGAGGGAGCACGGCGACCCGCTCGAGTTCGAGGCCGAGGCCGAGGAGGAGCACGCGGAACCGTCTTCCGACCTCAGATACGTCAAAGTACTCGAAAGGGTTATGTCCGGGTGGATCGACTTGTGCTTGAACCCGGATGGCGTCGTCGGGGACGGGACAAACAGCCCTCGCTGACCTGGCGCAGCTGCTGCCGAGACGGCCTTGGGCGAGAGCGAGAGCGAGTCGAGCGGCGCAGCGGGCAGCGACAGGAAGAAGGGATGGGCGCAGGCGAGTGCGCCGGCGGCGGTGTCGACGAGCGGATCCAGCGGGCTGGACGGGTTCCCGAACGCGAGAGTGTGGTCGTCATCGGAGGCGCCGTTTCCGAACGGGAACGGCGAAAAGGGCACCGCGAGCGGATCCTCTCGAGGCGCGTCTGCCTGGGAGCGGGACGAGCCGGCCCAGCTCTCGGACTCAGCGGACGCCTGCGCCAGGGCCGCCTCGACAAACTCGCCGAGCTTGCCGCCACCGTCTCGCGCGCCGAGCAGAGTGGCGACCGTCGTCGTGTAGCCGGCCTGTCCTCCGACGTCGAGCCGCACGAAAAGCTCGTCGAGCTCGTACCGCCGCAGCACGTCAGCTGAAGGCACGGCGACGACGTGCGCGCTGAAAGGCTTCTGCGTTCCTGTCGATTGCGGCTGTACTTGCTCACGTGTCGGAGGGCGAGCGACGCGTAGCTGAGAGATCGAGGGGGAAGGCGGCGACGTCGGACGCGGGTTGACGGGCAGGTGCTTCGGCCGGGGACGCGAAGCCGCGAGTTCCGGCAGACGACCTCGCCGACCGCTATCTGAAGGCGTGGAACTCCGGGTCACGGGGGTACCGGAGCGGGAGCCGGGGTTACTGGAGGCGATAGGCCGAGACGGGGCCTCCGGAGCTGGGACAGTTGGGGTCGTGGCGGCTGCGGCGCGCGAGTCCGAACGGGGCGGCGGAATGATCGTTTTGCACGCCTGCGCGTCTGGAACTTTAGCGATTGCCGTAACGAACTCCTCGACCGGCGAAGAGGGCGACCGACGCAGACTCGACTGGCTGGGCTGCCTGCCGTGCGGGAGTCTAGACCGACTCGTCAATTTGTCGATCACCTCCTTGGCAGCGCCAGCGAGCCGGTCTGCAGCAGTCGGTCCCGCGGCGCCGTCATTCGAAGACGAGGTGCGAGAGCGGAAGGAGGGCCGGCGTGAACGGGAGCGACTGCGGCTGGGACCGGCGGCGGAGGAGGCTTTCGAGGCCCGGCGGGGGAGGTCCTCGCGGCTATGGATGCTGCTGGTCTCGTCGAGCGAAGGCCGGGTTGCGGCTCGTGCGACAGACACTTCGACGGGCAGGGGCGAGTCCAAGTCGAGGTAGCTCTCGCTCGGAGAAGCGCGGTGTCCCTTCCGGTCCTGGGCCGCTTGCGACGACGAAACCCGACGGTGGTACCGGCGCGTCGAGTTGGCGATAAAGCTCCCAGACGGCGAGCCGGTCGCGGCTGAGCCAGGTCCCGAGGGCGAAGAGGAGGAGCCGCCGAGGGTCGACGCGGAGAAGATGCTCTTCAAGGCGCGCGACGGGGAGCGGATCACGAGCGTCTCGGCGGAGAAGCGCGATCGCAGCTGCGGTGCGGGTGGTCCGACGGGCTCAAAAGCTGGGAGAGGCGGCGGCGGGAGCGGACATGAAGGGGGCGGCGCAGGCGCCGTGCGGAGGGCGGATGCGACCGTGGCCATTGCTGCATCGCGGCGGTCAGACTAGGTCTCGGGCAGGCAGCGGGATTTCCGTGCGTACCTGCGGCTGAGTGCGTCCTGACGAAGCGAACCGGCTCGTAAAGCGGCTGAAAGAGCAAGGGAAGCTAGAGGTTCAAGACAGAGCGACGGGTGGCGAAAGTCCAGTTTGCTCCAGGACGCAAGACAAGGTCCGAAGGACGTTGTCGTACGAGTCCGCGAGGAGCGAAAGCGCAAGCCGTGCGAAGACAAGCCGGCGATGCAGGTCATCCGGGGGGACCTTGTTCTCCGCGCGCCCGAAGGGGGAAAGGAGGGGGAGCCAGCGAGGGGATCCTAGCGGCGAAGACAAGGGCCGGCGGTCACCCTTCGACTCGGATGGTCTGGGCGGAAATGGTGTGCACTTCCAAGCTGATAGCAGGCTGTTCGCGGTCGACCCAAGCAAGGATTTGCAAGCGGGCGGAGAACTTGGCAGCCGGTCGAGACTTCGTTCGAACTGAGAGGTGCCCTCCAGAGCTAGCCACCAGGGCACCGGAGGAGCAGGACCAGATCTCGATAGCCAATGCTCAGCGTATCACACCAGTGTCTAGCCCTCTGTGTAGCTGTGAGAGCTGTTGTGCACGGTGTGGCCAGGGCGAGGTTCGCGTTCTCGGTCGCCTGCTCTTCTGTTTCCGCCCGTCGCCCGCTCCTCTCGGCAGTCCCGTCGTAGCTACACGGACGCGCTCGAGTTCCCCTCACACTCGCTCCTGCACTCGTAAGCTGCCCTTCTGCGCCCCCCGCTGCCCCGCGCGCGCGGTGGCCGCCGAGCGAGCGACGCGTTTGTCCCTCAACCCGCGCGACGCCCCCTCTGACCCTCGGCGCCCTGTGCTCCTCCCACAGCTCGTTCCAGACCCTCTCCTTCTACTCCATCAACCATGCGTGGTGCGTAGACTGTCTCGCTCGAGCCTGCGCTGGCTGCCGAGGCCTCAGGGCGCGTGTGCGAGTCGACCCAGGTCGGGCGCTGTCCGCTTGGGTGCGCCCGCCGCACACGCCGCCCATCAGCGCGCCAAACGAGCGTTGCAGCGTTCCAGTGCTCACACGAGCGTACTATCCGCAGAGATCATCTCCATCTCCGTCGGCCAGGCCGGTGTCCAAATCGGCAACGCGTGAGTCGCTGCCACCGAGACGCGTCGACCCAGTCAACTTCGACGAACCGCTGACCGCTCGAACCGTCTACGCGCGCCCAACAGCTGCTGGGAGCTTTACTGCCTCGAGCACGGCCTCGGCCCCGACGGTCGCATCGTCAACGAGGACCCGGAGAAGCAGAACTCGAACGGCGGCTTCTCGACCTTCTTCTCCGAGACCGGCTCGGGCAAGTACGTCCCGCGCTCGATCTACGTCGACCTCGAGCCGTCCGTCGTCGATGAGGTCAGTCCCTTCTGCTTGAGCGCGTCGCTGTCTCTGCCTCGACTGACAAGGCCCCCCTTTCTCGACTGCAGGTCCGCACCGGCGAGTACCGCCAGCTCTTCCACCCGGAGACCCTCATCACCGGCAAGGAGGACGCCGCGAACAACTATGCTCGTGGTCACTACACCGTGCGTGACGGGCGGTCATGATACAGAGAAAGAGAACCTTGACTAATCCATGTTCGTTCCCCCTCCAGGTTGGCAAGGAGCTGATCGACTCGACCTGCGACCGCATCCGCAAGCTTGCCGACAACGCCGACGGCCTCCAGGGCTTCTTCGTCTTCCACTCGTTCGGCGGTGGTACGGGATCCGGTTTCGGTGCCCTCCTCCTCGAGAAGCTTTCGGGCGACTACGGCAAGAAGAGCAAGCTCGAGTTCTCGGTCTACCCGGCGCCCTCGCTGTCGTCGTCCGTCGTCGAGCCGTACAACTCGGTCCTGACGACCCACACCACCCTTGAGCACGTCGACTGCTCGTTCATGGTCGACAACGAGGGTCAGTGCCCGTCTTCGCCGTGTCGACCCTGCATAGGACTGACGCCGATGCCCCAATGCAGCCATTTACGACATCTGCCGCAAGAACCTCGGCATCCAGTCGCCGGGCTTCAAGAACCTGAACCGCATCATCGCCCAGGTCGTCTCGTCGATCACCGCCTCGCTCCGGTTCGACGGTTCCCTGAACGTCGACCTGAACGAGTTCCAGACCAACTTGGTTCCGTTCCCGCGTATCCACTTCCCCCTCGCGACCTACGCGCCGATCATCTCGGCGAGCAAGGCGTCGCACGAGGCCAACTCGGTCTCGGAGCTGACCCACTCGTGCTTCGAGCCGAACAACCAGATGGTCAAGTGCGACCCGCGCCAGGGCAAGTACATGGCCTGCGCCCTCTTGTACCGCGGTGACGCGACCCCGAAGGACGTCAACTCGGCCGTCGCGGCGATCAAGACCAAGCGCACGATCCAGTTCGTCGACTGGTGCCCGACCGGCTTCAAGATCGGTATCTGCAACGAGCCCGCGGCGAGCGTCCCCGGTGGAGACCTCGCCAAGGTCTCGCGGAGCCTGTGCATGCTCTCGAACACAACGGCGATCGCGGCCGCATGGGGTCGCCTCGACCGCAAGTTCGACCTGCTCTACTCCAAGCGCGCGTTCGTTCACTGGTTCGTCGGCGAGGGTATGGAGGTGAGTAATAATCGCGAGGGTCTCAGTCTGGTAGATCTACGCAAGCTGACCACGACGGCGCCTGCTTTCACAGGAGGGAGAGTTCTCGGCAAGTCTCCTGCTCCTTTCCTCCGACGCGAGAAGCCGGACACTAGCTGACCTCCTTCGCTTCCCTCGTATTACAGGAGGCTCGCGAGGACTTGGCTGCCCTCGAGAAGGACTACGAAGAGGTCGCCCAGGAGGGCGGCGACGAGGCGGAGCTCGAGTACTAGGCTCGAAGGCGGGCGGGACTTTTCTTCTTCTGTCTGTTCTGTGAAAGTACTCTTCTACTGGTAGTTCGCGCATCCGAAGGCTGCTGCGTCGCCGATTATGAAACGTCCTTCTGGACGAGCGATGACGAGAGGTTGCAAGGGCATGGCGTGCACCCAGATGCGCGGGGCGCTGGAGAGGCCCAAGATCGAATGTCGTGTAGCTTATTGTGAACGTGGTGAAGGTCTCGCCATCGTACCAACGCCGGGGCTTTCTCGGGCAACCGTCTCGCGGGCGAGATGCTGAGCGGAACGCGACGCCTAGTAGTGCAGTGGCGAAAGAGGGTGGGCGCGGGAATGCGAAGATTGCTACAACGAACATTGATACCTCGTATAAGAAGAAGAAGAAGAAGAAAACGATCCAAATCAAGCTGAGCGAGTCAATGCCTCCGACGGGAAAAAGGAGAGCGCTCAGACGCCGGGAAGGCTAGCTTGGATCAAGCCCGAGACCGACTCGGGTCGACCCCTCCCATCTCGACGTCGTCCAACACGCCCGTCGCGCTCTCCCCCGCCCCATTCACGATACGCTCGTAAGCGTACCCTACGCCCGCACCCGCTCCGGCACCGGCACCCGCGCCCGAAGTGGCGCCTTTCCCACGCATGCCGCTCAGGATCAGGTCCGTCGCGGACCCGATTGAGCGGGAGAGTTTCCGGCGCCAGGCGCGTGGGCCCGAGCCGGTCGAGCCGCCGCCGCCGGAAGACGCCGCCCGTGCGCGGTGGGACGGCTGCGCGGCGATCGAGGCCGTCGAGGAAGTGATCCCCGCAGAGGAGGAGGGGACGGCGCTGAACCCAAAGAGGGCGCGCGAGGTCGCGTTCCGTGCATGGTCGAGAGCGTGCGAGATCGCGCTCCCGTTCGAGAGGAGCGCGCGCAGGCGCTCTTTGAACGCGAGGGGGAGGACCGAGATCAGGGTGACGGCGACGAGCTTGAGGACGACTTCGCGCGACCAGATCTTGTCGCCTAGTGGCTTGGATGGGTCCGCGGCAGCGAGCGAGACGAGGTTCCCGATCGAGACGGTGGCAAAGTTGAACGGGAACGAGCCGATCAAGAGGGTCGAAAAGAAGGCCCCGAGCGGCAGGTGCAGCACGCCGGCAATGACCTGGGTGAAAACGGGTCAGGATTCAGATGGCAAAGACAAAGTACAGAGAACTCGAAACTCACGTTCAGAACGCTGTAGGGGAGGAGCGGGAAGAACCGCGCGAGCAAGAGGTGGGAGAAGAGGTCCGAATCGGACGGAGGCGCGACGTCGGCTTGCGCCAGCCCCGGAGCAGAAGGCGCAGCACTCGGCGGCGCAAGCTTGAGCGCGCGACGAGTGACGTCGAGCGGCTTGGCGAAGTAGTACTCGACCTGAGGGTGCGGGGCAAGGTCAGAACTTGTAGGGGAGTCAACGAAGAAGCACTGCATGCTCACCAAAGGTGCGATCACCACCGCAATCAGGTAGGCGCCAGTGCTGCCGGTCGCCGTCCACAGGCAGGCCCACCACGTCCCGAGCGTCGTGCCGTACAACGCGCCAAAGAGGATGTTGGTGAGGATGCTCCCCGGAATCGAGAAGCACTGCTTCCAGAGGAAGAGCAGCGTCAAGACGACAAAGAGGTGCGCCTCGGCGGTGAAGGAAGAAGCGCGGTACGTCGTCAGGGTCTTGGTGAGCGCCGGCAGGTCCGAGACCGAGTGCGGCAGGAAGAGGCCCGGGAGGGTGGCGATGGTCAAGGCGATGACGACGAACGACGAGAGGAAGAGGGCGAAGAGGATCAACAGCTGGGGTACGAAGTCTCGGAGCGATTTCGGCGTCGCGAGGGGGTCGAGCGAGGCGGTTGCGGGCGGGAACAGGTTGCGCGGATCTGGCAAGTTCCCGAGCGAGTCGGGCCGCAGGATAGGCGGGTTCTCAAATTGCGCCAACACGGGTGTCGGTGCGATCGCAGAGAGCTTTGCGCGGTCGGCTGCACCGCTCAGGAACGGATCTCGCTGTTCGGCGAGGCCGGCGGAGGAGGAGGCCGGACTCGGGGCTGCGGCCGGCATGGGCTGCACGAGCAGACTCGTGAAGCTCTTGCCCCGCCGGAGACTCATGCGGGTCAGCCCTTCGAGGCTCTTGCTCCGGTTCCGCGTCGCCGCGGCGGGATCCGTGCTGGTGGCGTCGTCTGCTCGCGGCACTGGCTCCATCGGCGGCAGGGCTCGAGTCGGCATCTCGGCTGAGCGTGTGAGGAGCGCCGGGTCGTACAGTCCATGCGCTTCGCCGCCGGTCCGCCACGCCTCGCGCTCCTCTTTGATCGCCGAGCTGCCTCTCCGACTCGGCGGCTCGACCCAGTACTCGTCCTCCTCGTCGCCGCTGCCCGACAGCCGCGGGTCGGTGTCATGAGAGTAGTGGTAGTAGGAATCTCGGGGCGTATGCGGCGGACTGTCGGACTGGGTCGAGCCGGACTCTTCGGTGCCTCCGGTTTCCGTCTCGTGCGCGGACCCTGCGCCGCCGCCGCCCAACTCGTGCGCCCGCTCCGAAAAGGTGACCCTACGCGCGTCGAGTTCGGCAGCTCGTTGGCGAGCGAGGGACGCGAGGGCAAAGGCGCCGTCGCTCGAGGCGCGGCCCTGCGCATTCAGCGACGGCCTCGCGAACCCGGCGGCATGAGCGGCGGCGTTGAGGACTCCGCCCGGTGCGCCTGAGCCTGCCCTCGATGGCGACTGTCGAAGCTCGCTAGAGTCTGCCTGGGGTAAGGGCGCGGGAGCGGCGGCGGGTTTGCCGATACTCCGAGCGCGGAGACGGCCGTGTTGAGGTTGCGGGCGGTACGCGGACGCGTGCGACGCGGCGGCGGCGGCGGCAGCTTGTGTTGGTGTGGGTGCTGCTGCGCCCTGTGTGACCCCTGCAGGCAGCTGGTGGGCCATGTTGGGCGAGTCTGGGCGGCCCGAGGCTGCGGCTGCAATAGTCGCGGGCAGCGCGGCGAAGTTGGGCGCTGCAGAGGCGCGAGGCGAAGTCGAATTGCTTGGCGCGGCTGACATGGTCGGCCCAGCTGCTGGCGGCCGCTGACGCACGGCGATCGCGCCTTCTCGAACGCGGGCTACCTTCTGCTGTCTCTGCCTAAGACACGCTGCAGCTAGTAGGCGTCGTGTGTGCACTCAAGACGCTGTATAGAAGCTTGCCAAGGCGGTGGCAACGCGATCAGATAGGGCGGGCCCTGTTTTGGACCTCGGGTTCGGCGTCGTCGCCAGCAGCAGCTCGCTCGCTCGCGCTCCCTCCCTCCCGCGGCCGACGACGGAGCCGCACACGCCGCTCCACTGCATCGCACCACGCAGAGGCGCGCTCGATGGCCGCAGCATCTCACGCACAGCAGTGAATATTATCGCATTTCGTTTGCACAGACGTGCTTCACCCAAGTCAAGAGATCGCGAACGAGCCGGGCGAGACGGCCCAAAGACACCTCGGAGGCCACGGACCCGCCTGTACACCTCCGGAAGGGAATGAAAGCGCTACATGCTTAGTTGAGCATTCTGTCCCTTTTGGCTGCATTGGGTCCGACGTCGCTCCGGGGGCTATGGAGGAGCAGAGATGCCTGTGATCAAGTCGATGATGCCCGGGTTCGGCTACGGTAGGGCGCCTTCATCCCGCGAGTCCGGAGCTGCCGTGGAATGAAGCTGGTAGTACTTGCATGAAGCGGTTTAACGCATGCCTCGCTTGTTTCCGCCAACCGCGGTCTGTAATGTCGGCGGCTCGGTGCGATCGGCCGCGACTTCGCCCGCGGGGAGACGATGCACCAACAATCGGCTCTGGCCGCATACAGCTCCTTAGACAGCAGCCATGGCACCTCCAGAGCCCGAGGCTGTGCGTTGCAGGGCCCTTCACCGAACCTGCCTGCGTGCTATAGCCGCCAACTGACAATACCCGATCTGATCTGCACACACCGTCGACAGAACTTAACGCACGTCCCAACCCGCGTCGCCTTCTCTGGACACCTCGGGCACCTCTCGTCGACGCAGGAAAAGGCGCTGAACGACTTCAAGGCCGCCCTCGAGGAGCATGGGTATTACACCCCGGCCAAGGGTGACGACACACCCGCCAGCGTCGACGACGTAACCCTCGTGTAAGCGATGCCACAGGCGCGTTTACGATCCGTGAGTCGCCTCCGTACTCACGTAATGCCCCATCTCGCAGCCGCTTCCTCCGCGCGCGCAAGTTCGACGTCCAGGGCGCGTACGCCCAATTCACCGCGAGCGAGGACTGGCGCCGATCCGAGCACATCGACGAGTTGTACGACCAGTTCTCGCTGCCCGAGTTCGAGATGGCGCGGCAGCTGTATCCGCAGTGGACCGGAAGAAGGGACAAGTCCGGCTTGCCGGTCTATGTCTTCGAGGTTGCCAGTTTGACGAAAGAGAAGACGGACCCGTACTCGAAAGACTCGTCAAGGTTGGAGCCGCGGATCGTGGCCCTGTACGAGGTGAGTGCGCGGTCGCGATCTGTCCTGTGCTCGAGCGTTCCCGCTCAAGCTGTGCCTCCCGCAGCACATGGTCCAATTCGTCCTGCCCCTGTGCTCCGCCGTGCCGCACGAACACCAAGAGACCCCCGTCAGTGGCTGCGCCACCCTCGTCGACATTTCAGGTGTCTCCCTCCAGCGCTTCTGGGCTCTCAAGAACCACATGCAGCGCGCGTCGACGATGGCGAACGCACGGTACGCCGAGACACTCGGAGCGTGAGTCCTGCTTTTGCCGCTCGGAACAGAAGAGGATGCGCGACTGATTAGAGAAACGCAGTATTTATCTTGTCGGAGCGCCGTCCTTCTTTTCCGTCGTTTGGTAAGCGCGCTTCGATCGTTCCACTCGGGCACGCCGCTCATCCCCTTGCTCGCTCCGTCCGCAGGGGCTGGATCCAAAAGTGTGCGCTCACGTTCGGTTCGGTTTCAGACTGTGCTTAGACTGCTGACTGACACTGACCGCGCAGGGTTCGACGAAGGCACCCGGAACAAGATCCACATCCTCTCCGCCAGCGACCTGACCTCCACTCTCTCGGAGCACATGCCCCCCTCCTCGATCCCGAAAAAGTACGGCGGCACGCTCGACTGGACGTTCGGGACTTCGGGACCGAACCTCGACCGCGAGACGCGGGAGACGTTGCGCATGCGGGAGGGGGAGGAGTTGCCCAAGGGTCCGCTGAGGTGGAACCGGCAGGAGGGGGGGTTGAGGGTCGTGGGAGGGGAAGGGCGGACGGAGGAGGAGCGGGCCAAGTGGAATGATCGAGGAAAGGAGAGCGGAGGGGAGCGGACGGCGCCGGCGCAGGAGGCGAAGCAAAAGGAGAACCCACAAGAGGCGAAGGAAGTGGAGTCGGAGCAGGAGGCCGATGCGGAACCTGCAGCAGCACCGAGAAGCGAGGTCGACTCCCGACCGGCGAATGCTACGGCACCAGCATCGATCGGCCCGGCTTCGGTTTCCGAGCGCGTTGCGACTGCACAATCGACAACGACGACCACCTCGACGACGACTCTCCTGCCGGAGCAGCCGGTCCATACGACCGAATCGACCGCCGTCACCACCACTTCGGCGCCGGCCAGCTCTCTGCCTCCTCCCATCCTGCGCGACGCCCCGAGCGAGCTCGCCGCGGAAGCCCACCCCGTCCCCGTCGGCGGAACGACCAATCTCGCGACGAATTCTACTGCGAACAAGCTCGCCACCGAGCCCGCCGTGAACGGCCAGTCATCGCCGGCGGAGGGCGATGAGCGAGAGGAGGAACACGATATCCATGTCGCGGCGAGGGAGCACCCCGCGGCGCCGATCAAGGACCTCGCGGCGACGCTAGAGGGCACAGCTTTGTAGAAGGAGTCTCCCGCGAATCCATGTCGTAACTTATACGGGGAGTGAACTTCGTTTCTGCGAGTCTCCCGTTGCAGTTCCTTCCTAGGAGTGACCGGGTGTTTCTGTGGCCGGGTATTGTCACCCTCACCCTTACGGCAGGCCATAGCACCGCACCGCCGGTCCATCCGCGACCCACACGCTCGGCGCGTCCCACGCGGCTCGCAAGTCGCTGCCCTCTTCCCGCTCGAGCACCGCGCGGGTGTACGTGGCCTCGCGCAGGCGGGAAGGGTCCAGCGGGGAGAAGGCGACGGACTTGATTGGGCTTGGGAAGCGGCGGGAGAGGAGGAGCGGGTGGTCCGCTGGCTCGAGGGCGGGGTTCTGAGCCGAGGTTGGGGTTGTTGAGGTCCCTGAAGAGGAGGAAAGGGACTTGGGGAGAGCGGGGAGGGCGAGACCGGTCCGGAGGGAAAAGATCCGGAGTCGGCAGTCTTGACCCGCTGTCGCCAGTGATTCAGAATGGAACGTCAGCAGAGGAGAGATCGAGCCTCATGCAGAAATGAGCGTACCGACGGCGCCCCACTCGTCCTTCCAGACGTCCAAGCCCAACTCGGTCGAGAACGAATTGACGTGCCCCTCGATCCGCAGGACAGGGCTCGGCCCCGCCACTGCTGCTTCGACAACCCCGTTACCTGCGTGCCCGGGCGGGTTCGACTCGTTCCGAGGCCGTTTCTGGCTCGGTCGATGGGACTGGTGCGAGGGGGGCGGGGGTGCCGGGAGCGCCTGACGTTCCGGGCGGAGGAAGCGCAGGTCATACAAGGCGAGCTCTCTGGTATAGGGCGCGACAAGGAGGAGGATCGTCAGGAACCACCTTGACCGCAGGGTAAGAGCTCGTCCGACTAACCCTCCCATTGAGGCTGCGAGCAGTTGGTGTGGCTGACCGGGGATCAAGCGCAGGTGCGTGATCGGCGTCGAGAGCCGAAAGTTGACCTGGTACGCTCGAAACCCTTGAGTCAGCCAGCCAAGACCCGCAGCTTGCCAACCCGGGGGGTAGCCCCCACGGCGCTGAGGGACTCACCTCCTGCGCCCCTCCGCTCGCCCCGTTCCGCCTCCCGCTCCTCCAATCGAAACCCTTCACGTCCCCCCTCCTCACTCCCGCCCAGACCATCCGCCCGGGCTCGTCGACCTCGAGCGCAAAGACGGTCCCGCCGCCGCCGCGACCGCCGGTGACGTAGGCGTCCATCCCGCCTCCGTTCGATTCCGGCGAGGAGGTAGGATTCGAGGAGAGGGACGCGAGCGGGCAAAGGAGGACGGAGCGGTCGCCGCCTGCAGGCGATTCCGGCACGATGAGCTCGAGAAATCAAGGTAGTGGATAGTTCGGGTCGGAGAGAGGGGATCTCACCCAGTGCGACGAGATCTGAAGAGATGGCAGAGCTCCACAACGAGGTCTTGCGCGGCGAAAGCGTCACAGACCTGCAAGGAGGGCGGGCAGGTCGAAGGAGGGTTTCAGCTCCCCAATCCGGGCTCTCTCGGGGCCAGAGACGAGTAGAGACTCGACTCACGCGAGCGAGATGTTCTCGTTGGTTGTGCTGATGATTGCTTGGGCAGGTGGGCCGAGGCAAGTGGCGCTGCGCAGAGGCGTGACTGGTCAGTTCCAAGGCTCCCGGGCCCGGAGGGCAGCAGGAGCAGCTCAAATACGATCACTGCAGGAGGGAAAGACTCACACGGCCCTGTCCCGGCTGGTCCGGAGGGAGGTGATCTTGCTCGAGCACATCCAGCTCGTGCGCCACCCTTCCTCGTCGTGCGGATACATGTCTAGCTCGTCCGGCGGGCGAGCCATGACTCCCATTCTGTACGGCAGGCGACATATTGCGCGGTCAGAGGGAGGCGTGATCCAAAGGAGGGACTGCATGCCGGCGAGAGAATGTGAACGCACGCAATGGTCCCGTTCGCGGTGCCGACGCGCATTCGGGTCGGGTTGCCCTGGTCGAAAGAAAGATGCTGTATGGAGTCGTCCATAGGCAAGCAGTCCGGGTACAGGGTGCGCGCCAGGCGGAGCTTCTGGCCGAGATGGCACGCTTGCAAGTCACTGGGGAAGCGCAGCAGTATCCGTCAGTCCCCGGAGAAGGAAGCTGGTCCCCGTGACGGAACGCACTGTTTGTATGCTTCTCGCTTCGCGGGCTGCAATATCCACGGTCCGAGGTGCGAGTTGCGCAGCGCCGCGAACGCCGCCGTGCCGTCCCTCGAGCCAGTCTCGTCGCCTTTCCACGCCCTCCGCCCTTCGCCCTGCCTCTTGCGCTCCCGCTTAGTCTTGCGTAGCTTTTCCTCGTTCGCTTGTGCGCGCTCTGTGGCCAGTTGAGCGGTGCGGGCGGCGGAAGCGGGCGTTTGTCGTCCGGCCGAGGTCGACGCCTTGAAATAGCGGCGCGTCGCCGGGTCCCACACGTACCCAGGCAGCTGCAGCGGCGCAGCGTCGGCCATCCCTTGTATTCCGAGTACTCTCCGCCTTCCGCCGTGGCCTGTAATGCAGGAGAGCGAACTAATCACAAGTCGACTTGAAACTCGAATTGCCGCGTGAAAGCGACCTGAAGTCACCACCACTCAACTCTACACCCGCCGCACTCAGCGCAGACAGTATGCAGCCGGACGAGGGCTTTAGCGTACAGGAGAACGACGGCGCTGCGCCTGCGTTCATAGCGAAACGCAAGAAGCGGCCGTCGCTGAGGCCCAAATCCGCGAGCAGCCTCACGCTCGCACATGACGACGCAGAGGGCGCTGCAGCAGCCGACACAGCGCAGGCAGAGCAGCAAGCAACGCCGGGCACGCCGAACGCGGCCGCAAAGGAGGAGGAGGACGCGGGGAACACGCCCGTCTTCCGGAGTCGCGGGAAAAAGACGCCCGCAGGACGGATCAAGGCCAGGGAAGGCACTGGATCGAAACCGGCAGCACGCGGCAGGATCTCGTTCGGAGCAGACGACCTCGAACAGGTGCGCACCCCTCCCAACGCCCCCAGACCTCCCGTACCCTTGCGCCCACTGACGCCCCACCCCTCTGGCTCAGGAGGATGCAGACTCGGACTCGAGTTTCGTCGTCAAGCGCTCTACATCGACCGGCAGTGGCACGCCCCGCCGGAACCTCTTGCGCCCCTCCGCCGGCGATTCCCCTCTCCGCCCAGGCCCGGGCCTCGCAGTCCCCGCCCCGGCAGCCCAGCCGTCCTCCCTGTCAACCACCACAGACTCAACAGAGTCCTCGCAGGCTCAAAGGAGCGTCTACTCGAAAGAATACCTAGAAGAACTCAAGCAGGGGCAGGCCAAGGCGCCCAGAGCGGGAGCGGCGGACGCCGAGGCAGCGACGAGCCCCGGACAGGGAGGCTTTGACGCTCTGACCCGGAGCAAATTCGCGTCGGACCAGTTGCAGGGTGAGTCAGCAGGCCTCTCGTGGACGGAAGCCAGTCCGTCCCCCCGTGGCCGACTCCGGCGCTAACCATGACCCGCCTCGTTCAGACCCGACAGAGCTACCGACATCTCAGCAAATCGAACGCGCACGCGTCCGTCGCGAAGAACTCCGCAAAGCGGGTCTCTCGGCTCCCGCCGGACGGGAACCGGACGACGGCTTCGTTCCGCTCCAGGTCGGCTTTGCCAACAAGGGCGGCGAGTCGAGGCTCGTCAGGGAAGAAGACGAGATCGGAGACGGCGATGAGGGTAAGTTTCTCCTCTGCGCTTTTGACGCGGTTCTCGCCCTGGACTGACCGCGATCCCCGCCGCACGGCAGACATGGCCGCCTTCACCGACTCGCTCTCGCGCCTCCCGCTCGGCAAACGCGCCAACGCCGTCGCCGCTCGCCGGCTCCGGGAAGAGATGGGCGAGATGATTGACGATGTCGAGATGGACGTCCGAGATGAGGACGAGGAGATGCGCGAGTGGGAGGAGGCGCAGATCCGGAGGGCGGGAGGCGCGGCGATGCGCGAGGAAGAGGAAAGGAACGCGCGGCAGAAGGGAGGGCAGAAGGGACCTTATCGGGCTGCACCGAGTACGTCTGCTTCTCCTGCGAGACGAGTCAGGTCTGGGCGGACAGCTGACGGTACCTTCTGCTCTTGCGCACCTGGACGGCACAGTCCCGCAATCGGCGACGCTCCCCTCCATGTCCGGCGTCTCGGCTCGGCTCTCTGCCGCCCTGCAGTCGCTCACCACGTCACACGCGTTCGAAGCCTCCGCCCTCGAGCACTTTGAGAAGGAGCGGACCGAACTCGACGCGCAGGAGAAGGAGCTCCGGGACGAGGTGGTCAAGACGGAGGAGAAGAGTCGCTGGTTCGGCGAGTTCAAGGACGAGATTGAGGATTGGAGTGCGTTCCTGGACGAAAAGGTGAGCCTCGAGCCTGGTGATCTGGCATGGCGCTTCGGACACTTTGGCTGACCGCCGCCCCAACGCAGGTTCCGCAACTGGAGCGCATCGAGGCGACCATGTTGTCGATCCAGCGGGAACGAACAGCGATCGTCATCCGCCGACGATACGCCGACGACGCAGACGACGTCGCCCTCTTCACCGGCGCGCCGATCCCGCCCGTCTTCCGACTGCCGCCCACAGACGAGGCGGCGGCAGATTCTATGCAGACGGAGCCGCTCTCCCAGGTGCCCGAGGAGGACTTGCCGGCCCGGTCTGTGGCGCGGACGACCCGGCGCACGGAGCGCGAGCGGCGACACCGCGAGCGACCTCGTCCGAGTCATGAAGGTGATGACTCGGTAGCAGCGCTCGGTTACGGCTCGGACGCCGAGCTCTCTGCGGGAGACCGCTCCGACCTGGACGAGGCGCTCGCAGCGGCCGAGGCGGACCTCGCGGCGCTCTTTGCGGACGTCAAGGCGCCCGAGTACCGCGATCCGAACCTCGTCATCCGGCGGCGGTTCGAGGAGTGGAGGGACAAGTACGGCGAGGAGTACCGGATTACGTTTGCGGGACTGAGTCTCGCGCAGGTGTGGGAATTTTGGGCGCGCGTCGAGATGGCAAGGTGGAATCCGTTCGAGGTGCGCTCCCCTTTCTCCCTTGCATGATGCGCTCGTGGTGGCTGACGGGGGCTGGACCTCCAGCTGGAAGAGCTACCTCGGACGGTGGCAGATCTCGGAGCCTATGAGTGGCATCAAGCCCTCTCGACTTATGGCCAAAAGCCCGAGCGAGAGGACGACAGTTACGGTCAGGACGACGAGGAAGAGGAAGAAGCGGCGGATGAGTCGACCGAGGTGGTGAACGCGATCGTCGCTTCTGTCGCGATCCCCCGGTTGTCGACGCTGGCGAGGCAGACGTACGACCCGTACAGCATGAGGCAGACGGGGGCGGCCCTGCGCATTGTCGACGAGATCAGCTACTGCGTCGAGACCAACAGTCCCAAGTTTGAGGTGCGTTCCGAGCCGGTGCTACTGGCGGGTGGCCTAAAACGATCGCTGACACGCTGATGCGCCGCGGACAGGGTCTCATCTACGCGTTCCTCTTCCGCTTGCGCCTGGCAGTCGCGGCCCTCCAGAGTCTGATCCTCCCTCATCTGTCCGGGCTGTCCCTGCCCGCACTCGCGTTCGACCCGTCGACCTTTGAAGCCCGCCTGTCCTTCCTCCGGCGGGGCCTCAAGCTCCTTCGGACGTGTCAGCGCTGGCGCCGGTACATGCGCGCCCTCCGGGTGCCGGTCGTTCCTGAGACGGTCAACGACGAAGGGATGGCGGGCGGCATGCTCGAAGTGGGCGCGGGGGCGACGTTTGATGAGCTCATGCAGAGGGAGCTGGTCGCGAGGACGCTGCTGCCCGTGGTTGAGGCTGCGTGGGCTAGCGGAGGCGAGGCGGTGGCGAGGCAGGTGAGTCGTGGTCCGGCGCCGGGAGTCCGCGTGATTCGCTCACCATCGTGCACCGCTGACTCACGCGTTACACCTGGCAGATCATCGATGCGCTGCCGAAGGATATGCCGCCTGCGCTGCGGCGCAGGCTCGAGGGGGGAAATGTTGGCGGCGTTTGACATCCCGATGCAAAGCTCCCTTGGGCGGGTGGAATGACAAGCCTCCACTCATTTGACCCAGTCGTCAGAAAAGTGGCCGCTCATGAGCTTGCACATCCTAGCTGCGTGTCGTGAGGAGAGCGTAGCAGGGAATAAAGTGGATTCTAATCCGTCTCGTTGTGATTCTGATTTCGGCCGATCGCAGTTTTTCCCCACACTTTTTCCGCCGCTGCTCGCCTTATCGCGCCGCCACCTTCTCAAACTCGGGCACAGGGCAGCGCGCACCCACGGCAGCCTGACGCACACAAGGCCATGGCGGCGTTCCAGCAGCGCCGACACGTCTCGACGGCGCATGCGGCCGGGCTCAGCGAGTCGTCCGATGCGTCGGCGTGCGAGGCGACGACGTCCGATCTCGCCGCAGACGACGACGCCGTTCTTCTCTTTGCGAGCCAGGCCACCGCCTGGAGCGTTGTACAGCATCCGCGATCACAGCGCACGCAGAGCTTCACCTCGCATGCCTCGGCGCGGTCCCTCACAACGACGACGTCCGGCGGCGGACAGTCCGGAGCGGGCGAGGCCAGCTGTGAAGACCACGCATCGAGCCTCGGATCGCCTGCTTCGCTCCGCCAGGCGGCACTCTTGCCCGCACACTCGGGCGACGGGGTCTTCTTCGGCGCTCCGGGGTCCGTAGGGCCCTCCGACGTCGACGAGGAGGAGACGACCGCGCGCCAGGCGGCACGCGACGGGGCGCTCTTCTCTTCGGTCTATGCCGACTTGCACGACTCTTCGGACGATGGAATCGCGAGGTCGTCTGCGTTCTCGGCATACTCGCACATCGAGCCTCCCCGTCAAGTCGCCGGGGCATCGTTGCCGGCCTCAACGAGCGACTCTTCCGAGTGGCCTCTGACCGAAGCAGCCTTGTCGACGATCCCGAGTCGCCCGCCCGTGCTCAGAGCGGCTCGACAGAGGCACCAGCTGCGGGACGATGACGAGGAAAGTGCCGAGTTGACCTCCGATTCCGGGGGCGAGGAGGGAGCGCAGGCACACTCCGGCGCTCGCTCGCAGCGGCAAGTGATCGCAACGGATCGATCTGCCCTCGAGGTCTCTGAAGCGACCAAGAGAGGGGCACAGGACGAGCAGGACGAGCAAGACTGGGCGCAGTCGCCGCACGCTCTCAGCGCAGGCCTGTTCGGACCAGCTCGACGTTCACGTCGTCCGCCGCCGCGCTCGGTCGCTCAGGAGCTACATCCGACCACGGTTCTCCTGCCCATCGGGATCTCTCCCGGTAATACACCCGCCTCGAGCGTCCGGTCGCGGCGATCCTCCTCGAGTGCCGGTGGCCACAGCCACGGCTTCAAGCGGCGACATCGCCACTCCGGGACGGGCCGGTCCGCGTCGAGCCAGAAGCGGAGCGCGCACGCTGTGCTCAAAGCGGATCCGGCTCTGGGCGCCAGCTTGAGCGGACAGGCGCAGGTGTTGGAGGAGATTGCGAGGGAGGAAGAGGAGCGGGCGAGGCGGATGACGGCGATTTTGGAGGAGCGGAGGGAGCAGGTGCGGGTGCGCGATGCGGAAGCCAAGATCCTCTTTGGTCAGTCCTCCCCTCCCGCCGGGTCCGGCACCCAGGCTTCGCTGGATCTGCGTCCGACTGACGAGGCGCGGGTTGCATTCTGGGCGGCACGCAGGTCACGCCGTCCGGAACTACATGTCCATCGACCCGGCGACGCTCGCGCTCTTGAGCGAGCCCCTCCCGGCTTCGCTCGCCGTCGTCGAAGCCACCCCGACCCCTTCCCGTGTGCAGACCCCCGCCCCGGGCAGACCAGGCTTCCACGGCGCACAGGCCTTTGCCGCCCATGCCGCGGCTGAAGGGCAGTTTGATCTGCGCGCGTGGTCGAGCGGCGGAAGTGGGGTTTGGGACGAAGAGAGGGCCGACCAGTCTGAGGAGATCTCGGACGCGGAAACCGAGACGGATCACGAGCGGGAGCCGAACCCGAAGTCGCTGCGCCGGGCAGGAGGGGGGGCTTTCGGCACTGCGACGCCCGTCCTCCGCAGTCGCAGGAGGGTGTCCTTGTCCGGTCCCGTCCCGTCCCGCTCCCTCTCCGAGCGCGAGTCTGAGGACGTCCACCCGCCCGGCGGCCACCTCCGGCACTCCGTCTCGGAGACTCTCTCGCACGAGGAACGGGTCCTCCTCGGCACGGCTCCCGCTCCTGGCTCGGCGAACGCAGGCGGGGCCGCGCAGGGGGACTCGAGGTCCCTGTTGGCAACGGCGTGGGGCGGCGAAGTCGACTCGTTCGAGCTCGCTTTGAGTTACTGGAAGCGCGTGTGGCGGCGGTTGCGCGGTGGCGGAGGCGGGGGGACCTACTCGGCCGGTTCGGCGTCGCCTTCCTCGGATGGCGCCGGCTTCGCATCCTTCACGTCCGCCGGTATTGCACGGGGGTCGTCGGTCCCGGTTGCGTACGGCGGTGGTGACGCCTCGACGACCTCGCCGCCTACTTCGCCGCGCCGAGCGGTGGCGCAGGATCTACTCGTGCCGGAAGCCAAGGTCGGACGCGCGTCGTAGTCTTAGACTCTTTTGCTCAATTCATGTACATAGTTGTCTTCTGACTCGACGCCCACCGCGACTTGTGAGACATCCGGAACGCTTCGTACATTTGACCCCCGACACCGTACACAGCAAAAGGGATTGCGCCCCTCCCCCCTTCTTAGCCCGCGAGCGTCCCCTGTACCCTCTGGACGAGCTCCTCAAACCCCTCCTCCATCAACGCCTCCCTCAGCAAACCCTCAAGGTCCTGCTCGCCGAGCGCCGCCAACGCCAGCGAGGCGGTGCGGTACCCTCCGGGCCACGCTGCGTGTCCGCCTCCTCCTTCTCGAGCGCCAACGCCGCACCCGTGGCTATCAGGAGCTAGCGTTGTCGCAGCGGCCACGGCGCGGGAGGCGGAGTGGCTGGCTTGGAGATTCGGGAGGAGGGACGCGAGCGAGGCGGGGAGCGGAACGGCGGGTGCGGGCGGCGGCGGCGCTCCCCACTGTCTTGCCGAGTCCGCCCTGTAGCTAGTCGATGGGCGGGCAAGCCCCGGAGGATAGTCGTAGTTGTAGTCGTGGCGGGGGTGCGGCCATGCGCTCGTTGTAGCTGAAGCTGCAGGGGCAAAGTCGGTCGGATTGTACCCGGATAGCGCCGGGGTCGCCGCCGTCGGCTCGATGCGCGTCCTCTTCCGGCGAGGCCCGGCGTCCTCCAGTGGTTCAGCGTTTCGGGTTCGGCGGGTAGCAGTCTTTCGCAGCGTCGAGGGTCTTGAGGCGGGGGCTCGTCCAGCGGGGGTCGAGGCGGACGCGGCGGCAGCGGCAGACTTGCTCCCGCCCGCGGTCGTCTTCTCCCGACTCTTTGGCTCTCGGCGCTGCGTTCCGTGGAGTCTTGCCTCGGAGTCGGGGCCGACAGCAGCAGGAGCGGCAGCAAGAGCGGGAGCGGGTTCGGCGGCGGGTTTGACCGGAACGATTCCGCGGATGGCCTCGACGAAGCGTTCCCTCTCTCGGACCGAAGCGAATTTGGCCTGCACGCGGCGGAACTCTCCTTTGTCCGCGTTCAGCTCCCGAGCACGGTCGAGCTGCGAAGAAGGAGCGGGATCGAAGGTGGAGCGCGTGGGGAGGACGAGGTAGCGGAGGCCGAGGATGGCGTCGCGGTAGACGGCCTTGAGCGGGAGCTGGTCGGCGGGAGTGGCGGCGCGGATTTGGGGCGTCGAGAAGGCTGCGAGGTCGATCGCGTCGAGGACGAGGGCGCTGGCGGAGCTGTGGCTGTGGCTGTGGTTGCTGTTGGTGCTACTGCTGCCGGCGCCGCTTTGGGCGCTGTGGCGGCCGTGCGGGTCGGACGGGCGGGCGACGGAGGCGGGTACGGCTGTAGAGCGGTCGCGGTCGCGGTCGCGGTAGAGCGGGTCGTACGTGACTGTGAGGAGGAGCCTGGCGGGCGGAAGCGAGAGCGAGAGCGCAGCAGCGGCGGAATGGTACGTGGCCTCGAGGCGGAGAACGAGCCTGGGTTGCGCGCTGAGGCGATGCAGCCCTTGTGAGTGTGACTAGCGTGTGTACAGCGGGGCAGAAGCCGTGCGAAAGTTTACTAGTGGTCCCATTCGATGCGGTCAGCGGCAGGAGAGCCAGAGCGACCTGGAGCTGGAGAGCGAGGGCGCGACCGCGAGTACTTGTCGAGCTCCCACAGCTGCGTCACCGTCGTCGTCGTACTTCCCTCGAGCGGCTGCATGGCGTACACAGCGAGAGCGAGGGCGTAGGGGGACGGTTAAGGCGGACGAGGGGAACGTTCACTGAGCGGAACCTGAACTCGCCCATCTCCCGCGCTGTATAGACCCTTGCGCCCCATATCTGGGACCTTACAGGCTCGGTCAGATGTTCAGCGACGAGCTGGCGCACCTCCGGCGCCTCGGCTTCAGGCATGTCCGTCCATACCGCTCTTTCCTCCACGCTTATTGGCCATGACTGACGCCGCTTCCCCGCCCGCAGGTGCTCACGCAGGCGTTGAACTTTGCGCTGGTGCTCTCGACTGCGCTCATGATGTGGAAGGGCCTCTCCGTCGCTTGCAACACAGAGAGTCCCGTCGTCGTCGTCCTCACGTAAACCCCCCCCCCCCCCCCCCCATCTACCTCGACTGACAGACATGACCCACGCTGATTTTGTCCCCTGCAGCGAGAGCATGGAACCCGCGATTCAAGTCAGCCGCACCCGCACTCGCTCCGGCTCTCAACACCGATGACTGACCCCGTTTCCCCCGGACAGCGCGGAGACCTCCTCTTCCTGACCATGCCCAGGTCCTCCCCACTCCGACACGGCGACATCACCGTCTACAAGGTCCCGGGAGCCCCGATCCCCATCGTCCACCGCGTCATCGAAGCCCACAACGAGTTCAGTCCCTCCTTTCTCTTCCTCCTCGTCGCGCAAGTCGACGCTGGTCCTGACCCGAGAGACGCGCCCTGCGCCGCGCAGGCCGAACAACACCGACCAGTGGATCTTGACCAAGGGGGACAACAACCCCGTCGACGACGTCGGCATGTACCGCGGCATGCGCTACCTCAAGCGCAGTCACCTCGTCGGAAAAGTCCAGGCGTGCGTTGCCCCTTTTCCTGTTCGGCTGGCTCTGTCCACGTCGAGGGGACGATCGCTGACGAGGTAGGGTTTGTGCGGGGCTCAGGTACGTTCCGTATGTCGGCTACGGGACGATCCTGCTCGTGAGTGGCCGCAATTCCCCTCCTTCGCATTCGCGCGAAAAACTCACTCGGAGACCGATGCACTCAGAACGACTACCCGAAGCTCAAGTACGCCCTCCTGGCAGGTCAGTCACGACATCCTCTGCGGGTATTCTTGCCTCCGAGCCCTGTGCGAGACTCTCGACTGACTCCCCATCTCCGCCTCTCGGTAGTCCTGGGTGGAGGAATTTTGCTACAGCGAGAGTAGGGTCCCCGGGAGCAATGTATCATCTACGCCTTCCCGTCTACCGCGAACGGGGCTGCATCAAGGCAATTGGGGCAGTGACAGGTCCGAAAAAGTACTCTTATTCTTGGGAGTCTATGCGAACGTACACCGACCAGTCCCACCGCCACCGCTCCGCTTCTATGCCGCTCCCGACCCCATGCATTCCGTGACCACCTCTTGCACGATCCGCTCCAACACCTCCGCATCCCCCTTCTCCCACCTCCCACTGACCTTCCCCTGCCACCTGCCCTTCCCCCCGCCCTTGACGCGCTCCTTGCCGAACGCCTCGACGACCTTCTGGCCCGCGAGCGCGACGGCGTGCGCGTGCGCGGCGGAGGAGAGGATCAGGAGGGCCCCGCCGGCGGGGGAGGCATGAGGGGCGCCGGAGGTCGCGCCGCAGGCGAGGAGGAACAGGTGCGGGGTTTCTGCTCGCTGCTGCTGCTGCTGCTGCTGCGCTGGAGTGGTCGCGCTATCGGAGGAGGTGGGAGGAGACTCGCTGCTGCGGGCTTTGAGCTCGAGCGAGACGGCGCTGAGGAACTCGAGCGAGTTGGTCGCGTCCTCCTCGCGGAGGAGACTCGCCGCGCGCATTCCTCCCGCCGCCCCGGCTACTGCGCCGCCCGAGCTGGCACCCCCGCGCTCCCAGAGGTCCCTCGCGACGAACCCCGCCAGCTCACCCTGCAGCCTCTTCTCGCGCTTCCTCGCCTCCCCGACGTTGAGCACCAAGCCCTCGACCTTTCCGGGTAGGTCTCCCAGCCCGCAGCCGGCTTCGAGGGCCGCTTGCCGCGCGGGGGCATGGATCGAGGCGAGGTAGGCGAGGGTGCGCGGGGCGCCGACGCAGAAGTACAGGCGCTGGTTCGTGCCGCGAACGGAGGTCGTGTGCGGGGAGATGTAGAGCGTGCGGAGGTAGGCGAGGGAGGGGTAGTGTGTGCCGCAGCAGCTGTTCAGGCGCAGGGGGCAAGGGGGGGGGGAGAGTCAGCGAGTGCGCGAATGGGTCGGTGGAGAGATCGGACGACTCTGGCCCGTCTGGCACGCACGGGTTCTCGTCGAGCTCGTCGATGATGACGGTCCGCTGCACCGGCGGCCGCTCATCCCCCTGCTCTCCCGCCCGGTAGTCGCTCGGGACATGATCCCCAAGCTTTACACCCGTCTCGTCCGTCGCCAGCTCAAACTTGACCCGGATCGGCCTCGCCTCGCCGATCAGGTCGTTGCAGCGCTGTTGTACCGAGGCGAGTTGTTCGGGCGAGGGCGCGCGCGCGAGTTCGATGTAGTTCAGTTCGGGAAACTTTTGGAGCGACCAGGAGACGGTGTCGAGTTGGTGTTCGTGCTCGAGGACGGCCGAGAGCAGCTGCGGGGTACGGGTGGTGTCAGCTTCAAGAAGCAGTGGCATAAGGCACCCGAACTGACATGCTGCCCCGTGTGCTGGTCCATCAGGTCGTGCCGGCGGACCATGTCGACCTCGAGGCGGACCTGCTGCCCGACCTCGAGCGGTTGCGAGACAAAGTGCACGGCGTCGAGGTTGCGGCGGATCACCTGGCGAACCGTGACCGGCTCCACGGCGGTGCCGGAAGACTGCTCGTCGGTGGCCGGGAGGGGGACGATGCGGCCTGTGTCGCTCGGTTGTCCGCCTCCTTCGGGGAAGAGGACCGTATCCTCCAGCTCGACCTCCCACTCCTCCTGCACCGCGGGCGTCATCGCTTCCTCCTGTGGCGCCGGTGCCTTGCCACCCTTGCCCTTGCTCTTGCTCTTGCCACCGGCCGCTGCGGAAGGCGCACTCTCTGCGGCTTTGGCCTTTTCGCACCGGACGACGCGGGTGACGAGTTCGCTCGCGAGAGGGTCGCGCTGGCAGTGGAGCATGCCGACGTAGCGCTTGGTCGGGAGCGGGAAGGCGATATGGGCATACTGCGCGCCGGTGGTTGTGGTCGAGTGGCCGGCGGGATCGCAGAGGGTGAGCGGTGCAGCGGGCGGAGGAGGAGGGTGGACGTGGGCTGCGGCCATGGCGGTGGTGAGTGTGCGGGTGAGGTTGGGGAGGAAGTGAGGGCGAAGTAGCAGCCGGGGCATGCGACGAGCCGAGGGTGGAGGGGGGGAGGAGCCGCCCGCGCCCCGCGCGTGTACCTGTGGTCTAGATGCTAAAATCCGGCTTGTTGCCGCGGAGTAAACGTGGCCAGCGATGCCGTCTTCGGCTGCGCGCGTCATCCTCGCCCCGTCCGCACTGCACCCCAGGCTCCTCCCGGGCGCGCATCGACGCCCACTGACGCTGCAGCGACTCCGGTGACTAGTGTGAGCTGACTACTACCCGCCACGCTTCCTGTGGTGCCTGAGGGGGAGGCGGTCCAGCGGTCGGGGCGGGTGGGGGCCGGACGCCAGTCCACCATCGACGCGCAGCGACCCAGTGCGCACGCAGACTTGGACAGGACGCCAGGATCGTCTCGCATAGACTATGCGATGACCCGGTCTCCGCGCGGGAGTCGAGACGAGGTCGATTCGGACGCCCCGCCCGAGTTCGGTCACTCGAGGGCACAGGGCGACTCTGACCCCGCCGCACGAGCTATAGCAGTCGCTCTAGCCCCTATGTAGGTGTATACCTATGCTGACATCGCCGCACTCTCCCCGAGCAGCCCGCCCTCGTACTCCCACCCGCCATGGCTGAACACGACGTGCCCCTCGTCGTCGACAACGGAACCGGAGTACGCTGCAATCCCTCCCTCCTCGCGCGCGAAAGCAGAGACTGACTAATTTGTGTCACCTCGCGTCAATAGTTTGTCAAGTGCGGATATGCCGGGTCCAGTACGTCCGCGCACGCGTCATAATAGGGACACCCCCGCCCCTCACTGTCGAGGAGCTGACCCCCGGCGCTTTCCCGGCAGACTTTCCGGCGCACTCGTTCCCATCTATCATCGGTCGCCCGATCCTCCGCGCCGAGGAGCGCGGCCAGACCGCCGGCCCCGCCGCGATCCAGGACATCATGGTCGGCGACCTCGCGTCCGAGTACCGCTCGTACCTCCAGCTCTCCCAACCAATGGAGCACGGCATCGTCAAGAACTGGGACGATATGAAAATCCTCTGGGACTACACCTTCCACGAAAAGCTCAAGGTCGACACCCACGACCGCAAGATCCTCCTCACCGAGCCGCCGATGAACCCCGTCAAGAACCGCGAGCGCATGGCCGAGACCATGTTTGAAGAGTACGGCTTTGGCGGAATCTATGTCGCCATCCAGGCCGTCTTGACCCTCTACGCCCAGGGTGCGTTCCTCCTGATCCGGCGCCGGGACACCGTGCGAAGCCCCACTGACGGCCCCTCCCTGCTCTCGCCTCGGTCCTCGTCAGGCCTGCAATCCGGTGTCGTCGTCGACTCGGGAGACGGCGTCACCCACATCGTCCCCGTCTACGAAGGCTTTGCCCTGCCGCACCTGACCAAGCGGCTCGATGTCGCCGGCCGCGACGTCACGCGGTACCTCATCAAGCTTCTCCTCATGCGCGGCTACGCGTTCAACCGTACCGCCGACTTTGAGACCGTCCGGCAGATCAAGGAGAAGCTGTGCTACACGAGGTCGGTCGCGGACCTTCTTCGGGCTGAGACACGCCCCTCCGCTGTGGCTCAGGAGCTGACTTGGGAGGGCCACCATCCCCGTTCAGCTATGACCTCGACCTCGACAAGCGGCTATCGGAGGAGACGACCACCCTGGTCGAGAACTACGAGGTACGGGGTTTCCCCCTCTGACGGGTACTCGGTATCGCAAGTCCTGACTTGCTGCTTTCGACACAGCTCCCGGACGGCCGGGTCATCAAGGTCGGGTCGGAGCGGTTCGAGGCGCCGGAATGCATGTTTCAGCCGCACCTCGTCGACGTCGAGCAGCCGGGTGTCGCAGGTCCGTTCCCTTTCCGTCGCTCGCTGGGACCGCATCTGCACTCCAAGCGGCCCCCAATCGTCCTCCCTACAGGACCCCCGCACTGATACTTTTCCCGTCCCTGACGCAGAGCTCCTCTTCAACCAAGTCCAGGCGGCGCCGGTCGACGTCCGCGGGGAGCTGTACAAGCACATCGTCCTCTCCGGCGGCTCGTCCATGTACCCGGGCCTGCCGTCCCGCCTCGAGAAGGAGATCAAGCAGCTGTACCTGACGCGCGTGCTGCACAACGACCCGGAGCGCTTGAGCGTGAGTTGAGGCGTCGGGGGCTTTCGGCGGCTTTTTCTTCCTTTTTTTTCCCGCTGGGCGCCCGACGCTCGGCGATGCGGTGGAGGAGGACAGATGGCTGACTCACGAGGATGGCGCGTCCGTCCGTTCGAAACAGAAATTCAAGATCCGGATCGAAGACCCGCCGCGCCGGAAGCACATGGTCTACCTCGGCGGGTCCGTCCTCTCTTTCTCCCCTCGTCTCTCTGGCACACTCTCGCTCCCGCGCCGCACTCTGACACTCTCTACCTGCCCTGCAGAGCTGTGCTGGCTGACATCATGAAAGCCCAGAACTCGTTCTGGGTGACGAAGGAAGAGTGGGCGGAGCAGGGGGTGCGCGCGCTGGACAAACTCGGCCCGAGGGAGTAAACACTGTCCTTTCACTCTTCTTCGTGTTCTCAGCAGTTTTGTACCCTTTCAATGCTGGGTTCGCTTCTGTCTCGGTCGGACGGGCGGCGGCTAGAGGGCCGTTCCAGCTGCTGAAGGCACGAGGCACCTCGCCTCGCCTCTCTCCTCTCTCGGAATCCAGAATATGCCATGCTCTTCTATTGCTATGAGCTGCGCACCGGCGGCAACTCCCACTGCTCTTCTGGGTGCGCCGCAAAGTGCTCCGTCGCCCAGACCGAGTCGATCTTCCGGACGATCCGCGCGGGGTTGCCGACCACGACGGCAAAGGGCGGGACGGACTGCGCAGGAGAGTGCAAGTACCGTTAGTAGTGAATGAGAGACAGGGTACTTGTGGCGTCTTCCGGAAGACAGGGCAAGAGCGGCCGGGAAACTTTTGTGCTCACCTTGGTCACGACGCTCCCCGCTCCGACCGTCACGCCGCGGCCGATCCGGACATTTGGGAGTACGGTGACGTTCCCGCCGAACCAGCAGTCGTCGCCGATCGAGATCGGACCGCCGGTTTCGGGGCCGGCGGTACCGTTCCGGACGGCGGGGTCGAGCGGGTGCGTGCCGGCGAAGCTGTAGCCGGGCGGAGGCGGGCGCTACGTCAGTTCCGAGGGCTGAAGATGTCCAGAGTCGTGGGAAGATGCGCAGGCGAACGCTCACAGCGAGACGTTCGGGCCGAAGAGGCAGCGGTCGCCGATCCGGACCTCGCAGGTGTTGAGGACGATGAAGTTGAAATTCATGAAGCAGTTCTCGCCGATGCTGTGTACGTCCAATTGGTAGAAAAGATTCAGCCGACCCAGTCGGAGCCGTTCGCTGGACTGAATCGCACTCACTAGATTCGTCCGCAGTAGTCGACCTTGCAGGGAGGTTCCGCCCATGGGAATCCGGACAGCTGCGCCTCGTCTTCGTCTGGATCCGCTTTAGCTGGAGGGAGATCAGGCAGGGTGGCGATCACTCTGTACGGGGTGTCGGATCAGCTCGACGAGGTTCAAGTAGACGGTCTCTCCCGCGGGGAGCGGGGCTCACTGTCTGAACAGCTCGATCTGTTCTCGTCGGGACACCTCTGTCGCGAGCCGGTTGTACTTGGCGCACGCCTGCGACGCTATCCGTCGCTCCTTGGTCAAGTCGGGGACGAAGGCGGTATAGAGTTCGCCGCGTTCCATGCGGGCGCGGTTCTCGGCGAGCTGGGCAGGGCTGAAAGAGCCGCTCATGGTGCCGGTCGATCAGCTTGAGGAAAGTCTGCGTTCAACGAGCGGGTCGTGCAGCTGGTGTGTGACGGTATGAGCCTATGAGGGAGTCTACGGTCGGTCATTTTCTCGTCCGAGACGCTGCGGCTCGGCCGAGTGATGAGAATCCCTCAACTTCCTCCCGCAGCTGTACGCCTTCGTTGGCGGAGAGTCTACATCCAAAGCCGAAGCCCGGGAGAGTCCCCGAGGTCTGTCTTTTTCCAGACCTTCATTCCGCAAGTCCCGCACCCCAATGGTCTTCCCGTGCCCCACACGCTCAGCCCTGTTGCGAGTATGTTTGCCGCGGCCGCGCCGTCGCGATTGAAGATGCAGCCGCACGTCGAGCACCGCAACAGCCGGAACTCGTCGCTGTTGTCGAGACGCTTCATGGTCGATGCCCTGCAATGAGCACGGGTCAGTCTTGCTTGAGCGCTCACCGCTAGTGACCTGCGGCAAACCAACGTACACCGATCGGCCCTCTCGATCATCTCGACGGCACCGCGGATGCGGACAGCGCTGGGAGGTGTACGACTCGGGCGTTCGCACGAACATGGCCTGCATGCCCCGGCGGCGCAACTCGATCGGCAGGTGCCGCAGGATCACGTTGTGCGACTGCGCCCCGCTTGCTCCCGTCGCCTCGTTCATCTCGTCGCCGACAAAGACCACCCATCGAAGCTCGGCCAGTTCGGCGCGTGAACGACCCTCGTTCCCGCCGGCCATTGCGCGGGCAAGCTCGCTCGTGAACCTCCGCATCTCGGCTTCGCGCTCGACGGCGTATCGGATCTGCGTCCGCTCGCGCACCGGGTGCGCCTTGGTCAGGACGTTGACCCACATGTCGATCGTCGCCTGCTCTTCGGTCGCCTCGTGGTCTGCCGTCCCGTCGTCTCGGCCGGATGTTCTGCTGGTACTTGCCGTCCTTGAGAGGTCGACCTGCCGGCGCAGGTTCGTGTTGATGTGCGACATCATCGACGAGTTTTGCCGCTGCATCGCGAGCAGGGTATCGCGCCGGTAGACGACTGACGCCTCGGCGCGGCCGTCGACCATGCCGGGAATCGACGTCGGGATAGAGAGGTACGCCGCCACCGGGTTCCGCACACCGAGGTCGACGCCGACGTACGCCCTCTGGTCCGGCTCCCGGTCGCGCACAAAGTCGTCGAGGCGTCTCCTGGTCTCACCCTTGCGGAGCTCGCCCCACGAGGCCGGGAGACCGTCGACGGTCCTCTCGGTCGGCGGGGCGCGCTTGATCTTCTTGCGCAGCTCGGCAGGCCGTCCGAGGCGACGCTTGGACTGCGCCTTGGACCGGTCCAGTCTGGTCTGCTGCCGGAGCCGGATTGAGCGTGGCGGTGTCGAGGGCACGGGCATGCGAGGTGGCGGCGGGCGAGGCGGGGCCGGCGGTCGGCGCGAAGCCATCATGGCGTCGGCTCCCGGTTGCGCGATCGGGGGGATCTCACCCGTCGACCACGATCCGGAACCCGCATGGCGTAGCTCGTAGACCGGTTTCTTGTCGGCGTAGTAGTCGCTCAGGGCGAGCTGAGACCATGCCGTCTGCGCAGTCTGCGACCAGAATTGGCCGGCGTCAAGACCTGCAACTCGAGTGTCAGCTCGCTTGTTCCGGCCGTCGCGCGCATACTCGACTTGCCTTCTGCTTTGGCCAGGTGGCCTTCTTTGACACAGTCGAGCTTGACGCCGAAGAAGCGGACATGGTGCGCCGAGAGCTGCATCATGCCCGTCGGGATCAAGTTCTGCGCCTGAACGGCTCGACGCGCAGCAATGTTGACGAGCTCGGCCTTGGCGTGCCGGACTGCGATGCTGCGGCCGGTGTTCGATTCTGCAATCTGGAAGGTCGACCGCAGAACGCCATCGACTCCCTCGGCACGCTGTCGCAGATGTGGCCGTACGACGCAGCAAACGTGGGCGAGTGCGGCCGTACCCGCGTCGTCGCAAGTGGCACGCGCTCCGACGCGCTCCGCTTCGTCCAAGTCCCAGACGGAGCCGTCTTGGCGGACGAGGTTGAAATGCTCGCGCACGAATGCGAGCAGTTCAGCGCCGTGTCGGTCGACGTGACGGATGCGCGGCAAAAGCGCCCGCGCGGCCGAGGCAGTGCGGTCCTCGAGGTCGCTCAGGAAGTGGTTCAGATTTCCCGGTTCACTGAGGGTTGCGAGGTGTTCGATTGAGACGTTCACCCAGGTCGGGTCAAAGAACTGTCCGACGGTGGAGTCAGCTCGGCAGTCGACGGCAACCTGGTACTGATCTCGGGGGAGACTGACCGGGAACACCTCCGCCTCGGCGACATTCCTCATGCGTCGCAGCGAGAAGGTCAGGGCAAGTAGCGACTTGCGGAAAGCCTTTGGTGGAAGCGGCGCGTTCCCGCCGATCAGGTGTGCGACCGACTTGCCGACGCACGCCTCCTTCTTTGCGCAGCCGCTCAGGTTCAGAGCAATGTCGATGTGTCGATCCCGGAACGCGAGCAGTCGGAACACCACCTTGACGATGTCTTTCGCGAGCTCGCGGACCGACAATGCCCCGGGGTCTGTCGCCGCCGGCGCCTCTTGTCGCACCTTGTTGTAGCCGGACTGCAGGAGCTGATCGAGCTCCTCGAGGTGCTCTTGACCAAGGTAGTCGCGGGGCAGAACTGCTGCGGTCGCCGGAGTGTCTGCCGAACCCGTCGCGTTGCCCGTGAGAGTCGTCGCGGGCGCCGATGTGGCGGACACCTGCCAAGAGGCCGGACCGGAAGATCCGACTTTGACGGCGGACGCCGCAACTTGGGGCTCTTGCCTCGCGAGCTCGGGCGGGTGCGGCGCGAGGCCGTATTGGAAGTCCTGACTCTGCCTTGATTTTGCCCTTGTGCTGTCGCGCTCACTCGCGCGTGCCCCGTGCGGAATCTGTCGCTTATCTGCCGCCTCGGCTCCGGCGCGCGCGGCGGCATCGGAGAACGGCGTGTCGCGCAGGATCCGCCCGAGCAGGTCGGCGAGCGAGGCCGATGTCTCGCTTGCAACAGCTGGGACTGAGGCGATGGCGATGAGAAGGTCGCAACTCGCGGTCGCGAGCGACAGCGTCTGATGCTCCTGCGCAAAGACGAACTCGAGGGCGTGCGACGCGTGGCGCTCAAAGTCGCTGCCCACGAAGTGGCCGAGGGCACAGAGATCGTCGCTGATCCACTGCTCGGGTAGGTTGTTGATGGCAGTCTGCAGCGGCAGGTAGGTCTGGACCCAGACCGTGGCCGGGACGCGCACGGGTAGCGGGTTGCCTGCTTCTCGAGCGGCGGCGGCGGCGGCGCTAAACTCGGCCTGTGACCCCAACAGCGCGTCAGGAAACGCGCGAGGTAAAGACGCCCTGGCCATGCTGCTCACCTTTCGAAGCGAGTCGTCCTTCAGTCCGGACCCGTCAAAAGTCGGCTCGGCGAACTGGGCCAGAACACCAAACTCGCGTGCGATCCCATTCTGCTCGCGCGCCGCGGCAGAGATCTGCTGGACTCCAGCCTCGCCGAGTCCGAGTCGCGCAACCGTCAGGGCGCGGTACGCCGCTGGGAGAAACGTTGTCGAGAGCTGGGCGGCTAGCCAGAACAGTGTGGCGACAGGGCCAAATGAGGCCGTCCCTTCAGGCGGTGACTCCGGAAGACGAGCGTTTGTACACGACGGGCGGGCAGGGGTCTGTTGAGGAGACGGACCTCCCGGCTGTGAGACGGCCGGGGTGGCGGTCTCTCGAGGAGGGGGGCGGGTGATCCGTCGCTGCTTTGCCTGCTTCTGCTGCGCACTGGAGCGGTGTCGAGTGTGCTTTGGTGAGCGACCGACTGTGGCGGGAGGGCGAGACGCATCGGATGCGGGCGTAGCGGCAACGATCTCGGCGCTGGTGAAGTTGCGGAAGACGGCGCGGCTGGGCTGCTCGTGTGACATGACTCCCGCGTAGCGATCTTCTAGCCTCGGCAGGGTCGACCGTCCGCCCTGCAGCTCAAACTCGTCGTCGCCTCGGTCTCGCAGCTCTTGCTGCTCCTTGGCGCGCGCCTTTTCCCACTCGGCCCTCTGCTTGGTCGCCGCCTCACGCCGCTCTTCCTGTTGAGCGCGCTGCGCCCTATGCTTGGCGAGGGCCTGCGGGTCGATCTCGCAAGGCTCTGGCTCGTACTCTTGGGCAGCGTTGACAACGCTCTCCCCGGGCGCCCGTGGCTTGAAGCGTGCGGTGCTCGGGAACGCCTTCGCTCCGCTGGCCGGACGCCTTGGCTGAAGAGGGTTGACGAAGCGCGGCGGCCTCTCAACCGGCAAGAGTGCGAGAGGCTGGCAGACTTTGTCATGGACCAGGTAGGGACTCTGGCGCACCCGAACCGACCACATCCCCGGCCTCCAGAGCACGCGCTGTGCCAATAATACAAGGGTAGCTGACGGGACTGACGGTGGACGCATTGCCCCAGATGAAGACGACCGCCATCGACCTCAACAAGGGTGGGGGCGTCCAGAACGCGATTCGCGCGAACGAGTGGCGCCAAGGCGAGTGTAGTTTGGTCAGCGCTACTGCATGAGGTCGGTCAGGCTGACCAAACAGAAACTCTGACCCGCAGCCCGAGCCGAAGTCGAGAACTCGAAGAGCTTGTTCGACGAGAATGCCGAGTACTCGCGGATCTGTGACATCGTAGAGGACGACGAGATCCGCGCAGCCATTGACGACTGGGTCACCGACTGTGAGTTGCGGGCACAAAACCACGTCAAATGTGAGGATGAGAGCCCCGCTGACTGTGCGCACCTTGTCAGGGTGGTCCTCCCTTGAAATTGGCAGAGCCCCCGCCATCCCCGGGCCAGTTCCCACCCCCGTCGTGCGTGCAATTCCGTGCAAATCCAAGTCAGATGTGCTGATTGACAGAAGGTGCATCGCAGGCCCACCCGACGCGCGCGGACTCTCGCCTCGATCAAGCCACGCTTGTCCGGCTGAACCAATTTGTGATCGACAAGGTATGCACCTCGTAGCTCTGAAGTAGGACTACCACGATGCAACTAAAGCCGTCCCGCCCGATCACAGTCCAGACCCTAGGGTCTGTATTCCGTTCAGTCACAGCACATCTCAAAGAGGCACATCGCCGCGCAGCAGCCACAGCACGCCTTGCAGCACGTTCCGCAGCAACCGTCGTCGCCGCCACCGCAATTTTGGTCTTGAGGCACGGGCTGCATCATCGGCTGCTGGACGTACATCTGCTGAAATGTAGAGGCAATTCAGTAAGATCAGCCAAAGATTCCTATTTGGGCTTTGGAAGCCACGGGATCGGTGGCAATGACTTGCCGGCTGTGGCTGCCCGTATTGCATCGGCGGCCCTCCTGGCTGTCCACCATAGTAGGCATTCGGCGGTGGTTGGGGATCTGCTCATTCAACGGTCAGCCTCGGGTAGTCCGTCGCTCAATCCTTCAGCAGAGAAGCAGGCTGGAGCTCGTGTTGACCGCGGCGAGCGAGTCGACCTCTCAGGTGGTGACTGCGCTCGCGTCGAGCATCAGCGAAACTGTGAGCTTACAAGACATGAGAAGCCCAGTCTGGTGGGAGGGAGACAAGGGAGGTAGCCTGAACAGCAAGTCCGGCCGCCAAAGCAGGGTCCGTCCGGTCGGACGTACCGGTGCAGGGCTCTGCAAGGCCTTGGCGAGGAGGCTCGAGCGCAGTCTGCACGCCGACCAGCAGGCCAAGTTTGGAATTCACGGACGCACAGCCTGCCAAGGCCTGACGGTCTGAGGAAGAAAAGCTGGTGGCGACATTGCACGCCAGAAGGACGGGTAGAGAATGCAAGTACGGGGATGGAGAAAATTGCGAATGGATACACAGAAAACATACGATACCGCACGAAAGGTGGATTACTTGCTGAACTTGAACCAGCCCTTGCGCTTCGTCGGCATGGGACCGCCGCTGACGGGACCGGCCGAGTCCACAACTGTCTGCTGGTCGTCGTCTTCGCCGTCCAGCTTCTCGCTCTTCACCTCGGTGCCCGCCTCGCTGTACGCTGAGCGGCGCTTGAAGGTGCTCTGCTGGTTGATCTGGCGCCGGGCGAAAAGTCGGCGCTGGATGTGCGATCCGACGTATCGGACATCTGTCGATGCGGTCGTCAGCATCTCGCTCCCGGAAGAAGATCCGCACTCATGACTCACAGCCATCGATCACGTAGGCAGTGGACAGAATGAGGCGGAAGAGTGACAGCACGGCGACGACGACGAGGATGATCACGAGATCTGCGAGAGGCGGCGGAGTTAGCCGTCGTCACGGGATGGCGGCTAGGGAACGTCGCGCTGGAAACTCACAAACTTTGGCGCGGGAGGTCCCGCTTCCTTTCGCGAAAGTGGAGGAGTAGTCGCCGTTCAAGATCGTGCAGACGAGGACGGCGTTCGTCAGGACCCAAGCCAGCAAGATGTTCGTCCTGATCGACTGGTAGTGGTCCATGACCGCCTCCCGCCGCTGGCTCGCGGTAAGCTGCGGCGGGATGATCATAGGCCGCGTCTTGAGGTTGTGCAGGGAGCGGTCATACACCACGTCTGTGGAAAAGGTCATCAGCGTCACGTGCATGGTCTTGAGCCGCATGGAGCAAGACGTACCGATGTCTGACTGATCTGCCGGAAGAGCCATGTCGACCTCGTTCTTGTTGATCTTGCGCGTGATGCCGAGGTCGATCTCCGACGTGGTCTGCTCCTTCGTCCCCCAGCTCAGGTCGTGCAAGTTGCAGAACGCGAAGCAGGACAGCAAATTGATGTAGGACGGGGCGAGCAGAAGGTACTGCAGCATGCTCGTGACCATGTGCTGCAGGAGTCAGGGTCAGTCGAGCTGTTGGCGAAAGAACAATGTGGCGGAGACCGCAGCGGTCCTATGCTCACCCAGGGATCAAGCGCGATCATGCTCGACAGAAGATAGCATCCGTCTATGGAGAGCGAAGGTCAGTCAGTGCTGTCTTAAACGGGAATGCGAAGCGAAACGGACAAGTCGAGACGAGCGAGATGACGATCTGCGCCATGATGAGCGAGTCGGCGGAGAGCTCGACGGCCTTGTAGACACAGAAGACAGCCGCGCCGATCATGTAGGCCGTGGTGACGCCGAAGATACACATCTGCAGAGCGGGAGCGGTCAGCCCCTCGTGGGGTGGGCGGTTGGACTGGTCCTGGGAAGCTCACCACTCCGAAGTACTTCCATTTCGCGGCTTTGGGTCGGTTACCGAGCGACATAAGGAAGCAGGCGACGACTGCACCCACTGCAGAAACCCGGGAATCAGCAATTGACAGGGAAAGGGGGATCAGGGGGAGAAGCATACTGTAGAAGTACCTGTTGAGCGAGGAGCGAGGAGGACGATCAGCTGGGAAGGACTCAAAGCTCGAAAGGATCTGGGAACGCACTGCATGAAGACGTTCACGACCTTGATTCCCTTGAGATTGAATGTGGGATCCTCCAGCGACGTTGTGAGGACCTGTCGAGAAGTCGTCAGTTACCTCGCCGGAGAGGAAAGGCGTCGTGCCGAGCTGACCATGAAGAAAATCCAGTAGTTCCTGCAAGGGCCGGCAGTGTCAGTCACCGCAAGCTCCCTGATCTGCGCTGACGCCACTCACGCGAGCGCGATCCAGGCCAGAAGCACTTGAACAGCGTTGTAGATCGCCTGCAGCAGGAGGAAGCAGATCTTCTTGCGCGAGTGCGAAGTCTGGAAGAGCTGGAACGTGTGCCAGAGAGCGTAGACGCCAGCAAAGAACGAGCCGTTGAGCCAGCGCCTGCGCTGGTTGATGAATTCGGCGACCTGGTCGGGCACGTCGGTCTCGCCTTTCGCGGACTGGAGGAGTCATCCGTCAGCACGGTTGCCTGGGCACGGGAAATCTGATGGGCGCTGACGCACCTTCACAAACTTGAGCACCCACGCATCACCACGCTTGGCGACCAGCTCCCAGCACAGGATACGATCCTCGGCGAGATACATGTTGCTCTCTTGAAGCGATGCATCGTGACCAGCGAGATGCTCGCCCTTGAAGTAGCTCGCCAGCGGTCCGTGGCCGAGCTCGTCGTTCTTGAGTGCGATGTATCGGTCTAACGGTGAGACAGTCAGCAAGCGCGCATGACCCCTTCGCCCCAGTCGAGAGGGCTTACAAGCTGAGAAGGCACCGGGCAGCACAGAGATGTACCCGAACACGCTCTCGAGCGGCTTGTCGAGAATATCTGGTTCAGGAGGCGTCAGCAGCGAGACCATGAGGTGGATGCCCCGGCCACGTACTCGAGATCTTGTACTCGAAATTTTGGGCGGCAATGAGCGGGTTGAGCAGGCCCAGCCACCACTTGCCCTTCATGGCGACGATCTCGCCGCACGCTCCGCCAACGTTCGAGTTCATCTGCGTCCAACAAGGCAAAGTCAGTGCCAGGCGGTCTCATGTCGAACCTGAGCTGACGCACGTCGAACTGTTTCCAGAGACTATACAGGCTGCCGTTGGCTGGCTTGGTTCCGACATCGAGCAGGATAACAACGCGGGGGTCGAGTTGCGGCGCGAAAGCCTCGAGAGCCCAGCGGTGCGAGTTGATCTTCTTCGCGCTGCAGGTGGAGCAGTCGATCAGCCAGTGTTCGCCGCCGACGCGCGGTCGCAGGGGGAGCTGGCGCACTTCTTCTCCTTCAGGGCAAAGCTGCATCGCGAGAGAGGTACGAATCAGCTTCCGATATTCTTGCATCAAAGAGAGAAGGCAAACGTACATGATCTGGCAGGGCATGATCCCCTTCTCCAGACCTGAGAAGGTCATGTCGGCCTTGAGCGACATCTGAATCGTGTTCTCGAAAAGGTGGCACGCGACCGGTTGCTCGTCGATCTGGTTCGTCATGACATTCGGTTGATACACTCCGAGCGCAGACAGGCTGTGCGGGTCGTCGAGGTCAGACCGGGGGAGGGCGGGCCACGTCGGACAAGATCTGCGTACCAGTCGAGAACACGAGGGTGAATCGCCTTGCGACCGTCGGCGATGATCGTTACGACGACCTCTGTAGCGGTTTACACTCGTCAGGGACGTGAGCCTGTGCCAGGCGGGCGAGACAGTCTCACTTTTCCAGCCTTCGGGCCCCCAGGTCGCCGACTTCTTCCGCTTGCAGAGCTGCGCGATGTTTTCTGCGGCCGAGCAGGCGGAAAGTCAGTGGCGCTCCAACAGCCTTGGCATAGTCTGCGGAGCTCACTCATCACTCCATGCATAGTCCGGCAGAAGAGTTCTTCGTCCTCGTTGTACCTGCATAAGGCAGCCTCAGCAGATGTCGCCAGCAGAGTCAGCACCCGGCATGACTCACATAGTAACGACAATCATTAGCTCCGTCTGCCGGTTGTACAGCGTCGGGCGCAGGACGTAGTGGTGATCGTTGAACTCGTCCGGCCCGCAAGTCACGGCCGTGTACCGACTCGTCGTGAACTCGTCCGAATCCTTGCGCGGCAGGAAGCCGAGTAGGCGCGATGGAATTGCGCACGGAATGACGAGGTTACCCTCCGTGAGCTTGACCCGCCGCTGCTGCAGGTTCTTCCGCCGGAGATGCGCAGACTGGCGCCATAGTCTACCATCGTCAGCTCGACAGACTTGCGGATCAGGGAGAGCTTTGAAAAGAGCTCACCGTAGGCGGCGCTCCGAATCCCCCGTGAAAGGACAGCGCCGGGCTGTGCAAGCCGTCCTCTTCCTCTTCGTACTCGATCTTGCTGTCGTCGCCGGCGCCATCCGCGGCAAAGCTCTCCTCAAAGTCCGCCGGGTCCTTCACGTCCTCCTCCCAATCGTGATTGTCGACCCTCCGACGGCGATGCGGGTACAGCGGCGCGGGAGGCTCGAGGTGCAGCTCGAGGTCCGGGTCGTACACCTCCCGCATCGAAGGCGCCTGCGCCAGCGCAGGCGGATCATACTGCCGAGCTCGAGCCGAGTCCAGGATGTTATCGTACGTGAGCTCGGCATGGTCTCCGAGGTACAATCCGGCTCCAGCGGCGGATGAAGAAGAAGCGGCCGCGCGCGAGTCCTCGTCGTGCGAGCGGAACGACGGCGGCCTCCGCTCGTCTCCGATGAACGCTCCGTCGTCATAGGCGTCGTCATACGATACTGCGCGGATGCCAGCGTCGTTCGGCGTGCCCAGACGGTCGCGCTGGGACGAGAGCGGGCGCGAGGTTGAGTGACGGCTCGGAGCGTCCGGCATCGAGTGCAAAGGCTGGTACACCATGGCTCAGGGCGCACGCGCAGGCGGCACACAGGCTTCAGAAGCTCTGTATCGGTCGCACGAGCGTGCACAGCAAGTACAGAGCGCACAGCTGACGAGCAAGAACGGCGAAAGAAGCGAGACCCAACTTGATTGTTTTCCGCGCACGTGACCAACAGAGTGACCGGGCGAGCGAAGCATAGAGAAGTCACGGCTCGACGCCGAAGTTTGCAGGCACAAGTACACAGACGGCAGCGACTGCCTCTACTACAACAGGTCGAGATGCTCGGTCGACGCCAACAGCGTCACCATTTCCTGCAACCCGCACCTCGACGTCAGAACTGAAAAAAGCACAATCAAGGCCACAAGGGGGCGAACGCACCGTCTCGAGGAACTTGGCCACGTTGACCTGATCATTGAGACCCTTGCGCCTGCGCGTCTTGAGGACAAAGTCGCGCGCGAGCGCCTGCGGCGGCGCTGGCTCGAGCGGCCGCAGCTGGATCGTCTTGTCGAGCGGGTCGCCCGGGCAGTTGGAGAAGTGGTCGAACGTCTGCATGCAGAACGCCTGCCCGAGCGTGTGTGCTGTGGGTGCGGACTCGTGTCAGTCATCGAGGAGGGCGAGTAGCCGAAGACTTGCCCCGGAAGGACTCACTCCGCAGATCGGTCTCGAAACCGTTCGCGTCGACGACCGGAATGTATGCCTGGACCGTAAAGAGCGGCGAACCCGGCTTCGGGATGTCCTTCGTGACGTGTCCTCGTCGCCTCGCCAAGATCTCGTAGATCGCCGGGATGCAGTCCTGCGGAGTCTGGATCTCGACAAAGTAGACCGGCTGTCGGAGGCAGTCGACGCTCACGGTCAGAAGTCGGAGCAGCCGGAGAGACTGGTGACGGAACACGCACCTCTTGCAGTCGCGGCGTCGCCATCAAGAAGGACGAGTAGCACACCCTCCGCGCCGTCGGGATGACCTGCCCTCCGCCCCGGTAAATCGGCTCTTGAGCCAAGTCAGCTCCGAGCAAGCGGAACTTGACGTTCCGTATCGCTGCAGGGCGTGTGAGCAAAGCGCCTCCTCGTCAGCGACTCGAACATTACGCACACCGGAGCCCCTCCTGAACTCACGTTCGTCACAGAGCGGCCCCTCCCGGCAGCCCCACTGGAAGCCCTGCTTGATCGACTCCTTGACGCTGTACAGCAACTTCTTGTCGACATCGCTCGGCAGCGTATCGTCCATAAGCAAGTTCGGACCGTGGTCGTCCGGCCCGAACGCCCAGATCGACCGCGACGCGAGCAGGTCCCAGCCGTACTTGGTCTGGAAGTGCGACCCGAGCTGCTTCGGCGGCATCCGGATCGAGATACGACCCGTCTCGACGTCTTCCGCGATCCCGCGCTCGAGCGGTTCCGCGATCATCGTGATCTTGTTCCTGTGCGCGGAGGTAAGCGTCAGCGGCACGGTCCCCTGCAGCCAGTAGTGAGGGAAGTCCAAGACGCGACGCACTTTTTGTTCGGCGTGTCGGCGTAGCACTTGAGCGCGCTCGTCTCGACGACCGTCTCACAGAACCTGACGACCGGATCCGAGACCTTGATCTCGATCTCGGCAAACATGGCCCGGAGGTCATGCAGGACGCAATCGAGGTAGAGCTCCCCCGTCCCGACGAGGACGTGCTCGCCGGACTCTTCGACGCGCGTCTCGAGAAGTGGGTACGTCTTGTTGACTTTGCGGAGTCCGTCGAGCATCTTGGGCAGCTCGGACGGCTGCAGCGGCTCGACCGAGACCTTGAGGACCGACTGGGTCAAGTGCGCGATAGGGCGGAAGATGCGCAGCTCAGACGCGGTATAGTCGGCCGCGACGAGCGTCGCCGTCTTGGAGATCGAATTGTCGACGCCGGACAGCTGCACAAAGTTGCCTGCAGGCATCGCGTCCGTCTCGATGTCGTACCGCGCCTCGCCGATGTAGATCGCGCCGATCTGCTGCACGACCATGTCCTCCTCGTCCTCGGGCGAGTACCCCTCCCCGAGCACCTTGACGTCCATGCCGACCTGCGCCGTCCCGCTGAGCACGCGCCCGAACGCGCGGAACTCGCTCGCATCCGGGGTCGGGTACAGCTTAACGATCTGGATCGCGAGCGGACCCGCCGGGTCGCACGCGAGCATGGCCTCGCCGAGCGGCGAGTCCAGCGCGCCGCTGTAGGTCTGCTCGACTTTGCTCCGCGCGCCTTCTTGCGGATTCGGGACGTGCTGCACAATCATGTCGACAAGGCCCGTCGCCGGGCCAAAAAAGTGCGACAGGACGAGCCGGAGCAGCGGGCGCGCGTCCATCTTGTACACGGCCGGCTTGAAGTGGATCCCAAGCTGGTGGAGCGTCTTTTTCAGCGTGTCGGTGTCCTCGCCGATCACCTGCGAGTACAGCTTGTAGAGCGGGTCGAGGACAAAGTGCTCAAAGCCGCGCTTCGCTCCGGGCGCCGGTTGCCGCGAGAATTTGCGGGTCTCCGGGTGGTAATAGATGTTGCCCCAGAGCCGCGCGGCAAACTGGTCGAGGTCGATGGGCCCGAAGGTGTCGGCGTACATCTTGGCGAACGACTTGAGGGTGAAGCACCAGCCCATCTGGGTCGACGCGAACGCGACGTTGCCCCGCTCCGGCGAGACGCGCAGGCTCGGGTCCGGGTCGATCTCGGAGATGACCGTGTTGACCTCTTCGATAGTTTGCCGGAGCTTGAAGTAGGCGTCACTCGGCGGGAGGCGGAGCTCGAGGATGAGGCGGTCGAGCTTGTTCAGGACGAGCGTGATCGGTACCTTTTGCTTCACGAGGTGCTGGATCGTCTGCGTCGCGGTGAGCAGGACACCCTCGACAACGTCGACAACGACGACGGCTCCGTCGGCGACCCGGACCGCGGACGCGATCTCGTCGACAAAGTTGGAGTGGCCGGGGGTGTCGACGACGTTGAGCAGGTACGACTTGCCCTTGGTGTTGGGCACGACGAGGGACATCGGACTGGACTTGAGCGAGATCTTGCGCGCCTGGGAGAGGACGTGGGTATCGGTGTAGCGCAGCTATCAGGCGGGTGTTGGTCAGACTTTGCGTGGCACGGTACGTTTCGCCGATCACGGGGGAGCATACCTGCTGGTCCATGTCGACGTCGATGACATGCGTCTCGTGGACGAGCATGTCGATGAGAGCGGTCTTGCCGTGATGAAGGTGCCCGACGACGGCAACGTTCCGGATCATCTCGGGGTTCGAGGCGAGACCCATCAGGAACCTGTAGGGGTAGAGTGAGCTTATCGTCAGCAAGGAATGCTGCCAGTCAGGCGCGAGCCGGGGACTGACTGGTCATCCCACCGCCGCTCCGGTCCCTTCGTAGTCCCGAGGCGGAACTTGCGCGTGCGGACGGGCTCGACGATTGGGACAGAAAGCGGCTGGGCATCCTCCTCCTGGACCATGGTCTCGACGCCCGGGCCGTAGGTTGCCGATGCGGAGGGGTAGTACGTCTTGTCGTCGTGCAGGACGATGGCGTTCGAGGACGGGATGTCTGCGTGCGTGTGAGGGGTTGCCAGGGGGTCAGTCGCGAGCACGTATATCATGCGAACCCGCATGACGAGAGTCGTATTGGCCCCTGCTGGAGTGCGGCGACTGACCGTCGACCTCCATGCCCTCGAGGGGCTGCTCGTCGTCCTCATCGTACGCCCTCAGGGGCGGCTCTGCCCCGCCGTCCAAGTTCGTTGCGCCATTCTGGGTCTGCTGCTGCTGTTGCTCGTCGCCAGACTCGTCGCTGTCGAGGTCGTCGTCCGGCCCGATGTAGTTGCCCTGCGGAGCGCACCCGGGATCAGCGAGGCTCGCGGCTCGTGTGCAGAGAGGAGGGGCTTACAAATTCGTCGTAGAGGTCTGCGTCCATGCTGCTGGTCGCCTGTAAAGCGCGCGTTCACCCGTCGAGTCGAGTGCGGTCGGCGGCGGCGGGGGGTCGAAGTCGGCGCGCTGGCTGTCTGCTCGGCGGACGCACAGGACGCGGGGCTGCAGGGCTCAGCGGGGCGGCAGCCGGGACAGAGAATGCAGCTGGTCTAGCAGCCGACTGGGGCTGAGCACGAGAGCGGAGGACGGCGAGCGGAGACAGTCACGGTCAGGTTGACCGCGACTCTCTGCACCTCTGCCTCTCCCACCTCGCCCGCTCGCACGCTACAGCTCGCTATACGCCGCACACGATGTCTCGGAGGACTGCTTCGAGTCTCTCGGCTGCTGCTCCGCGGGCTCCGGCGCTGCTACGCTTAGCTCTGGGGTGGATCGCTCGCTTGTCGTGCTTGTCGAGGTGTGCTGCCGCTTTGAGAGTCCCTCCTGATTCTCGCTGGCCCTTTCGCGGTCTGACCACTCGCTATTGCGCTCAGCTATGAACCAGTATCATGCCCCGCTGCGCACTGCTCTTTCCGGCGACTGTGTGCCGCCTGCTCGCCCTCGATTCGAGGAGCAACCCTGCCTCCGACCCGCCCAGCCTCACCTCCGGACTTCTCGCCACTACTCATCAATCCGTACGCAGTTTCACACTGAAGAGTCTAAAATGTATTGCCCACCGCCGAAGCCGATACCGCGCTCCTGTTCGACGAAATCTGGGCCGGACCCCCGCCTCAAGCTTTCCTTGTGTCTCGCGTCTGGACGTGGTGCCGCCACACACCTCCTCGGACGCAGGTCGTGAGCGTGGAGAGAAAGGTCTTCGAGGCATCCGTCTTCAAGAGTATGCTACCGTGGATCCGGAAGCAGGTCGCCTCCCCGACTCCGTCCGCGCTCTCGCCAATCCCGTTCTCCGCCCGGCCTTTGTGTGTAGGCCCATCGACCTGACACGCAGGGCGGGGGACTCCATTCTCGGCAAGGAGCCAAAAAGCGTAGATATTGCGACTGTCTTGTCGTTTGGGCGCGAGGAGACGGCAGAACCCACCGCCAGGGCGTAGGATGAGATTCTTCAGCTCCCGTTGACCCCCGGGCTGCATGCACGGAACTCTGATGTTTACTGGTTGTCCCTCGTAATTTCAACTTTTTGCGTAGGGGAAAGAAGTTAGAGGTCATGACGTCGTTACGACCTGCAGATGGGAAAGAAAAGTCGAGCGAACCTCGCTTCCCGTCGTGTTCCCCTTCACCTTCTCTCCCAGAGTCCCTCTGCAGTCGATTGGCGGGCACCGATGCCGTCCGACTACAACCCGCTCCTGCGGCTGGTCGACGTCGTCGCGCCGTTCCTGCCTCACTCGCTCTCCGACCCGCTCTACTCGCTCGCGCTCGTCGACCTCGCCTCGCTCTCATCCAACCCCTCCCAGCTCGTCCCTTTGGTCCTCTCCCTCCTCGCAGGCTACACCGCCTTCCTCTCGCTCCTCTCCTCCGCGCGCTTCGCCCTCCGGACCGCACTCGCCCTCGTCAAGTGGGGCGCGGTCGCCGCGGTCGTCGGGGCCGTCTACCTGGGCTACAACGGCGCCGGGACGGAGCGCGGAGTCGCAGGAGGAGTACAGGACGCAGCGGATTATGCCGCCCGGGTCGGTGGGACGGCCTACTCCCTCGGACGCTACGGCGCCCGCTACTGGTTCGGATCCAACCCCTCCTCCTCCTCTTCCTCCTCTTGGTTCAGCTCGAACGGAGGAGGAGGAGGAGGAGCCGGAGCCGCCGCCGCCCGCAGCCGCCAAGCCCGCGAGCAACGCCAACAGCGCCGCCGCGCCGCCTCTGCCTCCGCTGCGCAACGGGACGACGACCCGGCCGCTGCGGGAGCGCATGCGGCGCAGGACTTTGTCGGCCAGGCCTTCAGATCTGTCCTCGAGTTCTTCGGCAGCAATAACGGCCCGTCGGAGGGCGCCCAACCGCGGCAACGACGGTCGCGAGGGTCACGAGCAGGCTCGAGTCCGCGGGACACCACCACAGATGCGGATTCCGAAGGCGGCGGCTTGTCCGGCTTTGCATGGAACTTGGCCATGAACCGGGCCAAGCAGGCCTGGGACGACCTCACCGGCGCGACCGACGGCTCTACGGCGCCGGCGGGCGGACGGACTCGCGGCGAGACTCGCAACCGGAATCGGAATCGCTGAGTCACGCGTAAGTCGGAGCAGGACACGAGTGGGCCGCCGGTCAGAGGCCTCGTTCTTTAGACACAATTCCCCGCCGCTAACTCCGCTCGTACAGCGCAGACGAGTAGCGGGAGGGGGTGAAGGACACAATTGTAACGCGTTCTCCGGGTCCACGATCCGCAAACAGAAAGGCCCGGGCGGGAAAGTATGCTGTTGTACGACATGATTACCTACATATCCCCCGCGCAGAAGAAAGGAAGAGAGCCGGCGTGGAGCTCAGAGCTCGTGACCCGCCGCGGCGAACGCGAGCCTCGGACTCTTGCCGAGCCGGATCGAGTCGGACCTGCGCGCGCCGGCGCCCGCGTGCGAGTGCGCGAGCGGCGAGCTGACGTGCGGCTGCTGCTGCTGCTGCTGCTGCTGCGAGGGCGACTGCGCTGAGACGCCTCTGCCGGCATAGTACTGCTGCGACCTGCCTCTCCCGCCCGCGCCGCCGGCATCCGCCACGTCGCAGCTCTCGAACGACATTCTCCGGTCCCTGGATCGCGAGCGGGAGCTGGACCGCGACGCGGATGCCGACGCCGACGACGAGGACGAGTCCCCCCTCATCCGGTCGTGTCCTCGTTTCGCCCCGACGGACCTCGCTAACCGTTCCCCGCCGCCGCCGTTGAAGAGATCTCCCCCTTCCGCGGGGCGCAAACCGCTGCCACCGCTCCGAACCACCGCCGCCTCCGAACCACGCACCGTCCCCCCTCCGCCCGCCGCGCCCGCCCCGCTCCCTTGCCCCGAAATAGGCGGCGGCGTGTGCTCCGCCCCCCGAGCCGGGGAAGGCAAGTTCGAGCCCGTATCGGAGACGTGCCGGGTCAAGTTCGGCGGGAACAGCGGCGGTTCTTCCGCCCCCGCCGCGGTGGTCGAGCTCGCGTGCGCGTGCGAGTGCGGATGAGGGTGCGGGTTTGCCGTTCGGGGAGAAGGGCGCGAGCGACTCTTGGCCTGCGCGGGGGAAGACGTCGAAGTCGAAGCGAGCGAGCTGCTGCCTCCGCCACTGAAGCTGCTGCTGCTGCTGTTACGGCGCGAGCAGCCCTCCGCAGCGGCGGACTCGCCATTTTGCACGGGCGGGGTATCGACTTGCATGACGCCGGTGCGAGCGCTGTCGTGTTCGAGCGGTCTCGACGACCGACGGCCATTCGGTGGCTGCTGAGATGCCGGATTGGAGGGCGGCGTCGAGGTCTTCGGCGCGGTCGAGGCAGGAAGCGGCGAAGGAATCCGGATGGGCGCTGGAGGCGGTGGAGATGGTGGGGGAGCAGTCGAGAGGTTGTATCGTGGATGCGAGCGGACGAGGGAGGTGTAGTAGTGCGCCAACACAGGGCCCGAGGTCTTTGAACAGGGCACAGCGGGATCAGCGCTCGGGAAGTCTGATGCAAGAGGCCAGGACTGGTACTCACGGTCAATCGCCAGTCGAGAGCTTCGCAGAACTCCTTCTCGAGCAAGTTCATCTCGACGATGCTGATTCCGCCGACGCGGGCGTACCGTCCGTTGGTGCAGAACGCATCCGAGAGCGCCTTGGACCCGACGCTGATAGCGGCGATAACGAATCGATGCACCGTCAGAGAGGAGATGGTAAAGCTCGTGATGCGAGCACAGGCTAAGGGTACGCAAGGGGTCAGCGATCGCAGAGGGGGCGGGCGGGCGGGAAGGGCTCGCTTCACCCTTGTCGACGTAAGGCAGGAGGATCAGGAGACAGCAGGGTTCGACGTTGGTGTACTTGGCGATGCGGAGCAAGTAGTCCCGGACCGAGATATTGGGCGGTGCGCGCGAGTGGAAGCGCGTGAGCGAGTTGCTCGTGAGCGGGATCCGGTCGTTGTGTTCGATGAGGCGGTCGAGCATCGAGGCTGGTCGGGGCCAAATCCGAGTCAGCGCGCGCCTCTAGGGACCTCGGCTCGCTATAGAGACTCACCAATCAAGGTAATCAAGTCTTCGAGCTGGCAGTTCTCGAATTGCTGCGGTACAGTCCGGACACCGTCTGCAGTGACTTGCGTCGGGACGATTATCGGGCCCTCTGCCCTCCGGACTGGATCTCGGCGGACGCTGGGCGGTCGAGACGGAGCTGCATGCTTCTCCCCTGGCTGCACAGGGCGCACAGGAGCGTTATCGGCGAGTTGCGGCTCGGACGCGGCGTCGCCCGTGGGCCGAGGCGGAGCAGCAGCGGAGGCGGCGGCGGCGGCGGCGGTGACGCCGTCTGTGGCGAGCAGGCGCGACGGGCCAGCGACCGCGTTGGCGTTGGTTGGATCGACATCCATGCTGCGCCGTCCTGCTGGCCGCTGCGCCTCGTCCAGCGTACGGACAGGGCGAGCCTAGCGTCGGACTCGACTGCCAGCCAGCCAGCAGGCGCTCACGGCCGCGCGCCCTTCGGTCACTCGCGCCTCCGCGGACCTGCGCTCACGCTCCTCTCCACCGCTCTATCAAACTCGTGCCAATAAATAAGAAAACACAGTCTCCCTTGCAGACAGCTATGAGCGCCTCCGAGCAGAATCCAGCACCAAAAGAGAGAAAATGGAGAAGCGCACGTGCGAGTGCGCAGTACTTTGCGGGTGGAGGCAGAATAGAAAGTCTACGGTATGTCGATGCGACAGGTATAAAGCAACGGAAGATGCGAGTCTAATGCGAAAATTCTAGGGATGGTGGCCGGAGCCGAGTCTAGGTGTAAAGCTGGGAGTGGTACAGTCGCCGCCACCGGGGCGAGCGACGAGGTCGGACGAGGGAAATCGCGAAGGGTGCCATTCGCCTGCCAGTCGCAGTAGACGCAGAGCTCGACGAGGTAGAACCTTGGTGGGTGAAGAGCGAGCCCGTTCAGACGTAAGGCGTTCCCCTCTTCTTCGCGGTCTCAAACCTCGCCCAGGCGATCAACCCGACGCCGACGAGGACGACCACGCCGCTGTAGACGCCCGCACCGACGTATCCGGCTTGCCCGCCCCGGCGCGAGATGATGTAGCCCGCGATCGGGGTTCCGACGAGGGCCGTCGAGGACTGGAGGAGGAAGGCCATGGCCATCCGGATCCCGATCGTTCGCATGTCGTCCGTCAGAGAGGCGACGGCTGCGATTGCGAGCAGAGAGGCGTCAGTCAGCGACGTCGTATCGTGTCAATACAATTTCAACTCACCGGCTGGCAGCATCGAGACGAACGCGCCCTGGAAAGCGCCAAAGAGGAGCGACCAAACTACGACGCCCGCGCCGTTCATCATGGCCGGGATCCAGAAGAAGATCATGATCGCCGAGACGAACGTCGCCGGGATCAAGAGGTTCAGAGGACCGAACTGGTCCGCAAAGTACTGAAGGAGGAGGCAGAAATCATCAGGACAAGGAATCCAGCAGGCGAGGTAGGGAGCAACGCACGTTCGGGATGGTGCGACCAAAGACGGAAGTGGCGTTCAGCATCGCGAGCGAGTAAAAGGCGATGTTGTCGCTGACGTGGTGGAAGAGCGCGTATTGCTCCGAGTAGAAGATGGGCGTGTACAGCTGCGATTCAGATTCATCACAAGAGACGGTCAGTCTCGCTTGACCTTGAAGATGACGATAGTGAAGAGTACTCACGCCGAGCCACACGACGCCCGCGCCGCAGACATACAGGGTGTACCCGCGGTTCTCCTTGCCGGTGAACACCTTGAAGTCGACAAAGCTCGACAGCTTCCCGATAGGTCGCGGCGGCAGCCGCGAGTCAACGACGAGGCAGGCGAACGAGATCAAGGCGACGTTGATGAAGCCGACTGCGAACATTCTGCGTCAGACTCTGCGATCACCTACAGGGCGGAAACACGGCGCTAGGATCAAGCTTACCAGTACGGATTGCCCAGCCGTATCCGACCGTCTGGATGAGCTTGTTGACGAGCGAAGGATACAGGACACCGCCAAACGAACTGCAGAAGCGCAACTTTGACGTGAGCATAATCGTAGATAGAACTGAACGCAGCGGAATACGCACGATCCGGTGGCGAGGACGCCGAGAGCCAGCATGCGACGCTTTTTGAAGTAGTGGCTCACGGCGGAGCACGCCGGCAGAAATGTGAGACCAGAAGCGAGCTGTCAAATCCGCGTCAGCTTCCTGTATACCCGCTCGAGGAGAAGACTGCCTTTCGACGCACACCGCACGCTAGCCCTTGCGCGAGGAAGACCTGCCAATACTGACTGGCGTAGGAGAGCCCGAACAGTCCAGCTGTATAGACGAGTAGACCCGCGCAGAGCAAGTGCTTGACGTATCCGGCGTCGAAGAGTTTGCCGGAGAAGACGGCGCAGAAGAGATTGGCGGCGATCTGGAACGCGCCGATCCATGCCAGCGACGATTCCGGATAAGACGAGAGGGAGTTGGTCGAGTAGTAGGAGAGCAGGACTCCGTACGCGTTGGCGTAGCCTGCAGAGAGACGCGCAGGGTCAGCCATGCGTGAACAGATCGGCGGCCAGTCGGGCGCGGGAACGCGGTACAAGGACGTGCAGACTCACCCCATGCAGTGAACGAGATCGCCCATGCTCCTGCGACAACGAGCCATGCCTTCGTCCCGCCGTCCGGATAGTCGTCCGCAGCCGAAGGTGCAGGTGTCGGTTCCGCTGCCTTCTCCGCGTCTCTTGTCCGCTCATGCTCGCCTTCTGAATGCTTCTCGCCCAGCTCCTCCGTCGTCGGATAATGATCTGGCGGAAGGTACTGCTCTAGATGCTGGTGCGGATGCGGCGGCAGGTGGTGAAGGTGGTGATGGTGCTGCCCAGTCGAGACGTGGTGGCGGGCCTCTGGGCCCTCGGCGACCGCACGCTCCTCAACGCCTTGGTCATCCAGCTTCTTCGCTGCATCTTTCCCATCTTTCGCTGCCTCCTGTTCGCGCGCAAGCGCGGCGAGGTCGACTAATGTCGGCGTCCGCGAGACAGCGGCCGATGCGGTCGGCGAAGCCACGGGCGTGACCTCGTCGGCGTCCCACGTCGGAGTCGAGACGGAGCGCGGTACGGGCATGATTGCAGCGACTGCAGTTGACGGACCTTTGAACGCGCTGGCAGGTGCGCGAGGGCAAGCCTTGAGGTGTTTGCGGACAAAGCGTGAGCGGCAGAACCGCGGAACGGACTTTGATGAGTGACCGGATGCGCTCTTCCGGTTGCGGAGCTCCGCAAATTTGCCTCGGACAGGTCGCCGAAGCGCGGAAAGCTGCCGAGGCTGCCGAAGCCGCGGGACTGTTTTCTCCTGCACCTCTTGCTGGTTTACTACCAGCACCAGCTATACAACTTTGTCTATCTGTAGCTGACGAGTACCGAATGATAGTCGGTCCTTGGCTCAGGGAGTGACGGGGTAATTGTCACGAACCCCGATGCAACAGCCAGACATTGACCTTCTCTACTAGCATTCGGAAACTCGTACTTGCAGGTCTATGATAACGACAAAGAGAACAGGAGCACAAGCCGATCAATCTAGCCGCGAGCCCGAGTCGCTGGGCCTACAGACGGGAGAACCGCCCACCATGCACGCCTCGTTCAGCGACCCAGCGGCTCGTCCTCGCTCGAGAGCGTATCCCGCCTCGGCCGACCGGCGCCTCCAAAGTCACTCATACTCGCGCGCCGCACCCTCCGCCGGAGCGGCTTCAGCACGCCCTCGGTCCCCACCTGACTCGAAGTCGCGCCGGTCGCGGAGCTCGCGCCGTCGCCGCCGTCGGTCCAGTCGCTCTCGCCGCCGTCGGTCCAGCGCTCGCCCTCTCCGGACCCGAGTCGATCCGTCCCGGCGCCCATGAGCTGATCACCCGAAGAGCCGCGGGCGCCGACGCCGCGCAGGCCGAGATGGTCCAGGATCGCTTGGCGCCTCTGCGCCGGAGTCGGCGGGTCGGCCGCAGCCTGCTCTTCGCCGTCCTCGTCATCGCGAACCGTCGAGGTGCGCTCCCGAGGGAACAGGAACAGGCGATCAGAAGAGCTGCGTCGGCTCGCTGAGAGAGGCGTCGGGGCAACGAGTCCGTCCGCGGTGCCGTTCGTAGCGCGTTCGCGCGCGGCGGGAGACACATCCGTGTCGAGGTGACGGCGCAACTCTGTACGACCGAGGTCGATCTGGCGCTCGATTCTGTGGCAAGGTGCGGCAACGGTGAGCTCCCCGCGAGTCGAGTAGAGGTCTGAACAGAGACTGACTTGAGGCGGTTCTCGATCATCTTGATCTGTAATCAGGCGCACCGAAGGGAACCCGTCAGTCCGGGTGTTCGCTCGGACACGATTCCTGAACGCACCTTGGGCCAAGTCACGCCCTGCCCGACTCGGATCATCCTCGCCAGCTCGTCCCGGTCCGGATCAGTCAACAACCGCGCCCAGTCCTTCACTGTAGAGTCGGAGCGCACTGTCAGCTTCGTCTCCTCGGAAAGAGGAGCGCAAGGGAATGTACTCACACCGCGACTTCGGCCAAATGGTGACGCTGCCTTCGAACTTTTGCAGGAAGACGGCGCTCCAGTTCTGCCCGCCCAGCTCCGGGAGCAACTCCAGATCGCGAATGACCTAAGAGTCGCGTGCAACTCAAGTCAGTGGGAATCAGTTCGGCAGCCTAGCGCATCCTCCAGACGACGCACCCGGAACCACTTGATCATCTCAATCTTCCAATACTGTTCTGCCGCAGAGAGCCAGAACCCGCCTCGCCTGTGACACATGATATCGAAATCAGCATCTGGAACCTAAGGAGAGCCGCGCGTTCGTCCGCATGCTCACCAGCCTCGCCCTTTGCGATGGGAGACGGGTCGACCGGGCGAGCCGCGCGGCGCATAGTTGAAGAGGTGTACGTGGGCTGCCGGATCCAGAGCGCGCCTTAGCTGTCAAGCGGCAGAAATGTGGAGCTTCCAAAGACACGCACGGTTGACTTGGGAGACGATGCTAAAGTTGACGTTGTAGAGTAGGTGAAGCGCGTCTGTACAAAGAGGGAAAGGTCAGCAACCTCGCTCTACGATGTCGCCGCCACCGAATGAGGGGACTGCTCAGGCATCTGAAGACTCACGAAGGGGAATGTCGACCCGCAGCGAGCCGTCCTTGTGCCTGCCCTGAAACTCGGCGGCGCTGAGCGTCCCGTCCTTGTTCTTGCGCAGCAGCACGACCGGGTTCAGGATGCCGGGAACGGCGGCGGAAGCGATGACTGCAGGCGGCAGGGGGTCAGTGCCGGTCGGCTCCCGAGATTGACAGCGGAAGTTGCGGCGTACCTGCTGTGTAGATGACGATATCTGGCGCGGTGATATAGTTTAACAGTTTCGTCGGCGAGTGCGTGTCGTAAGGGATGACTGCGAGTATCCGAAAGCCGGATCAGAACGTGCACCTCCCGGCAAGAACTGCCTTGAGTCACCGCCCGCCCGCCGGAGCGACTCACCGCTGACGTTGAAGATCCGGCCCGTCCGCTCGTACGCCTCCTTGAACGTCATACTCCCCATCGTAAAGAAGCTCGCCTTCCGGGCCCACTGAACAGTATCGAACCGCGCGCCCGTGCGCCAGGCCCGCGCCGCCCAGACTCGGAACGGTTCCTCGCACGCCGAGATCCGGTCCGCGAGTGAAGGCTGCAGGAGGTCGCGCAGCTCGGCGTCGGTTCGGGTGCAGCAGATGGCACCGACTGCGAAGAGGGACCGCGATTGAGTCAGCGGTCTGTGTAGGCGCCAGGAAGTTCCGCCAGTCGGAGCGTACCGATAGCTCCTGCCGAAGTGCCGGTCATGACCCGGGGCAGCATATTCTGGTCCAAGAGGGCCCTGACGACTCCAAAATGGTAATATCCGAATGCTGCATGAGGGAAACCTGGTGAGCTTGATCCAACCCTCTCACGCCATTCAGCATGCGACGCACAGGCTCCACCAGAGAGGCACAGTGCCGAAGCGCCGAGGTTCTTGGCGACTGAGCGGAAGAACTCGGCCTTCTCTTCCACGGGCAGGGCGTCCGAATCCGCCTTGCGAACATACTCGAGCGAGCGGCAGACTGCGGGCAGACGTGTGTGAGCCGATCGATATCTCCATCTAGACGGGACCGAGGGAAAGCACCACGCTCACCCTCATCGAGGTACTCTTGCACGAGGTCCTTGGTCCCGTAGTAGCTCTCCGAGTAAAGCCGGAAGCTCTCGACTCCGGCAAAGTTGTCGCGGACGCACACGTGCAAGACGGCGCAGACTCCCTCGGCGTCGTTCTTGCTGCGGAACTCGCGGAGAGCTTTGAGCACGCGCCGGACGAGGGACGCATCGTAGTAGGCGTAATTGGGCGAGGACTTCCATTTGTCGAGGCCGAGGAAGGCGTCGAGTTCGAGAGCGACGCGCTTCCACTGCATAGCGGGAGGCTCTCAGGTCAGTCTCTCGGACGAAACAGTCGCTGCCTCGTCTTGGAGTGGCCGCTGCGCCAATCTGAATTCTCTGACTCGCCTCGTCGTAGGTCTCGGCGTTCCGGAGGGCGCGTCTCAACCGTCCACGCTCTCCACGCCCTGCGCACGCACATCAAACAGGCCTCGTCAGCTCCGAAGCGCGAGCGGGTTTAGGAAGGACAGAGAGGAGGGGGAGACGGACAGCCGGCGAAGAACTCCATGAGGTTGACGCATTGGCGCACGAGGAGGTAGGCGACGAACTCGAGAAAGATGATGGAGAAGATGAGGCCGAGGAGGGGCCACCGCGAGATGTGGTACGCCCAGCCTTCGCGGACGACGTCCTTGCGTTTCTTGGGCGGCGTCGCGTGGCCGCCTCTCCGTCGCCGCGGTTCCTTGACGGGGGCCCAGTCGGACGCCGCAATGATCTTCTCTGGCACTTGATCTGGGCCGTTGGGATCGGTGGGCGACTGCACGGTCGGTTCGTCCGAAAGGGCCTGGCGGAAGGCGTCCATGTCGCGCTCGACGACCCAGTCGCACCCGAGGTCGACCGCGTACCTGTCCCACTCCTGCCACTTCGTCATATTGGCGTGTTCGCTGAGCTGGGCGCGCTCCAGGGGCGCGAGAGAGCCGGTTGGGGGGCGAGTGCGCGCGGTGGGGCGGCGGCGCGAACCGGACGAGTCGCGGCTCGTCCCGGCGCTCGCAGAGTCGGGCGCCGGCGGTGGCGGCCGCGCGAGATCGGCGTCCATGGCTGCAGCTCGTGGAGTGCTCGTTCCAGGCTGTGGGCGAGCGAGAGCAGGCGGAGGGGCCGAAACCGAAGAAGGCGATCCATGACGACGGCCGCTCGCCTTTCTTCCGGCCACATGTGCACGCTCTACAGGGCCTCTGTGTGCGCGCTGGATAGCAAGAGGGGTACACGTGAAGCTCATCGGCTGGCTGAATACCGCTATGCTGTTCCCGCTGCCCGATGTGCGATCCGGCTGTGCTCCTGCTGGAGGGATCGCCGTCCGGCCCGCCGAACATCGCTCTCCTTGTCCTAATTCTCCGAACGTTCTGGATCGCTACACACGGCTACGGGACCGCACGGATACCTCTGCGCCGACCAGCATGCGAACGGAAGCAGTCTCGCTCATCGTTGCGGCGTAATCCGTTTGCTGCGGATTGCTACGAGGGAGGGTTCCTTAACCCGGACTCTGCTGCCGTCTTCATTGCGGCCTCCCGGCATTTAGTGGAGATGGACGTCTCACACCTGGATCGGGCCAAGACGGAGCTTACGGTGACTGGCCCTGCGCGAGGCCCTTCTGCTTTGATCGGCAGGGGAAAAGCTTGCGAGTTCCCTCGCGCCAGCGATCGATGGAACCCGGCGTCAGGCGCATCAGTAGCCTACGACTCCCCTTATCTCGGAACGCTGGCGAAACGCTCCCTCCGGAGGTGCGTCCAGCCCACCAGTGCCAGCCGACGCCTGTGGCTGATCTTGCCGAGGTCAACCTGCTTGCCGCTCGCCTGACCTGACGGTCTCTTATCACTGCTGGCATGACGTCCGCAGAGCTGAGCATCTGTGTCTGACATAGGGCCGCTCTCTGCTAGTGGACCCGGAACGAAGTAGGGGGAGGTCCTGGTGGCGGAGAGTCAGGATACGAGGAATCTCAGTCCGGATCAGCACGCTATAATTTCGATCGATCGTAGAGAGAGGTGAAGTTGCTATCCTGAAGAGCTCAGGGACCCTGGAGAAGAGGTCGAGTGTCACTTTGGGATTTCGTCGCCGGGCGGTCGATTTCACGCGCGAGGAGAGGCTCGACTCGCATCGACTCGAGTTGCTCACGTCGTCTCGCCTTCGACGTGCGCTGCAAGCACACAGTTGCACCCGTCTGTCTTCGTCCGACGTCCTCTGTCGCTCCCGCGCCTGCCCGCCAGCTGCAGCGCGCTGTTCTCGCCGGCGACGTGCGCTCGCGGTGCCAATCACGCCCAAGTTTCCCACGCACGCCTCGCCCCGCCTCGCCTCGCTCCAGGCGCACTCCCGGCCCCTAAGCGCGCGCAGCATGGCGGCGAGTGAATCTGCAGAGGTCCACGCAGCCAGCGAGGGCGCCGCTCCAGACCCCGCACCGGCCGCGTCGCAGCCTTCCGAGGCAGAGGCGACGCATGCGCATGTCAGCGGCACCGAACCGCTCGCCGCCGCCGTACACAGCGAACAGGCGCCTGCGCCCGTCGAAACTCGGCAGGCAGTGAGTACAACGCCTACGAATCCGGTCGGGCCCCCGAACGCCGCGCAGAAGCCGTCGCCGCTGCCCGTTCCACCTCACGCCCCCGCGCCCCTCTCGGCTGCGCCTCCCTCCGTCCCGCCGGTCTCCGCTTCCGCCCATGATCCGGCAGCACCGGCAGCGCCGTCAGCGGCCTCTGCACCCAGTCAGCAGACCAACGAACCGCGACAGCATCCAGCGTCGTCCGCGCCGTCGGCTTCGATCGCCCCGCAGGAAGCGACCGCGGCGGACCCCGAAGTGGTCAAGCGCGCACGCATGGCCCAACACACAAAGGACCTCGAAGCCTGGATGTCCGCCTCGAACAGTCCCGGGACGGGCGTGACCGGAACCGCCGCCAAGACGAACTCGCAAGGAGCGCTCGCTCTGCCGCCTCTACCGCCCCAGCCGTCCGGACCGCACCTCCTCGCAGCCGCCGCGGCGCTCAAGTCTGCTGCAGAAGACGGAAGCGATCAAGATGCAGAGGGAGAAGATGACGTCGACTTGGAGCGCCCGCCGGCGAAGCGCGCGCGGTCTTCCGCCGCCGCCCCTCCCGCTTCCTTGAGCGCGAGTGACGCGCAAGCGAACCGGAGTGGGCGCGCGGCTGGGCCGCCTCGCAAGGGCAAGGCGGCCGCGACCGCGCGCAAGTACCTCATGGAGACGGACCCGCCCGCCGACTTCGAAGAGTCGCCGCGCGCAGCACCGCCGCGCGAGCAATTCCTGATGCCAGCTCTCCCGCCCCTGCCACCGATTCCGTCCACGAGCCAAGCGCCTCGGGAACCCGGTCCGACCCCCGGAGCCGAGAACTCGAACGGCGCTGTAGCGGCACACGAGCCGTCGCCTGCGCCCCCGCCTCCTGCTAGCGGCAAGGGCAAGCGGAAAGCGCCCGCCTCCCGTCGGCGTCGCTCGTCCTCCTCGGCCGGCTTGAATGGTATCCCCGGTACCTCCGCCGCCGCCGGCGGCGCGCCCGCCGCCTCGACCGGGACCGCGCTCGTCACGAGCATCCACGCCGCCGACGGGCCCGAAGAACCGATCGCCGGGCCGGACCCGACGCCGGACGTACTCAAGGCTGCGTACCCGATGCGACCTCGGCCGGCGCGGGAGCCTCGGCGCGGGCGGGCGTCGTCCTCGAGCTCGGCAGCTGCTGCTGCTGCTGCGGCGGCGGCTGCTGCGGCAGGGGCCAAGGGTCCGCTCCTCTCGGCGGCGCAGAAAAAGGCGAACCACATCGCTTCGGAGCAGAAGCGGCGAGCGGCGATCCGCAAGGGGTACGACGGCCTGTGCGAGGTCGTCCCGACGCTCAAAGCCGCCGTGCAAGAGTTTGAAGAACGCGTCAAGAAGGTTGCGGTGCAGACGCCGGAGGGGAAACAGATCATCGAGACGCAGGTCGTACTGATTGAGAAGGGGACGGGGAAAAGGCAGGGGCGCGGGAAGGGCGGGGAGAGCACGACCGGCGCTCTGATGGGTGGGATCAGCGTCGGAGGCGAAAAGATCGATGGCCGCGCCGGACCGAAGAGCGAGGCGGTGGTCCTGACGCAGAGTGAGGGCTCTCCCCTCCTCTCTTCACCTCTGCTGCCTGCTGACTCCCCTCGGGCTTTCCCCTCTCCCGCACAGCCGTCGAACACATCCGTCGCCTCCTCTCAGACCGGACCGCCCTCCTCTCGCGCCTCGCCGACCTACATTCGAACGGGTACGCCCAGGCCGCCGGTCCGAGCGATGCCAGCCGCGAGTGGGACGACCAGTGGGACGATGGCATGCGTGAAGAGATGGGGATCGCCCTCGTCGACGATGCGGACCTCGAGTAGCCGCGATCGAGTGAATCCCGGCGGAGGTCCCCTGCCCGTGTGCCGCACTCCTATCTTGCTTGTTGTCGATACGAATACGAAGTAGTCTCCCTTTTTCCGAGCTTCCATCATCCTCGATTCACTTCCACGCGCATGAGCAAAACGATCGTGATGCATGCACTGCCTGCTCGACGAGGTTCGCGAAAAGGGAACGGTGGTGAGGGAAAAGGACAGGAATGTTACACAGAAGGGGAAAAGAGGCCAACTGCCAGAGAGAGGCCGGGTGGGATCAAAGCCCGACAGGAGCTGTCGGCGGGTGCTTCGAGAACAGCTTGTCGACGTTCTCGCGAATGACGGCCTTGACCTCCTCGCGGTCGTTCTTGACGTCGATCACCCGACGCGGCAGGTCGAGGAGGCCCTTGAACTCGTCAGGGAGGGCGTCGCGCTCAAAGTCGAATTCGGGCTGGTCCTTGAGCGCTTCAGAGACGGCGTCGGAGAACTTGGCCGGCGCGGCGGTCGAGAGGACGATCTGGATGACGTTCGGAGAGCTGGCGCGCGCGGACACAGTCAGCCCTGAATCCGCGCCCAGATGAGCCCGAAGCCTGACTCACTTGGTCTTGGCAACCTTGTTGGCAACCGCGAGACCGACCGCCGTGTGCGGGTCGACGACGTATGACCCGTACTCGTCCTTCTTCGTGTAGTACTTCTGAATCGTCGCCGACGTCTCCTCGTCGCTGACGCGGTCCGCGATCATGTCCCTCCTCGCCGACTCGACGCACGCGCGCGGGACCTTGACGCAGTGCTCGGTCTTGAGGCGGTCCATCCAGATGCGGACGTGCTCGGCCGCGACGCGAACCCGGGCCGCCTGGCCGCCGTCGACTTCGCCGTCCGCCGCGACGGCACCGGCCGTGGTGCCTTCGAGCGCGAGGTAGAAGAGCAGGCGCTCAAAGTTGGACGAGACGAGGATGTCCATCGCGGGGGAGAGCGTCGCGGCGACGACGCCAGCAGGCGCGACCGGCTCGGCCTGTTTCGGGGCGGCGTCGCCGTTCGCACGCGACATGCTGAACCGAGCTGAAGAAGCCTTGGCGGCCGCAGCTGCCGCGGAGCCGTTCGCGCGCGGCGCCGCCTGCTGCCCGTCGCTCGCGCCGTTCGCGTTGACCGACTCGGCGAGCGCCGCCTGCTGCGATTGCCGGAACGCCTCGTCCTCGCTCAAGCTCGGATACCGCTGCAAGAGACCGCGCTTCTGCGCCATCGGGGTCGAAGGGGAATCGGCCGCCGCCGCGTCCTCGTCGTCCTCAGCGTAGTGTTCGGGCTCTCCCGAGTCGGCCTTCTCGTAGCGACCCGTCTTCCAGAAGCGCGCCAGGATGTCGTTCGCGTTGGTCGCGACGACGAGCTTGGCCATCGGGAGGCCGAGGTGCTTGGCGTACCAGCCCGCGAGGACGTCGCCAAAGTTGCCGGTCGGGACGGCGAACTGGATCTCGGGCTCGAGGACGTCGTACGGGATCTGGGACTGGACCGCGAAATACGCGGCAAAGTAGTACACGGTCTGGGCGAGGATGCGGGCCCAGTTGATCGAGTTGACGGCGCCGAGGTGGTACCGCGAGTTGAACTCCATGTCGTTGAAGAGCGACTTGACAATGTCCTGGCAGTCGTCAAAGGTGCCCTCGACCGCCAAGTTGAAGACGTTGTCATCCAGGACAGTCGTCATCTGGGCCTCTTGAATCGGGGACGTGCGGCCCTTGGGGTGCAGGATAAAGACGGAGACGTCCTGTTTTGAGCGAAGGCCGTAGATGGCGGCGCTGCAGGCAGGGGATCAGGTGTGTGTCAGGGGGAGAGTCTCTCTGTGATACGGGGAATGGTCCCAACGCACGATCCCGTGTCACCCGAGGTTGCGCCGACGACGGTGAGGCGTTCTCGCTGGTCGTCGGGGCGGCCGGCGTTCCTCCGCTGGAGGAAGTACTCAAAGATGTTGCCGACAAACTGCAGTGCAACATCCTTGAAGGCAAAGGTCGGACCGTGGAAGAGCTCGAGGATGAACTCTTTCTCGCCGGTGCGGTGCAAGGGGGTGACGTTTTCGTGACGGAACGTGGCGAACGAGCGGTCGATGATGTCCTGCAGGTCGGAGCGCGGGATCTCGGTGTCGGGGATGAAGAGCGAGTACAGCTCGAGGGCGAGTTCGGTAAAGCTGAGTTTCGCCCAGTCGTGCTGCCAGTTCTCGGGGAGGTGCGGCAGGTGCATGGGGATGTAGAGGCCGCCGTTCGGGGCGAGTCCGCGCATGACCGCCTGTGTGTGTGTGCATGTCAGTCCGAGTATCCTCGTGTACCCGCTTGGGCTGCGTGTGATTGATTGTGCCTCTGAATGGAGCGGAGATGATCGGGGCGAGCGCGCTGCAGATCATGTGCCCGAAGGCTGCGAGTCCGAGCTACCCGGCGCAGCGCAGGAGGTCCGCTGGCGGCAGCTTGGCACGGCAGTAGAGCTCGTTGGCTGCCTGCTGCCGTCCTGAGCCCATTTGCGAGTGCTTTGAGTTGCGCGTGCGAGCCGTCGTCAGGTTCGTCGACCGTTCGCTCCTCGACTCGGCGAGCCGGCGCGCGCCCTCGAGGACCGCTGAGGGCTTGCCAGCCTGCCACGAGCTCCTTCTGACGAGCTACCGAGCTGATCCGGTCCCTGTCTGGCGTCTCCCTGCGCTGGGAAGCGGGGCGTTGTGCGTGTCGCCAGGGGGCGCGGCGGTGCGGTCTGCGAGGTGGAACCGTGGAGAGCTCACCTCCTCGAACGACAGGCGCTCCTCGCCGCCACGCGTGCTGAAGTACTTGAGCGGCATCCTCTAGATCGCGTCTGATACCGAGCCGGAGTAGGGAGCAGGTGAGCAGAGCCCTCTGAAGCCGTGCGATAGCGCCGAGAGTCAACTTTGAAAGTTCGCGGCTCTCCGTCAGGCTGCGCCTCGAATTACGCTCAATCGTCCTCAAGGGTACAACCTACATACTTCGACGGATGGTGTAGAGTAAGAACCGTACTAATATGCTACCGAGAGAGAAATTTTCGGACAGCTACTTGTGCTCGCGGACCGGAAAAAAGGGGAAGGTCATGCCGATCGCCTCCTGGTCAGATGAGGGCGCAGCGAGTCCCTTTGTCCAGGACAGACTCCTCCTGAATCTCCATCAACTGAAGAGTGGGCGGGATCGGTCTGCGAGTCGAGTGGCCCTCGAGGCCGACAATGGAGCCGAGAAGTTAAGCCCGACCCCCTTCCCCTGGCTCATGGACTCAGCCGGAACAGACTTTGTTGCCTCGGGAGACCCCAGCCGGAGGCAGTTCAGGCATTTCAGAACGGAGCGTCAAGAGGGAGAAACGCGGACCAGGCAGCCGGTAAAAGCAGGCAGAGCTCGAAAGCGTAAACGAATCGGTCGAGTCCGCCGCACGACGGCGGCGGCCGGGCGCCGAGAGCTAATTGGAAAGACATAGGATGGAACGCTAGCTGCGCGCTTCTGATAGGTCGATAGCGCGAAAGTCGGCCTGGTCTGATCAGGTCCGCGAGCGACGAGAGAGACCGAAAGCTGCGGGTCGAGTAACCAGCCGGAGCCTATGCGAGCGCCGTCGGAGCGGTGGGAACAGCCCCGAGCCTTGTTCGCAACACCATCGACACAAAGCATGCTTGAGTCGAGGGTGTGCGGAAAGAGAGGAGTGTAGAGGCAGGAGAAAGAGCGTCAACCTGCGCTCCGGCCATGGTCCGGATCGGCTCCCAGCCGAGGGGAGGCGCCAGCGCGGCACACGACTCGGCGGTGGAGCCGAGCGGCTGATCTCCTAAGGCACGGCCCTCGCTTACAAGCTTCGTTCGTACAGCAGTTACTGTGTACTACTCGGAGGCTCGCTGTTGCTTGTCGTACGCGGTCGACGCCGAATAGGCTGCCTCCCCGGCCTCGCATCGTCGCTTGCACCGCCGCCGCAGAGAACCGCGCAAGCCGCTCAAATAAAGATGGCGATTACAACGACGACGGCCGACCTAGCCGGGCTGTACAGCGCACTGTCGAGCCTGCGAGTCGCTCTGCCGGTCCTGCTCGTCGGGATCCTCGCACTCCGATGGCTCGCGAAAGGCTTCGTCGCCGTCATGGGTCGCATCCAGTCGCAAGGCTGGACGATCGACGACGACGAATACGCCCCGCCCGATCGAGTAGCGGCGGCCGCGAACGGAGGCAGTCAGGGGTCGAAAGGCGCGAACGGGAATGCGTACGGGGATGGAGCCGGACATGAGGCGCCTATCGAGCAAGACGGCGAGAGCGAGGACGAAGTCATGCCCGTCGTCGTCAAGCACAAAACCGTCCGGAGGATCCTCGTCTTGACCCTGGCGGGCTTGACGGCGGTGACCTACTTCGGAGAAGGTATCGCACAAGGTGAGCCATGTCCTCCACCGGAAGCAGCACCGACTTTACTGACCTCTACCTTGGGTCCTCCCCCGCAGTCGTGACCACGGTCGTCACATCCCACTACACCCCTTCAGATCCACTTTATGCGAACGTCGCCATCTATTCCGCTGGCGGTCTCGGCGCGTTCGCCATGCTCGGGACCGGTCTCGCCTACGAGGCCAAGTGGACGCAGCAAGCCAAGCCGGTCCTCCCCGCTGCCGAGCCGTGGCCGAAGCAGTATCCCCGACTCATTACCTTCCTCGCGCTCGTCGGCGAGTTCGCCATCTTGTCCGTCTTTGCCCGCCTCGTCGCCGCCGATCCGAGCATCGAGCCGAAGCGGACCGTCCTGCCGATCATTACGCTGGCCCTCGTCGCGTTCCGCATCTTGGTCCTCGTCGCGCTTCTGGCGTTCCAGTTCCCCCTCTTCTACCGCGCCAACTACGTGGCCCCGAGCGAGGCCCCGAGTGAGCGCACCCCGCTCCTTCTCGGTGCCGATGGCGGCCTCGCACCAGGAGGCACCTCCCTCTCGGGTCCGACCATGCCCCCTTCCGTCCTGCGCGGCTCGCGCCTCCCTTCGAACCGCCCTCCCGATCCCAAGAGCCTGTCCATCCTGACCCTCTTCAGTCGCGTCAAGCTCCTCTTCCCGTACCTCTGGCCCGCAAAATCCCTCGTCCTCCAGATCCTCGCCCTCATTTGCTTCGGCTTGATGCTCTTCCGCCGCTACGTCAATGTCCTGCAGCCGATCTTGTTCGGGAGGGTCATCACTTCCCTCGCGACGGGACAGCCACCGTTTGTACCCATCGTCCTCTACGTCCTCTTCTCGCTGCTGCAGGACTCCAACACGATGCTGTACCGGTACCGTAAGCTCTCCTCTCCCCGCTGTTCCGCATCCTCGAGCTGACTCACCGGCTTCCCGGACAGTCTGGCTTCCGATCGAGCAGGTGAGTTGCAGCGCGGTGGATGATCAGGCCGCTTCCGAGGCACCCTTGACCGGCTGAGCTGATTCCGAGACCTGTGACAGTACTCGGAGCGCGAAATGGCGCTCATGTCGTTCGACATCCTCTTGAATCTGTCGCTGTCGTACCACACGCGGCGGCGCACCGGCGAGCTGCTCCGGATCCTCTCGCGCTCCGAAGCGATCAACGACGTGAGTCTCAGTCGGCGAAACAGAAGTGTCGCCTGTGAGCTAACCCACGAATATCCCGTTACAGTTCTTCGAGCTGCTGCTCTTCTCGTTCGTTCCGATCCTGATCGACCTGCCCGTCGCCTTCGTCGTGCTTTGGGTCCGCTACGGCATCACGATCGTCGGCGTCGTCACCGTTGTCGCAGTCGTCTAGTCAGTTCTTTGCCCCGCTCGAGCTCCACCCGTGCTTCAGACGGGACGGGACTGACCCGCCCGTTCGAGCGCAGCGTCACGACTTCGGTCACCCTCGCCGAGAGCCGGACCAAGCTGTACCGCGCACTGCGCGACGAGAGCCAGTTCATGCACCAGCTCAAGTCGGATGTGCTCTTCAGTAAGGCTGCCCGCTTTCTTCGTGTCCTCGTCCTGGACGCTGACCTCCCCACCTTTCCTGCACAGATTACGAGACAACCAAGATCTTCGGTCAGTTGCGCAGGTGATCGCGTCTGGATTGTCTGGCGACTGACCCCGAAATTGTGCAGTCTCGGAGAACTTCGAGATGAAGCGCCTGCGGGATGCGATGTGGAAGTACCAGCGCGGTATCTTCATTCGCCCCTGTAATCGACCTTGGCGGAGGAGCACTGACCACCATCTATCTGCACAGGGTACTTCAACGTGTTCAACTCGTGGCAGTCCCTCTCCCTCCTCCAAAACTCGATCTCGGCGTTCGGGTTGCTCGTCTGCTCCTTCATCCTGTCTCGACGCGTCATCGAGGGCGAGATGGACGTCGGCAACTATGTCGCCTTCGTGTCGTACCTCAATCAGCTGTACTCGCCGCTCAACCAGATCTCGTCCCTCTACCGACGAGTCATGAACAACGCCGTCGGTGCGTCTTGCCTCGGTTTGCTCGTTGTTCTGCGCACGCTTGGAGCTCATGTTGAACCCCCCGGACTCCTGCAGACACGGAGCAGCTCATCGAGCTCCTGAACGAGGAGAAAGAGATCCAGGACCGTCCGAACCCGGTCGAACTCAAGATCGATCCGTCGAGCGGAGCCGCGATCGAGTTCAAGGACGTCGAGTTCTCCTACGACGGCAAGATCCCGGTTTTAAAGGGTGTCTCGTTCAAGGTCGACCGGGGCCAGAGCGTTGCGCTGGTCGGACCGAGCGGCGGCGGCAAGAGCACGATCACGAAGCTCATCTACCGGTTCTACGACGTTTCGAGCGGGTCGGTCAGCATCAACGGCCACGACATCCGAGACTTGACGCAGCGCTCCCTCCGTGCGAGTATCGGCCTCGTTCCGCAGGAATCCGTCCTGTTCAACTCGTCCGCGCGGATGAACATTGCGTATGGCGGGATCAACCGGCTCGACCTGGACGGGCGCGGGAGCGAGCGCATCACGATGGATGAGGTGGTCGAAGCGGCCAAGGCCGCGGCGATCCATGACAAGATCATGTCCTTCCCTGATGTGCGTCCCTTCACTTCTCGGGTCTTTCTGCTTTGGTATGCTGACTCGGCTGATCCGTCCCTGCAGCAATACGAGACGATCGTTGGTGGGTCTCTGACCGCTGAACAACGGGAAAGGAAGGACGTGCAGCTAATGCCCGCGTTCGCTCCGCAGGAGAACGAGGACAACGACTCAGTGGAGGCGAGAAGCAGCGCGTCTCCATCGCCCGGACAGTCCTGAAGGACCCGCCTATCCTGGTGCTCGACGAAGCCAGTACGTGCTGGAGTACCGAGCGCGAGAGTCGATGCTGACCCTCGACTTCCGCCGCCAGCGTCCGCACTGGACACCTTCAACGAGCGCTTGATCCAGAACCGTCTGCGGGAGCTGCTGCAGGGCCGGACGTCGATCATCATCGCGCACCGCCTGTCGACCATCGTCGATTGCGACGTGATTCACGTCCTGAAGGACGGCCTGATCGTCGAGTCTGGCTCGCACAACGAGCTGATAGAGCTCGGAGGCGTCTACGCCGGTACGTCCGACTCATCATCCTCTTCGCAGAGGTCAGACACGCACCCGAATTTCCGCTGACTCCCTTACCTTCTTGACCCCCCTCTGCAGAGTTGTGGCAGAAGCAGATCGAGGGGCACGAGAGCGCGGCGCAATCCAAAGCCCCCTCCGGCGCCGCGACTCCTGCGGCCGGGGCACGGTCTGCCTCGCCTGAGCCTACGCCGACGACGTCGACCGCGACGCCTTCGAGCCTGTCGGGAACGGCGACGCCGTTCGTTCCTGCTCCTGCTTCGATCATTCCCAAGGAAGCCGCGGCCGAGCAGGCAGCGCCGCCGCAGGTCGCACAGCCTCAGCCGACGACGAAAGGGCCGAGCAAGCGTGGAGGGCACGGCAAGAAGCGCGGCAGTGGGAAGAAGCGGTGATCTCTCCCTAGACTCGGCTAGCATGGTCTTCCCCTACTGCATCACGCATCGCCACAACACTATTCGCGTTCGTATGGATTGCAGAGAGAGAAAGGACTCGAGAGCCTGGTGCTAGAAAGGTAGGTCATCGCGCCGCGCCCAGGGCCGGAGCACCTCCGTTACCACCACCGCCTCCGCCGCCGAACATGGAAGCCATCATGTCCATGAGCGGGTTCCCCTGTCGTGCCGGACGCAGGCCAAAGTGGATCTCGCCGATCGCGGTCGTCGCCTGCGCCAATGGGATCGAGGGACCAGGAGGAGGCACAGTTAGCAATGCGTCGTGGCGCCGAGGACTCCCCGATTCCACCTCTTTTGCCGTCCGCCTTACCTCTTTGACTTCGGGTATCCTGAGCCACGAGACCTGCTTCTCGTACCGCGCGACGAGGCTCTGCCACGCCTTGGTCCCCGCCCCGCGCTGCACGCGCATCTCGTTCCCGACCTTGACGCGGTCGACCGACTCGCCGACGCCGACCTGGACGGCCTGGATCGCGAGCTGGAGGAAGTTGAGCGAGGCGAGTTTCGTGACGAGGAGCTCGTCGGAATTGGCAGAGGCGGCGGCCGACTTGGCGAGGGCGGTGCCGGGCGGGGGGAAGGGGAAGGCGACGACGCGGAGGGAAGGGTACGCCGCGAGGGCGAGGGCGAGAAAGTGAGAGAGGAAGGTCCGGGCGGCGAGGATGAAGGACGCTTCGAGGTAGCTGAGGACGCCGCGGGCCGCGTACCGGCCTACGGAGGACTCGGGCGGCGAATCCGGGTCGAGCTTGTGCCAGTCGAAGAGCACGTTTGCGAGTGTCCGCGCGGCGTCCTGCGACGGGCAGACGAGGAGATGCAGCGAGGCCTGGTCGTAGTCGAGTTCTGAGAAGTGGTCTAGGTCAGTCTCGTCTCTGCCTGGATCAGGCCACTGGACTCACCCTTGTAGAGCGTCTCGCCGAGGTACGCGTGGATCTCGACATCTCCGGCCGGTCCCGAGCCGGTCTTGGAGGTCCAGCTGCTCCGAAGTGAGGCCAAATCAGTGGTCGAGACGAGTTCCCTCCGAAGGGGAGCGAGCCTCACCTGAGAGCAGCGTCGGTCAAATTCTTGCGCCATGCACCGCTGCGTCCCGTCAGTGCGATCAGCTGGATGATCCTGGCTGTTGAGCGGGATGCAAGAGTCAGCCTGCGTGTCCGTCATTGCGAGGTGGGGCCGCCTCCCCCTCGGCGTGCCCCCTCGCTCCTGAGCCGTCTGCCCGCCCCAGCAGGTTGCGTACCTCGCTCGTCCTTCCCGCAGGCTACGCCGCGGGCGGTCCACACGTCCTGCGTGAGCATAGTCGCGAGGTCGACGCCGCTGCCCGCCTGGCCCTTCTCGAGCAGCTTCCTCGCCGCGTCCCAGAGCAGGTCCGCCGCCTCGCGCGCCTTGGCATCGTACGGCAGCGCGGTGCCTGCAGGCGGGGCGTTGCGGCGCGGCGGCGCGAGGAGGCGCGTCGCGGTCGTGCGCGCCTTTTGGTGCGCCGAGTAAAAGTCGCCCTCCGCGAGGAAATCGAGCACCTGCTGGTGCGCAGCAGACACAGACGCCATCGTACGCTTAGCTCGAGTCTCTAGAGGCTGTAGCTGGTCTGGGGCGGGTCTTGAGGGGGAGAAGCAAGCGACAAAGGTGGCGCTCCTCGTCATGACGCTTTCATTACTTAACTCGATTACACACCCTGTTGCGGTTCCAGACGAGACAGTGAGAGCACTAGCGAGCAGGTCGATTAACAAGGCGCTGACGAAGGGCTCCGGAACCAGACAGAGCAGGCTGCAACCCACCAGGTCCTTCCTTCTCTTCCATCTGATTTTCCCTCAGCTGCTCCTGGCCCTGGTCGGTACTTCCCAACGTATTTCAACCTTCAGAGGAAGCGAGACTGTTCATCTACATATAGAGAGAAGGGCAACCCTCCCGTTTTTTCCGGTGTCACGTCCAGCACAGATTTACTGGATCTTGACCTGGTGCTTCGCGCTCTTCTCCGCCGCGTCGTCAAAGACGTTGATCGGCCACTGCGGCGAGTAGGTGTACGGGATGTTGAACCGCTGCGGCTTCTCCTCGCCGATCCGGTTGATCTCCTGCACCTCGGCGTCGGTGAGCGAGACGACCTTGAAGTTCGACTCGATGCGCGACGGCGTGACCGACTTGGGGATGACTGCGAGTGGAGGGGCGCTGTCAGTTCCTGCTCGTTCAGATCCACCGGAGACGAGGTTGCGGGACGCACTGGCATGGCCACCGTGCATGCCCCAGGCGATCAGGACCTGGCCGGCGTTGGCGCCCTTCGACTCGGCAATCTTCTGGACGGTCGGGTGCTGCAGCAGGAGCGGCTCGCCGATGGTGTTGTTTCCGAAGCCTGAGGGCGCGAGAACCGCGAGGGTCAGTCAAAAGTTCCGGCAGACGCTGCCACTAGAAAGCAGGGGAGAAACGCACCGGAGTAGGCGGTGATGACAATGTTCTTCTCCTTGTGGTGCTTGATGAGCTCCTTCTGGAGGAGACGCGGGTGGCGCTCGACCTGGTTGACCAGGGGCTTGACGCCGGTGGCCTCGGTGATGGCGTCGACCATCGCGGGGGAGAAGTTCGAGACACCGATCGCCTTGGTCTTGCCCGTGTCGAGGAGCTTGATCATCGCCTTCCAGGTGTCGACGAGCGAGGTCGCCGTGTCAATCTTGACCTGGTCGCCCTCCTTCGGGAACAGGTTCTGGTTGGGGTCGCCCTCAGCCGGGAACGAGACCGGCCAGCTGCAAGGGGGGACCATGTGTCAGTTACAGTCGTCTCATCTGACAGAACGCGGGCGCTGGAACGCACTGGATGAGCCAGAGGTCGAGGTAGTCGAGGCCGAGCTCCTTCAGGGTGTCGTCGAGCGCCGGCTCAACGAGGTCCGGGCGGTGCTGCGAGTTCCAGAGCTTGGACTGTGCGCATGTGCCGGTAGAGTCAGTCCCATTATCATCCAAAGGCGGGTCACCGCTCGGAGGCAGAAAATCGCCCGAAGACGCACGGTGATGAAGATGTCCTTGCGGGAAACGCCCGAGTCGCGGATGGCCGGGGCAATCTCCTTCTGGTTGCAGTAGACCTGTGAGACGTCACACGAGGGTCAGCAAGTGTGTCCTCTTACGCCTTCGCCTCCTCGGGCTCAAATTCGCCGGGGTCGTTATTCTCCGCATCGGTGAAAAGCCTCACCTTGGCAAGGTCGAGGTGGCGGTAGCCAGCCTTGAGCGCGACCGAGACGGCGTTCTGTGTAAGTGGGGCAAGCTTGTCAGTACCCGAGGACAGCCGGGGCGGTAAGCAAGGCCGTGACGCGTACGCCGACCTCGCCCGGGGCGGACTGCCAGGTGCTGCAGGGGCGGGACGCGGGTCAGATCTCGGGTCGGAGGCAGGAGAGCGGAGGCGATGGCACGCACCCGAAGCCGAGGAGGGGGAAGTCGGCGCCGTTCGAGAGCTTGACGGAGGGGATCTGCTGCGACATGATGTAGTTCTGGGAGGGGGTGGAAAAGGAGGAGCAGCGCGTCAGGACTTGGATCCCCAAGTGAGTGAGAAGCTTGGGGAGCAAACGCACCTGTTGTTGGTGTGAGCGAGTGAGCGGTGCGGGCGTGCGGAGCGGCGGACGAGAGGGGCGACGAGGTGACGACACGGGGACGTGGGGCGGCGATGAGACCGAGGGAGAAGGGAGAAACAGGCGACGAGGGAGGCGGTAGGAAGTCAGCGCAGTCCGAGGGCGGTGTGCAAGGTGAGTGCTGACCTTGTCTGGTTGTGCAAGAGTGGGTAAAAAGGGAGGAAGAGAGCGGGCGCGAGGTTCGCCAGAGTTTCCGCTCCGCTGTCGCCCGCCGTGCCCGCCTTGCCAGACTGCCCGCCAGCGCTGCGGCGCGGGGGCGTCGGTCCGCTCCTGCCTCCACTCGTCGGCTCGCTTTCCATCTCGAAAATTCGCCCCCCCCCTCTCCCCGGCTCACCTCGCTCCTGCAGACCACGCGGCGTAACGCTAGTCGCTGCGCTCAGACCTGCGTCAGCGCTGTTGCAGCAGAGCCTCCGCTCGCAGAACCACCTCGTACCCTCTCGCTCTTCGAAAGAATTTTTTTTCCCTCCGTCTGAGAAGGCCGCAGTACGTCGATCGCGTCTGGAGACCTCGAGAAGCATTTCAATCGATTCATCAATCGGCGCAAACCGGCCGCTCACAGCTGCTTGTACATCTGGGCGAACTGGCCGGGAGGACTCCGGGAGGTGACAAGACTCTTGCAATTGCAAGGAGCAAGATCCGCGTTGCTACATACTGCAATAAGAGCAAATCCAGAGCCCGACTCGTTGATGCGACCGCCTCTTACGCCTACCTTTAAGCTTGCCTGCTGCCCGTCACGATAGACCTCCACCCAGCGCCATCATCCGGGAACACAGTCCCGTCGGCCGGTCGGCCGGGTGGCAACGCTGCAGCCTGGCGGAAATGAATGGATGAGCGCTGCTGACGTCGTCATCATCCCGGACGTACGGCAGCTTCCTACAAACCTGCAAGCATGGGTCTCAGGCACGCAACGGTCCACGCACGTACGGAGCTGCAGTTGCAGCTCAACCGCGAGCTGAGCGCGATGCTGTGAGCGCATCAGCCCACCGGGGCACCGCACTCAGGCCTTCATCAAATACGGGCGCCGTCCACGGTGGCGTCGACGTGGGCTCTCCAGTCGGTTTGAAAACAGCTGCAGTCGCGAAGCGAAGACCTGTCGTCGCCAGCGCTTCGACGCAGACCCGCAGAGGACGGCAGACTGCAATGCACGGCTTCGTGACGGTCTTCCTCGCTCTCTGGAAATGACGATCACGCCGACGTCCCTATGACTGGCGAAGGGTCTCGTCGCGACGCAAAGATTTCACTGCTGCATGTGTAGAGCGGGGTAAGGAGGCAGGGAAGACCGCGAGAGGTTGCGCCGATTTTAGCTGGGGAACCGCGGCACGGCAGCCGCCGACCGCGGCATCTGCCTCTCGGCCGAGTCGGGGGCCGAGATTCGACACGGAGCAACTGGCGATGGCACTACGGACTGGCGCTCATATACACAGATCAGTAGTCTGCATCGCCAGTCAGGGACGTACACAAGCTCTTTATCGGTGACTGGACTCGGAGGCAGGTCGTGGACCGTCGTCGCTAGGATGCTCCCCGTCTCGGAGTGGGGCTCGTCCCAGTCGTCCGACGCGCCGCATCCGCACCACCTGGCGCAGCGCGTACCGCCGATCGATTTCGAGAACGACGGGGCCAACGCGAGGGGACGCGTGCCGCCGGATCCGCGGGACAGCGCGGGCAACACCCGGACGACAACGAGCGAGGACGATGTTGGAGAATGTAAAGGCGTGGGCTCGGAGCCGGACGGCGCGGATCTCGAAAAGTCACAGCTACCGTCGACTGTCTCCGGACCACCGGCGGACGACTATCCGGACGGCGGTTGGCGTGCGTGGAGGTAAGCCGCAGTCTCTTGCGGCGAGTCGGAAATGGCCGACTGACTCGTCGCTCCGGTCTCGCAGCGTCGTCGCGGGAGCCTGGTGCATCTCTTTTACGTGAGCTCAAGTTTCCATCTTGCCGTTTACCTCCGAGACTCACTGTTCGCGGAATGCTCGCAGATCATGGGGTCGGTTCCGGTCTAGCTTCCTCCGGCTGCTGCCGTCAAGAGCTGAACGGAGCACCCTTGCGACATAGGCTACTCCAACTCTTTCGGCGTGTTTCAGACGTACTACGCAAATCACCAGCTCTCGGAGTACACGTGCGTGGCTTTCCTTTCCTACGCCTTCTTATCACCACTCCCTGACTTTCCATCTCGAACAGTTCTTCCGATATCTCGTGGATAGGATCTTTTCAGTTGGCGATGGTACTCGCGTGCGCGATCCTGGCCGGGAAAGCGTTCGACGCCGGCTACATCAAATACCTGCTGTGCGGAGCTCTCGTCTTTTACGCCGCCGGGTGAGTTCCCCTCTCCCGTTGAACAAATCGGTTTCAGCCTCTCAGACTTGCGCTGACCGCCACAAACGTATCAGACTCTTCGGACTGGCCAACGCGACGCAGTACTGGCAGATCTTTCTCTCGCAAGGCGTGGCGTGCGGCCTCGCCGCCGGAATCGCCTTCCTCCCGGCCGCCTCGTCTGTCTCGCACTGGTTCAGGCGGAGACGTGCGACCGCGCTCGGATTCCTTGCGACGGGAAGCTCGGTCGGCGGGATCGTCTACCCAATCATGCAGAATCGGATGTTTCAGAGTGTCGGGTTCCAGTGGACCGTGCGGGCGGGTCCGTCTGTCCCCCCTCTCGTTCCAGAAGATCCTTCCGCTGACAAGCGTCTGCACCATAGTCGGCTTCTTGACGATCGCACTCGTGGCGATCGCCGCGCTGACGGTCAACTCTCGCCTGCCGCCTCGCAAGATCTCCAACATCTTCGACTTCAGCCCGCTCCGCGAACGAAGCTTCGCGCTCTTCGTCGCCGGCGAATGCCTGATCATGCTCGGGCTCTACGTCCCATACTTTTACATCCAAGACTACGGCCTCGCGCACGGGGTCTCGCCGAACGTGACCGAGTACTCGCTCGCGATCCTGAACGGCGCCAGCGTCTTTGGGCGAATCTTGCCGAACTGGCTCGCCGATACGTGGGGTCCGTTGACCATCCTCACGCCGCACTGCTACCTGTCCGGGATCTGCATGTTCTTGTTCATCCCGATGTGCAAGTCCGAGGCAGGCTTGATCGTCTTTGCGGTCCTGTTCGGCTTCGCGTCCGGTGCGTTTGGCTGCTGCCTCAGAAGCAATCTGACCCCACGAGCGTGCATTGACCCCGCTTGACGCCTGCAGGAGCGTACGTCTCCATGATGCCGGCCACGACCGCGTCGTTGACGAAGGACATGCGGCAACTCGGACACCGAACCGCCCTGCTGTTCCTCGTCGTCTCCCTCTTTGCGCTGACGGTGCGCCCGCAGTCCGCTCGACACCCGAGCTCAACGCGAATGAAAGCTGACTCCGCGCGGATGCCGGTTGCAGGGGACACCAATATCCGGCGCCCTCGTGACGCGAGATCCGACGTACCGCTCCTCGCTATTCTGCGCAGGCGCATTCGTCTTTGCGGGCAGCTTCCTGAACACTGTGACGTGGTGGGTCGTCTCGAAGGAAAAGGGTACGCGGTGGGTCTAGTCCCATAGGTTTGTAGAGACGTCGCATGTACCACTCGGGTTTCACGAGTTTGGGGACCTTTTTAATGCTCCTGACTGGACGCACAGAGAATGCTATGCTTTCGCAACAACAGCACGTAAAGATTGTGTCTGTACAGATGACGAACTGGGCCCTCAAGGCCGCTCCTTGATATCGAACGTCTCCTCCCCTTCCAGGTCGTATTCGTCCTGGACGTCCGCCACCGTCCTTGTCAACTCGAGCCGCTCGCCCTCAAACTCGATCGCGACCCCCTCCGGCTTGGCGATCTTGAACTGCTTGCAGTACGCGCGGACGAGTTGCGCCATCGTCGTCGCCGGCTTGACCGCGAGCGAGACCGTGCGGATCTTGGAGCCGCGCATCGTGAGCGGGAACAGGCCGTCGAGGTCCTCGGCTCCGGTCGCCGCGGCAGGTTTGCTCGTCAGCTCGGCGGCGGCAGCGGCAGCGGCGGCCGGTGGCGCCTCGACGTCGGACGAGCTTCCGTCGCCGAGGTCGATCGGGCCGGACGATGTCGCGCGCAGACCAGCCGAGCGACGCGCTGCAGCTGCGACTTCGGCTGCCGCCGCCAACTCGGCCTCTTCGTCCTCTTCCTCGACCGCCTGCAAGCGCTGCAGGCGCTCGTGCTCCTTGCATTTCTGCCAGACGTCCCGCGTATAGCCGCGCATCTCGATCACTTGCGTCGTCGGCTCGAGGCGGAGCGAGGCCGGCGTGCCGAACTCGTACACTTGGGTCTGCCGGCTCGGCGGGAGAGGGTCGGAGCCGGTTGTGGCTTTGCAGTGCGTGATAACGAGCTGCTCGCGCGCCAGAGTCCGGCGGATCGACAGCTCGTAAAAGAGCGACGAGAAGAACTCGGCCTGGGGAGCATTGGACTCGGGTCTCAGCTGGTGATTGCAACACAGAGAAAGGAGCGCAAACGACTCACGTAGCAGAGTGAGAACACTTCCTCGCGCTCGTAGGCTTTCTTGGCGATTTCCGGCACAGTCCTCGACGGGTCGAACACCATCCGGAGCCGGATCGTGATCTTCGGCGCGAGATCTTTGGCCGGCGCCGAGACCGCTGAAGCCCCTGAGGCCGGGACCGACGGACTTCTGGCGCCGGTCGCAGAGGTGGACCTCGCGACCATCGAACGCAGTCGGTTCATATACCCCTCGTCGCCTTCGTCTGCCGAGTCGGTATCCGCGGCGAACGCGGCGTCCTCTCGCTCTCGGCGCGCCGCGACCGTCGCTTCGTCCTCGTCGCCCGAGGAGACGACGAACGCTGCCGTCCGCTTCGGCTTCGGCGCTTCAGAATCGGCGACGGAGGCAGAGCGCCTGGTGGGAGACCGCTGGCCGGTAGTGCTGGGCTCCCTCGATGCTCGAGTGACGGGGCGCGAAGGCGAGGCAGAGAGGGTCGCGGAACGTGCTCCGGCGGAAGCCGTCCGCCTCTGCTTGCTCGGACTGCCCGGCGGGGGAGCCAACGCGACGTGCGGCTCCGGCTTTTCGTAGATCGCAAACTCGGCTTCGATGCTGTCGTCCGAGTCGTCTGCGAGATTGGCGTCCTTGGCGCGTTTGCCTTTGGAGCCACCTGGCGCCGCAGCAGCTGCGGCGTTCGCAGCAGCCGTCGCCTCCAGCTGCTTATTCCACAAGTCGCCGCCCATCCCGTCAAACGCGCTCAACCCAGTCCTTTTGCCGGCCGCCGCTCCGGCTTTCTTGCCCGCGACCGAGCTCCCCTCGTCGTCCGATTCGTCGTCCAGACGCCTTCGCTTCCGGTTCTTGCCCGGACCGCGCTGCATCCGCTCGAGGTCGGCTCCACTCAGGCGGGCGATCCCTCCGCGAGCCCAAGCGGGGAGGTTCAGGCCTTTCGGACGGACGGACGACGACGAAAAGATGTTCTCGGGATCGGACGCGTCAGAGTCGTCCGAGTCGGACGCGGCGACGCCCTTGACGGGGGACGAGAAGGTTGTCGATGACGAGTCGCCGTCATTGGCCGGCGGAACGCGAGTCGGAGAAGTGCGTCTCTGCGCCTTGTCGAACTCGTCCTCGGAGGAGGAACCGACTGCGACGGACTGGACCTTGGCTGCGGGGGAATACATGGATTAGCGGGAGTGATCTCCGTGTCTTTACGGAGGCGGGGACGCACCGGAAGGACTCGACACCCTGGGTGCGCTAGACTTTGCCGGCGCTCTCCTGGCCGCGGGAGGCGGTCCCGCTGCCTTTCCCGGCATCCTCAACGGCTGCTTCTTCGGCTTCTTGGCCCGCGCAAAGAAGTCGTCCGCCTCATCGGACGACGAATGCCGAGCCCGCGGAATACGGGGTGGTTTAGGACGGGCAGCGGGCTGGGCCGGCGGAGCGGAAGTCGAGGCTGTTGGCGGCTGCGGAGAGCGAGACGTCGACGCGCGGGCGGAGGCTTGGCCGGGTGCTAGGCTCAGGCGCTTCTCTTGAGAGCCGAGTCGCGCCTGTTCCGGCTTGATCTCGTAGTGAGGAAGGTCCAATTCTGGCGGTGCGACGGACGGACGGGACACCGGTCGCTCGTCGTCGAGGGTAACCTTGGACGTGCTCGCCTGTCTGGAGCGCTCGCGTTGCTCCGCTGCCCCGTCCCTGTCGTCTCCGCCGATAATCTCGCCGCCGTCGCCGTCGCGTTCGTTCAACTCGCGCGAGGTGACATCGCTCCCGGCGCTCTGCCGTCCCGCGCTGCCCGCGCCGCCCGTCGGGATCGCCGTGCTGCTCTGTCCACGCGATCCCGCGCTGTGCGACGCCTGCACGCGCGCTGCAGCGGGCGCGGCGAGGTCGTCCTTGGACCGCGGCGCCCGGCGGTCGCGCGCTGACCGACGCGGTTTCACGGGCGAAGGCGTCTTCGTGTGCGCGACGACTTCGAGCTCGGACGACGAGGACGCGTAGGCGTCCATGGCTGTGCGTGTCTTGGGCGAGGAGAGGCTCGGGTAGGTCGGAAGCCGAGTATCGCGTGAAAAAGGCAGCGGCTCAGAAACCGCGGCAACTTTTCGCTCGGCACTGTACGCAAATCTCGAGGGGAATAACCGTCCTGCCGATAAGGATACAAACGCAATACCCCGCGAGCGCGATATTGACCCGAAACGAGCGAGAAAGCCTCGAACCGAAAATCCGCAGCATTTCTGAACCGCGAAACTCTGCAGCTCTTGATGCACCCGTCGATGTGAAGTTCTCGTTGCAGCGATACAATGCAACGAAAGGGTAACACCCTGCGGCTCGACCCCGGCAAGCTCTGCGCCGCGACGAGAGCCAATGATCCGGATCGGTCCCAATTCCTGGGTCCTCCTCAAGGCAAAGTCTCGCCGATCGCCCAGACGATCAGTTTCAGCGCCGCCGTAAGTTCTTCGACCGAGTATGGTCGTCCCACCCTGTCGCGAGGTCCGATTAACGCCGAGTGCAAAGCCGGCGTTCCTCGCCAAGGAGCGGGTCGAACTCACGGCGGGACGTGCACGAACTGCACGGGCGTCGGACTCGAAGGATTGAGCCTCTGAGCGGTCGCCAGCGACGCAAAGAACGAGTACTCGCACAGGTACAGGCCTGTCCCATCCCCGGCCCGAGGGCGCAGGTCGCGTCAGCAAGCAAGTTCTTTGCGTTAGACCCCCGGGAGAACAGCGCGCCACGCACCGGCATCTTCCGAGAGGCTGATATACTCGACGCCTCGGCCCTTCACCCGCTCTATGACCCTTTCCCCGTCCACCCGCGTCCTCAACTCCTCCGGCGCCTCCGCCCATTCCTCCCCGACAAACCCTCTTCGCGCCCCTTGCGCCGCCCCCTCGGCTCCCTCTGCCGGAGCCAGCCGGCCCTGCGCGTCCGGCGAGAGGTACCCGACCTTGCGCGCGCGCTGCTCCAACCGGATCGCCGAGTCGCTCCCCGAGACTCCAACATGGATTACCACGTCCGGCGGGGGTGATCCGGGATCGCGGGACTCCTCCTGCAGGGCGGGGGCGAGGCGCTCGACGGCGACGTACTCGACCGGCAAGAGGGACGCGGTGATGCGAATCGGTCGGCGCTGTGGCGGAGGAGGTCCGGCTCCTCCTCCTCCTGGACCGGCTGCGGAGGCTTCAGAAGAGCCCCGGACGAGCGGCGCCGGCGGCTCGGTCAAGACCTGACCATCGAGTGGCTGGACGGCGAGCCACGACGGGTTGACGGGAACGTTCCGGAAGGGCTGCAATGGGTTTTGGAGCGGTCAGTCTCGAGGAGGTTACAATCGGCCGGCGGTAAGGCGAAAGTGGGGAAGTCAAGTCCGCTCGGCGGGCTTTGGCGAAAGCGGGCAGGCGGCGGACGTACGCCAAAGCCAGTCAGGTGAACGTGCAGCGGTCTCTCTTTCCCCGCATTCACAGGCGGCATTCTCGAGAGGGAGGCAGGAGCAAGGGGGGACTGGAGAACGCCTCAAGAGGCCACGCGGTGACACATACACACACTCCAGGCGAACAGCAGAATAGCATCTTTGCAATGGAAACGGAAAAAGGGGTGCGCGGGGAGGGGGCGGAGGGCGGACACAGCATAGAACAAAAGGTGCAGAATGGAGGGGAAAAAAGGGGGAGAAAGTGGCATGAGCGCAGACGGAGGTACGCCCCGCGCCACCGAGGCCGAGGGGCGTGGCAGGGAGAAGACATTCTCGCCCTGTAGTCGTATCATCGATTGGAGGCGAGTGAAGTGAGCAGACGAGCAGGTCGGGCGAGAAACGGTCCAAGAGACGCACCTAGGGGGAGAGATGACGGAGAACGCGCCCGCGATTCGACACGCGCCCGCCCATTTCCCAGGCAGACCTAGCCCGCTCAGCACTATGAGGAGGCGGAGAAGTCAGCAACTGAAGCGCCTTGACGGCTCGCGGCCGGGGACGTTCGAAGATCCTTACCGCAGGCGCATCGGACGCGCGGGTGTTGAGGATGAGTGCCTGGCGGCGGAGCGAGAAACGCCAACTTAGTTTCCAAGACTCAATAGGACCGCACAGCTGAGCTAGAGCGCCGAGGCCCGAGCAAATCGGCGTCGAAAAGCGGCACTTACGACAATCACTGCAGGTGCACGAGAGGGCGCACAGCGTCAGTCTCAACAGATCATCGCGAGGCAAGATGAACCAAAACCAGGAGAAAAGAACGCACGTCCGTACAGTCCAAGAACCTCGGCGAAAATGAGGATGCTGCGGGGATGGTAGCCGTAAGTCTAATCTGGGCGAATATACGTGCCGCGTTTGGCAGACGTACAGGACCTGCATGGTGCAAAAATCCGGGTCAGTTACGCACAACCGAAAAGCCCACAGCAAAACCTCATACGACGCACCATGCCGACAAACACCCGACTCTGCTGCGCGACACCCCGGACACCCGCGTCGCCGACGATGCCGATCGCGAAGCCGGCCGCGAGACCGGCGAGCCCGACCGAGAGGCCTGCGCCGAGCTGGATGAACCCGGCGTAGAGCGACATGGGCGACTCGAGGCCGCCCGAGATCAGGACCGACACGACGAGGCCGTAGATCTGGTTCCGGTGCGCGCGCGGAGTAGCGGTACGTCAGCATGGAGCGCATACTGACTCGGACCACCTGGTGAGAGAACTTGGACGCACAGCGATGATACCGGCCATGACGACTGGGATGATGCACTTCATCATGAGGTCGGGTCGGAGGACACCCATCGCCGAGATACCGACACCGGACTTGGCGGTGCCGTACGACGCGCCGAGGCCTGTGAGGTGTAGCGATACGGGTACATTCGGGAACGTCGCGAGCAGTCATCGGGGATAGGAAGGCGGGCAAGGCAGAGGTCAGCGGGAGGGCCCTTGTGGGGACCGCCTTCCCCCAGCGCAACGCACACGTGAAGACGATAGCGGCCGTGCAGCCCCTGCGGAACAGATCAGCATAGTCAGTCTCGCCTGTGTGCGACGAATCGGGGCGCGCATTTTCGCGCATCGCCAGAGCAGCAACGGCTCCACCACGACGAGGGGTGCGGGCTGCGTCCCCTCGCCCAGCTCTGCGTTCGGTGTGCACTCACATGGCGCCGAAGAACGGAGCATAGATCTGGCGTGGGCGATGCAGTGGAGCGGTATAGGAGGCGCGCGAGACGGCGGACGGTGGGCAAAGGCCAAGGGCAAAGGCAGGGAGGGGCACCGGCGTCAGCTCCACCCGCGACTCGGGCTGGACACAGTCTCAGGGTCTTGGGAACGCACGGGGCAGCCCTCGGAGAATGCGCTGTATCGTTGCGAGACAGCCGTGCGTTGTCAGGGCGGGCGCAGGAGCGGGCGCGGGCGTGAGCAGCGGGTCGAGGCGGGTCAAGGGGGGAACGTCAGCGGGCGGACGAACGACGACACGCAGGACCCGCGCGGCAAGCGACGGCGCGGCGAATGCGGCTCAATAGGAGACACGCACACTTGACTCATGGTGGGCAGGAACAGGGCAACGGGCGTGGCGTAGAGAGGGAGCGAGCACCCGACCCACACAGCGTGGCGGCTCGGCACTCCACCAGATCGGGCGGCGCACACTATTCAGCCAACAATATCCTTTCTCATTACAACCACATGGCTTTCCATCTCGACCGTCAGAAGAATGCATTGCTCATCATATCCTACATCCAGAACGCAGCACAAATGCGAGAGTAACAGTGTGAGCATGATGACCCTGCGAGCGAGGTACCCGAAAAGTAACTCACCGCAACGTCCGGATCAACCTCCCGCACCCGACCGACAGCCACTCGTCCGCGCCGCCCCACGCCACCGCGTTCACCTCGCTCGGCGCCGTGTACGCGAGCGCCGCCGACGAGATTGGCTTGACTTGCTGCGGCGCCGAGCGCGACGTCGGGGCCGCCGGCTGCGACTGCGACAGGTCCCACAGCCGGAGCGTCGCGTCGTCCGCTACGGGCAAGAGTGGCGAGTGGAGCATTCAGGTGTCAGTCAATCGATCAATCTGAACCAGCTCCGGTTGCAGTTGCCCGAGGTGGGCTGACTCACAGACGGTGGCGAGCCACCCCGGCCCCGACGTCTCCCCAGCCGCCCCGCGCGACCCTCCCGCGCTCATCGTCTCCCCACCCCACGTCACCCCGTTCACCGGCGCCTGATGCCCCTTGACCTCGAACGCCGCCGTGCCGGGCGAGCGCGTGTCGAGGATCTGCACGTTCGGCGAGTCGGCGTGCACGACCGCGAGGTAGTTCGAGTTGGTCGGGGAAAAGGCCAGGCGCAGGAGAGGGGTGGGAGGGGCAGCAGCGGCCGCTTTTGACGAGGGCGAGCGGCCGGACCCGCCCTGTTCTCCGCCGGCAGGCGCCTGCTTGCTCGGAGGCGACGACGACGACGCGGCGCCGTTGCTGGCCCCCGACCCGCCCGTCTTGGCCGACGACCCTCCGCTCGATCCGCCCGCAGAGGCACCCTGAGCCGGAGAAGGCGTCGCCTCGTACAGGATCGTCGAGTGCTCGAGCGAGCGCAGGTCAAACATCCGAACACTGCCGTCGGCGCCGACCGAGGCAAACACTTCGCGCTGGGCCGGCGACCACGCCACGTCGTACACTTCGCGGTCGTGTGCGATGAGCTGCGTCACGGGCACGCCGGTCGAGATGTCCCACACGGTGCAGGTCTGCGGGAAGGTCCGGGCGAGGTGAGCGACAGGTTGAGTGCAAAGCCAGGATCCGCGGAGAGGGGGGACATGGACCGACCGTATCGATTGAAGCGGTCACTATTTGCGTCGGCTCGAGCATCGACCACGAGAAGCCCGTCAAGGGGGCCGAGAACTCGGCTTTTGACTGCGTTAGGCGTTTGACGGGAGTCAGCCCTGCTCGATCCGGTTGGCGAGGGAGCCTGCCATCAAAACTGAGCATGGGACTCACGTTCTGCAACGTCGCCCGACTGACGAGTCGGCTGCGACTCTGCGGCGATCCGGACGCCCCTCCACCGATATACCCGTTCCCTGCCCTCGCGCCTCCGCTCCCGTCATCCTGCTCCGTCACGAGGTCCCACAGCCTGAGCGACTCGGAGCTCGTCGCGAGCACCTCACGCTGCTCCGGCTCCCCCTGCCCCGCGTTCCCGCGCGTCCCGGCCGCGAGGCTCCCGCTCAACCGCGCAGGCGCGAACCGCACGGCGCTCGGCGGGTACAGGAGCGGCGCGCGCGCGACGGCGCGGAAGGCGCTCGTGCCGCGGGCGACGCGCTGGCGCGTCGAGGCGGAGCGGTACGCGGTTTCAGAGTCGGAGTCGGAGTCGTCTTCGAGGTCGCCGAACGCGGGGTCGACGGCCGCGACGGTGAGGTGGTTCGAGTAGCTCGCCGGGTTCGGTCCGCTTCCGGCACCGCCACCGCTACCGCTGGTCGAGGTGGAGGGGACGCGCGTCTCGCTGTAGGAACCGACGGCGAGACGGAGTGAAGTTGCGGAGGACGTCGAGAGCGGTGACGCCGCGAGAGCGAACGTCGGGCTGTCGGAGTGGTAGTCGAGGATGGTCGGTGCCCTGTGATTCGAGGGTAGGCGTCAATATGGCTGCTCTTCGTGTGTAAGGCCCGGCCAGACGGCGTATCGCTCCGGAGCGAGGCGGACGAGCGATGACAGCACGCGCAGCCGAGCGAACGCCATGGCGCAGGCAGCGGCGCAGAGCCAGCATCCAAGGGCTTACATGGTGGGTATATATCGTAGACTGTGCTCCTGGCGCTGCTCCGGCGGCGTGAGCGATGGTTCGGCGGCTGTATCGAAGGTCAAGTGGGGGAGAACTGGGTCGCGGGACGAGCCTCCCGCGTCAAAGCGCAAGCGTACACGAGGCAGACGGAAGCGAGCTAGAGTCGGAGCGCGAGGAAGCGTTTCAAGCCTGCGCAAGAGCCGGTGAGGCGAGAGCGACGGCAGCGAGCAGGAACGGTTCGTCCAGGGCGTGGCAGCCAATCTGGCGGGCCGCGGACAGATTGCTACAGACTGACCCTGGAAGCGGACAGCTGCTTAGAGAGAGCGACAGTAATATACAGGAAGCGCGCCGGCTATCAATCATGCAACACGCCGGAACCCCGCGAAGAAAAAGCTGAACCCTCGGCCCGCCTGAGCTCCCCCTTCACGCCCCCAGGCCACACGCACCACCGCTTCGAGGCGCCGCCGTGAGTCAGACCGCCTACCACTTGTACTTGCCCGTCGCAGCCGGCGGAACAAACACCTCCCGCGTCGGAATGATCGACTCCTGGCCTTCGAGGCCGTACAGCTCTATCGCCTCGCGCCAGATCTCCTCCGTCAGCTCGAGGACGACTTGACTCTTGGGCGGAGGCGCATTGGACGAGTTCTCGATCGCTTCCGAGTCGACGAGGACTGGGCGCGGCCGCGGGCGTCAGTCATTCGCGCCCCGAAGTGCGGGGGCAATCATAAATGGTCCCGAAGCACTCACAGCAGATCATGTCCCCGTAGAACGGACTCGACTCGTCCTCGTCCATCTCGATGGCGGCCTTGGCCTCGCGGACCAGGAACGAAAAGTAAAACAGGTTCTCGGTCGTCTGGCTGAACGAGTCGGGGTTCACGACAAACTTGAGGTACGGCAGGCCCGTGTCGCCACCGACTTCGCGCAGGCGTTTGGCGATCTGTTCGAGAGCGCAGAAGCAGGGTCAGGCTTATCTGGTACGGTGAAACGGCGAGCGACAACAAGAAACGTACGCGCGCCGTGACCTTGCCCGTCTCGTTCTCGTTCTTGGCAACGTCCTCGGCGCGGAGCTGGTTGAAAACGCCATCGGACGAGTCAGGCACATCCGCACAGCAACGACCAGCAATGGAAAGGAAGACCGACCTCCTCCGGGCGAGTCTGCTCGGCGTCCCACTGGTTCTTGGCGCGCTGCACCCGCGCCTTCTTTTCCTTGACTTCGATCGCGAGCGGACCGTACCTTTGCGAGAAACCTTGAGTAAGTATGTGGCGAGATACCCAGGCAAACCGTAAGGCCGGGCCGGGGGAGAGCACGCACATAAAGTCCAGGGGTGGCGCGCGCCGACTCTGGCCCGCGAGGACCCGTCCGACCTTGTTCCATTTCATGGGTCTGTCATCGTCGTCGTCCTCGAGCCCGTCATCGCTCGCGTCGTCGCTGTCGAGACCCGCCTGACCCGGGCCCTTCCTCGTCCGTTTCCGCCTCAGACTCCGCGCCGACCTGCCCCCGATGAACTTGAGGAGGCGGACGAGGAACTCGTCCGTGTCGAACGCGTCGGCGTCCAGTTTCAATTGGCGCGCTTTGAGCGCACCGGCTTCGGACGTGGCGATCAGGAGGCGCGAGTCGAGGACGGCTTCGGACGGGCGGTTCACCTTGTCGAAGAGCGAGTTGGCGTTCGTGACTTGCTCCGTCAGTGAGTCCACGGTCGTGTTTTGCAAGTCTCCGCGAGCGTCTGCATCGAGCCGGAAAGATCGGGTGTCAGTTTCGCTCCGGAGCCCGCCGCGAGAACGGCCCTACCAGCCGGCAGAGGAGGGGAGCCAGAACGTACCGTCGATGCGGCTCTGCAGCTTGCGGTACATTCCCCGAACCTTTTTTCGTTCTCCCCGCGCCTTGTCCTGCTTCCTCCGCTGCTTTTCTCCCTCGCTCAGATCGGCGTCGTCCTCGGCGCTGTCGTCCTCCATGGCATCACCGTTCCCGTTCGCCTGGCTGTGCCCGCTCGCCGCTGCCGGCTGTTGACTGGTTTCGTCTGCACCGTCGTACGCCTGCTCGTCGTCCTCTGAAGCCGCGCGGGCCTTGCCCTTGCCCGTGTTCCGACTCCTCGGCTGTTCCTCTGAGCGGTGGCCCTCTGCACCGTCCAACGAGGCGTCCGACATGCCTTGCGAGCTGTTTGAAGATCTGATTGAATTCGATGCTAGCTCGCGGGCTGTAGGCGCCTATATTGCGTTTGCTCGAGCCTCTCCCCCAGTTGAAGGGAAGGCGCGACGCGACCGGGCGATGAAGGACGCGTACAAACAGGGGGTAGCAGGTAGTATCATGCCCTTGAGCCCGCAAAAGATCCTTACTGCCCTCACCTCTATTCCCGAGGTGGTCTCCATACATTGCGGATTCCGATCATTCTGCTGTTGCTGTTACCGGTAAAGGTGACGGACTTTGCCGGACTACCGCGGGATCCTGTTGTCGGCTCTCGCTCGAGGAGCCGACGTGACGGGTCGCCAGGCTTCCCGTGACTGCTCCGAAACACGCCTCACACGGCTTGAGCAGGGCCCAGAGAGGCTCAGACGAAAAGTGCTGTATCTGTGAGTCGCAACCCACACGCGGGGCGGCCCTGCCGTGCTCGTCGACGCTGGACTCGATCTCGCATCACCGCACCCTCGTCGCCGGGCGTCCTCAGCTGTTCTCAAAGCGGTGCAGACCGGACTGACACAAGTCAGCGCCTTCCGCTTGTCCGAGTCGCTAGGAGCGAGTTTATCGTCGCCGACAAGCACCGCCCTTCGCATCGCTAGGCCATCCTCCACTTCAGCCGTCCGCCTGCATCCCCTGCGTCAAGGGACGAACGCCCAATCGCAATGACAGCCGCAAGGACGACGAACCCACAGACAAAGGCCGTCACGGTCTTTTGCGGCTCGAGCTCCGGGAACGACCCTGTCTACCTCGAGGCGGCCGCTCAACTCGCGACGGAACTGGCCCGGTCCGGCATCGAGCTAATCTAGTGCGTCGGTGCGGCTAGGCTCACGCATGGAGCCCAAGTTGCTGATCGGAGAAAAGAACTCGCAGCGGCGGAGGAACGAAGGGGTTAATGGGCAGGATCGCGAGTGCGGCTCTGGACGCAGACGGCAAGGTCCACGGAATCATCCCGGCGGCGGTAGGAGCTCTCTCGTGTATTCTGCGACATTCGTCCAGATAGCCTCTGACTGCGATACGACCCCCGCCTGCAGTTCCTGTCGGCCGAGGCACCGGATCGGAGCTCCAATACCCGGCCGAACGAGCGCGAGACCGTCGTCGGCAGCATGCACGAACGCAAGAAGCTGAGTGCGTATACAGGCAGTGCATCTACTCCTGGTAGCGCTTCAAACTGACGAGACGTGCGTGACCAGTGGCGGACCTGAGCGATGCGTTTATTGGTCTGCCCGGAGGGTACGGCACGCTCGAGGTACGGCCGAGCGCACCCTACGCGACTCCGGCGCGCAATGTGTCACTCACGGTGCGAGCTTTGCAGGAAGTGGCCGAGATGACGACCTGGTCTCAGATCGGGGTCCATCTGAAGCCGGTCGTCCTCCTGAACGTCAACCACTTTTACTCTTCCCTCCGCGACTTTTTTCAAAAGTGAGTCGGGCAGTTCTTTTCCGAGGTCGGCACTTGGACTGTGAGACGCTGCACCGCACGCCGATGTCCGCCTCTCCTGACAACGTCACGCGGGCCGAGCCCAGTTCTCTCGCGTGCACGCTGACCGCGGTCTCACCCCTCACCCCGCAGCGCCGTCTCCGCCGGCTTCATCGGCGTCAAGCAGTCGAACCTGCTCGTCATCGTGGACCCGCCCTCCGAAGGCAGCACCGAAGAGTTCGACTGGGGCCGTGCGGCCCTGCAGGCGATTCGGGAGTGGCATGAGAAGGGTGCCGGAGGGGCGGAGCCGTACAGCTTTGAGTGGAGCGACGACCGGAAGAAGGGCGAGGAGGTGCTCTGATGCGGGCACACTCGGGGACTGGAGGTTTGGGCGGTGGAGCGGTAATAGGGGTGAGGAGGGTTGGCGGAGAACAACTTTTGCAGATAGATTCTTCGCATCACGAGATATTTCCTTCGCACTCGGCTTGTCCGGCATTGCTGGCGTTTATGAGAGCCTAGAAGTATCTTCCAGTCCCACGCTAGCACACGGAGAAAATCGATTCCGGGTCGTCCGAGATCGTCCACCTCGACTTTTGCTGCCGGCCGTTGTTCAGCTGCATTCTCGCACCGCGTGCCGCCCTATCTGACCTGCTAGTCGGCATTGCGCGCCTCTGCCCGCTTCGCCCATGCCCGCCTCGGAGCGAGCGCCGTCCTCGTCGGCCGCCGCCCCGCCCCTCGACCCCTCAACGCTCCTCACAACACAAGACAAGGCGCTCCTGAGCGCGACGACGACGCACGAGAAGCTCCTTGTCTCGCAGGCGGTGTTTGAGAAGGGCACGGAGGACTTTGAGGCGGTGGCGGGGCTGATCCGGGGGCATGCGCTCATTCGGGATCGCGGCGAGGGATGGTTCGCGCCCAAGGTGAGGCACCTGAGCGTTTCTCGGTCCAGCCGGCCGCACAATTAAGCACGAAGGATGAGCTGACTCGCCTGCTTCGCTCTCATTCAGCATCTCGCCGAGATCTGGGCGGCGCAACTGCACGAGACTGGGCATGAAGCGTATGTCTTGACGCTCTCAGCCCGGGGTTCAGCATGGCTTCAAAGCTAATCTCTACAATCCTGCACGCAGTGACAGCCAATTTGGCCCGCAAGGCAAGTCCGAAGCGAGCTGGTCAGGCCTTGTGCCGGCTTCCGTCAGACTGGGGGAGTTAATCCTCGTATAACGACGCAAACAGATGCCGAGCTGCGCAAGATCGCCCATCATTACTACATGATGCGGGTACACGAGCTCTACGCCGGCATGGAAGCCTGCCAGGACCAGTTCCGGTGCGTCCGAGCCCCGCGACTCGTACCCCTCGACCCATCCGCACGTCCGCCGTCTTGCTGACTTTGACCTCCTAAGAACAGGATCATCTTCTCCGAGCTCGAAGAGCTCAAAGCGGGCAAACTCGACTGGAAGCTCCTTCATCCGGAGCGGGCCAAGCCGCCTTCGCCCGCCAAGGTCGCCGTGGACTTGCCTGCACTGCCCGCGGACACGGCCGAAAAGGCAGACGAGGTCGCGCAGTCGGCGGTCACGGAGGCGCAGACCGAGGCTCCGGTCGCCAAGACGGAGGAGCAGGATGTCGAGATGCGGAGTGAGGCATGAGGCGGAGGCTGCAGGACGCCGAAGAGGCTCCTTCCGCCTCCTTTGGGAACGCCAATCTTGCACACCGACCGGCTCTCAGCGGGCGTGCTACACAACGAAGGTATGTGTACGCGCTCTCCTCTCAATGGTGTTGTTCAATGCAGCGCTGATGGAAACCTCTGCCGTTCTGCAGGTTCAGCCCTCACGTTGTGCCGGACCTCGGTCGCGATCGTGCTCGTACTCGGGAGCACGCTCTGCGGCGAACGGACCGCAGCAATATCGCATCAACAGATCCGGTCATCCTCGTCGGCGTAGGCTGCGGATCGAAGACCTCGACGACAGGTCGATCCCGAATGTCGACTAGGTGCAACACGCAAGATCATCTGCTGCACCGCGGTGCGCGATGCAGACACCCCATGAGCGATCAGTCGGCATACACCGGGACTGCGGACCCGCGGCTGCGGGCTGCAGCCTTCGAGGCGCCGAGGAGGGGGTGGTCGGCGCGAAAGAACGTGCGGGCCGGGCGGCGGCTTCCCATTCGGTACTACTTCGCTACGCAGGAACGTTCCGCCCGACCAGCTGCCGGAGCCGCGCTTCACGACATCGAGTATGCATGCACATCGAAAGGCAAGCATTGCAACGCCTCGCCTATGGCTGTTCCGGTACTGGGTCTGGTTGCGCAGCAAGGCGGACTGGGAGGCCAGAACGACCGATCGGGCGCTGCATTGCTAGGTCAGCGGCCATGGAGGTGCGAGAACTATTCAGAAAGCGATAGAGCAAATGGGAAAGCAGTCCGAGGAGATGCGATCGCTGGTGAACTTGCTTTTTCGGTCTTCGCGGGGAACAACTGGCGAAGTTACGGACAAGTCGGCCCGCGCGTCTCGCCCCGCTGCTGCTCTCGCACCGACGCCGGATGGTCCGGCTGAGCGCTGTACTGCCTACGAACGACGCCTCCTGCCCCTGTGCGCCTGCTACGCGCGCCTGAACGCGAGTGCGGCCGCTGCCGGACGCTCCGCTTCTTCGCCTGCCGCCGCTGCCGCCGCCCATTGCAAAGAACTCGCTTTCACCTCGCAGCCGAAGCAGAGCAGCTCATCGGAGCACGATTGCACGCCGGTACTGAGTGAGTACATCTCCCTCGCGAGCACGGCAGCCCCGGTGCAGCGCAGCCCGCAGGGTCAGATCCTCGACGCGGACGAGGTGGCGTCACAGCCCCCTCGCGGGTGTCCCCTTGTACAGCGCCGCACAGGCCCCACAGGCGCTAGAACGGTCTCAGGAGATTGGCTGGGAACGCTGAGCGTCTGCAGCGCGGCGCCACGGGCGGGGAGTTTGGCGTACGCCATCGTCTGCTGACTGATCGCGCAGGCTGTCCTCTGGGCGAACCAGCGCTTCCACAAAGCCTTACACGGGTCAGTGTGTGCTGACAGGCAGTGCTTATCTCTACAGCCTCGTACTCGCCCCGCCATGACCAACCACGAGCCCAGCTCGGCGATTCCGCCCCCCGTCGCTCCCCCGCCGACCCCTGCCGCCTTGTCCCGCGCCCTCGCCGACTTGAACCTCTCCCCTCGTTCCCGCTCGCCGACGTCGCCGCGAGCTCACCTCGATGAGCCCGCACCGCTTTCGCCGTTCCCGAGGACGCCCCGGAGCATCTCGCCCGTCTCGTCCGAGGCGGCGGCCTCTTCGGTCGGCAGCTCCATCTTTGACCGGCCCTCGGGGTCGTCGCGGGGCACTCGAGACTCGGGAATGAGCTCGCTGCCGCGCTCTTCGCACGCTCCGGGTACCAACGGCGTCTTTCCCGGGCCGCCGTCCACCTCGAACGCCGTTGCGGGTCCGTCGGGGGGAGGGCGCAAAGCCAGTGTCAGCTTGCAGCTGTTCAAGGAGACGGCGAGGAAGGGTGAAGAGGGCGGAGAGAAGCACGACCACGGAGGGCGGCGCAGCGGTGCGCGCCCTTCGCCGAGCAAGTCGAGGCATCCGTCCGGCGGTTCCGGCGCGCAGGTCAAGGGCAAGGAGCGGGAACACACCGTCTCGTTTCCGTCACCGGCCGGCGACGGCTCCTACGTCACTTTCTCCTCGCCTCTGCACTCGCCCGACACGGCGAGCTTTGCGCCGATCGGTGGATCTCGCGAGGATCGCCGCGCGACGTCGTCGACATCCCGTTCGCGCAACCCTTCACGGCCGTCTTCTCGGCTCGGAAGTGCCGTGCACTCTCCCTCTGTCACCGCCCACCCTTTCCCGCCTTCGCCTGCCAAGTCAGGCGCTCCGGGTTACGCGCCATTATCGGCTGCGCTGGCGTCGCCTCATTTCCCTCCTCACCCCCTCGCCCACACGCATCGCCGGACTTCCGCCTCGCCTTCGCCTCGTTCGACCGCCTCGGGGCACTCGGTTCCGCCTCTTGCACACGCCACCTCCCACTCTCACCCGTTTCCGCTCTCCCCCTCGCGGCCCGCCTCCCCTCACCTCTCGACTCCACATACCTCATATCACAGTCCGCACAGCGCGCGGACGGGAGCGGGCAGCCCGATCCCGGACCTCTTTGCGTTTGACGATCGGCTCGGTCTGGGAGAGCCGGCTCTGCCGTTGCCTCCTCTCGCCGCTGCATCCGAAGATCCGGATGGAGAGGCGGACCATGCGGACGACGAGGGGTCGGCGTTGCGGGATGACGAGGAGGACCGGGCGCATTCTGTCGAACGGAATGGCGTAAGGTCAGCCAAAGGTGCTTCCCCAGTGGACGGACGGAGCGAGCTGGCGGCCCCGATCCCCTCGTCGGGCGCGCTCAAGCTCGTGTACTCGCCACGTCTCACGCACACTGCCTCGAGTCATGCGTCGCACGACGCGGGTCCGGCGGCCCCGGCGTCGGGAGCAGCAGCGCTGCCTGCGGCCCTCACTTCGGCTCCCATGCTGGGCGCCGTCGTCGCCGCACCGCTCGACGAGCGTCGAAGATCCGTCTCGTCGCACGCGCGCCGGCTGCAATCGGTCGACGATGCCGCTTTGAGCCCCTCCGAGGCGGGTCGCGACGCGGACCTCGCGGCGACGATCGCGTCTCTGCCGTCGCCAGTACCGGATACGAGCGGGTACCCGCACGCGTCGGCGCGGAGGGCTCATTTCGCGAATGCGTTCGAGCAGGCGTTTCGCGCGCACAGCCGGCCGGAGGACGTCGAGTCGTCGCGGTCCGGGACTGACTACGAGAGCTGGACCGGCAGCACGACGACGAGCGAGACGGATTCGCGCTTCTCTTCTTCGTCAGACTTGAGCGGGGACGAGTACGACTCGCATGACGACGAGGAAGAAGCGGCGGCGGTGGATGCGTTCCAGCATGCGCTCGGTGAGAGTACCGTCATCAATGGCGACGAGGAGTACGAGGTCGACATGGGCGCCCTGCGCGAGAAGCTCGAACAGGGCGGCGGCGGCGAAGTCTCGATGCGACGGGACACGCGCCGGGCGGGCGACTTTAAGGGACAGCTCGTCGGCGGCGACGGCAGGACCAGCGCGACTGTGCCGCTCGAACCGTTCCGGCATCAGGTCGGCGGACACAGCCACATCTTTCGCTTCTCAAAAAAGGCGGTGTGCAAGGTGCGTTGCCCTGCCTGGCTCGGAACCGACTCGGGACCGGCAGGACTGACTTTCGTACGCACCGCAGCCCCTCACTTCCCGCGAGAATCAGTTCTACGAGGCGCTCGAGCAGGAGAGCCCGCGCTTGCTCGGGTTTGTGCCGCAGTACCTTGGCGTCCTGAACGTCACGTACCGCCGCACTCCCGCCGCGCTGCCTCCTCCACCGGAGGACCACACCGACCACGGCTCCACGCCGAAACAGGCTGTCCCGCCCGCTGCCCAGCTTCAGCGCACCCTCGACGAGGAGCGCAGCGGGGCGCGCCTGGCCCGACGCCACTCTTCGCCTGCCAGAGCGAGTGACCCGCCCGCGCCGCGGCGGATCTTTCGCCAGAAATCGGAGCAGGCGCGGGCGATCGAGGAGGTTCCCGAAGTTACCCTCGAGCGGAACCGGCACATCATTCCCGACAGTATGGTCTGGGACGCCGTCAAGGGGCTCCGCAAGTCCAATGGCCGGCGGCGGCAGCGCAAGGCGAACGAGCGCTCGACTGATCCCGAGACGGCCGCGAATGACTCGCCCGGCGGCGGGCTCTTATCGTCGCCTGACTTTACGCCGTCGTCGTACTCGATCACCGGGACTCCCGGCGAGACGTCCCAACTCAGTCTGGTTCCGCAGTTCCCATCGCTGAACCCGCTGCCGACGCCGGCGCTGGGTGCGGGCGCGGGTGCAGGCTTGTCTCCGACGCCGAACTCGACACCGACCGACCCTGCGCACGCCGACGCGAACCGGGGCCGCTGCGCCACGGCGACCGATTTCTCGGACTCGCCCGCGGCCTTTGCTCGCCGCTTCTCACCGATGCGGCCGGGCATTCAGCCGGGTGCTCAGTCGAACGCCGGCTCGTCGCGAAGTATCGCCAGCAATGCTTCTGGCATCAGTGGCACGGGGTCGACGCGCGTCAACACCAAGCTCTGCGAGCAGGTCCTGCGGGAGGTATTCAGCTCGCCGAAGCTTCGCGAGGGTCGCCGCGGATGGAAGACGGGCCGCAGAAAGATGCGCAGCACAAACAGCAATATCGACTTTGGCGCGGGCTTGAAGGACCTGCCCGAAGGGCAGCCGATCGATGATGGAGCAGCCGAGGAGGACGACGACGGCGCGTTGATGCCGCCCGAAATGGCGCGGGTCCGGTCGCAGCAACGTACCGATTCGCCTGAACTCGACTCGGCGCCCGAGTCGTCGCCGGAGAACAAGCCCGTCGAAGACGCCGGCGAGGTCTCTGACACGGCTGTCATGCATCCGCGAGTTCGCAAGCTCAGCGCGACCGACGACGACATGTTTGCGATGGACGACGTCGGCACCCCGGCTCCGTCGTCGCCGATCAAGCGCGACTTTGCTCGACTCGATGCCGACAGCTCGGGTGCAGGTCCTCGCGAAGAGGCTGCGCCAGGCGAGAGCGCCGGTCACACGCCCACGACGCAGTCGTCCATGCCTCCGGAACCGCCGAGCGCGCCGTCCCCTGCGAACGGCGCCGAAACGCCCTCGCGCCAGGAGCAGTTCATCCTGATGGAAGATCTGACGGGCAGCCTCAAGAAGCCGTGTGTCCTCGACTTGAAGATGGGCACGCGGCAGTACGGCATTCTCGCGACCGAGGAGAAGAAGAAGAGTCAGACGAAGAAGTGCTCCAAGACGACCAGCCACGACCTCGGCGTCCGTATCTGTGGCATGCAGGTGCGTCCGTTTCTGTTGACCGACCACGGGGCGCCTCCTGACCGCCGCTCCCCGCAGGTGTACAAAGTCGCGGAAGATCACTACGACTTCCAGGACAAGTACTTTGGGCGCAAGATCAAGATCGACGAATTCCCTTCTGTCCTGGCGTCCTTTCTTCACGATGGCGACCACGTCCTCGCGTACCACATCCCTCACATCCTCCGGCAGCTGTACCGCCTCGCGTCGATTGTCTTTGGCCTTGACCGGTTCCGATTGTACGCCGCTTCGCTGCTGTTCATTTACGACGGCGACCCGGACGTCCAGGCCGAGTACAAGCGCAACGTCCTCGACGAGATGGCCGAGCCGAACGCCGAGACCAGCGGTGGGCTCCGCTCGCTGTCGTCGAGCTTGCCGAACCAGAACGGCGGCGGCGGCTGGGCGGGCCCGCACAGCCCGGAGCTCGAGCGCGCGGCGGCTCGACAGGCGCGGCCGCGGGCCCTGTCGGTGGGCGGCAACGAGGACGACGAGGACGAGCCTAGCGGGCGGAACGGAGGCGGCACGCGGCCGTCCGGGGCGCATTCGTCGCGACCGTCCCATTCAGGCGACCTGGGCCACCCGCGTCGCCCCGAGCACCACCGGCGGCACCGGTCCTCGCGTTCGAAGAAGAGCCGGTCTTCGGGCGCAGTCACGATCCGGCTGATCGACTTTGCGCACTGCACGACGGGCGACGACTTTGTCGACCCGGACGAGGCGGAGCAGCTCGGCCTCGACCTCGAGCCGGGCGACTTTGCGCCGGACGGGCGGATCGTCGCGCGCTTCCCGCCGACGCACCCGAACCAGCCGGACCTCGGCTTCTGCCTCGGGTTGCGGAGCCTCTGCGCGGCGTTGAAGATGATCTGGGCGGACGAGGTCGATTCGGGTCGGCTCGAAGGGGTCGACCGCGAGTTGCACGTCGAGGGCGACGACGTGTTCCAGCGGCACTGGGGCAGCGCGGGGCGCATCGACGGCGCGAAGCCGACCCTCCTGTGCCAGGGCCTGACGCCCGAGACGGTCTACGCACTCGCGTCGGCGTGAGGCGCGCCGTCGCTCTGTCCGGCGCGATCCCGTCTGATTTGATTACGATTCTACTCTCTCGCAAAATGTTCATTCTAGCATCTCCGATACTCGCGCTTGATCGTATAGAAATGTCTAATAACTCGGTGTAACGGTAGCTGTTCCCTTGTTTCTCTGGCATCCTTTCGAAACTAGCGAGCGGCAGTGAACTTGGGGCTGATTGCGGAAGGGCTTGCTCCCGCCGGTCACAGGACGATGGACCGGCGCGGGAACTCCGCGAAGACTGCTGGCGAAACGATTTCGAGACGAATCGGTCCGAGCGCAGCGCGCGGAGAGGGTCCGGGCGATATGGACAAGGAAGCAGTGTTTTGCCACTGCCGCGTTGGGGGCGACTTATACCTGACTTTAACCCGCCAAAGACAGTGGAAGCAGGCAATGCGGACACGCTCGTCGAGTCTAGCATCTTGCTGCAGCCTCCTGGCGGTCTTGAGGTGGATCCCAGGCGGGAGAAGGGCTCGAACCGAGGGCCAAGCGGTGGCGTTACAGCTGGCGGCGAGGACAGACGCCCTCACGCGCTCACGGCCGGAGGCGTGGCGCGCATGCGAAGTCGTCCAAGCAGAGAGGAAACAGACTTCTGTACCCTTAGCACCGAAGCAGAAGCGAGAGAGGGGGGAGCGCCTGAGCCAGCAGGTTGGAGTGGGCCATGAGCTTGAGCTGTCTGCAACGTGCGCAGTCGAGCGGCTGGAGTTCAGCGAAGTTGCGGTGAGCAGGCGAAATGAATATGCGGCAGAAGCTCCCCTGAGCGGGTATCCAGCGTGAACAAGGACAGGAAAGAGCGAGTGCGCGAGTCTATGCAGGCGAGCCGGGCGGCAGGCGGAAGGAGGCGAGCAAAAGTCGGACGTGCGCCGCGTCCTTGTCCTCGCTCTGCACCTCGCTGCACTCATCCCTAGCGACTAAAATGGCCGTCACCAAGATCTACGGCGTATGTACACTCGCTCGCTCTGCCCTGGCCCCGCTGCACGTGCGCCCTGCGCGTGGTGAGCGGGTCGCGAGGTCACGGCCACCCCGGCTCGCGACCCAAGCTTGCGCACGCCCAACCGCGCCTCACAGCCCTCCAGCGGGCTCGACGACCGGCAGAGACACCCAGACATCAGCCGAGGACGGTGCCTGACCGGGTCGCAGGGCCGCGAGAGGCCGAGGGCGGCCGGTTGGGCGGGTGCGCACGAGGGCACCGCACCGCCGCCGAGTCGGGAATCCGGCTGTGGCGCAGAAACAGCCGATATACAACGCTAGAAAGACACGCCCATACTGACTAGGACATACGTACTCGCAGTTCGGCCCGCGTGTCCAGACCGCGCTCATCGCCGCCAAGTACGAGGGCGTCGAGGTCCAGCACGAGGAGGTCAACCCGTTCAAGGGCCTCCCCGCCGGCTTCCTCGAGAAGTTCCCCCTCGGCCTCGTGCGTACACGCTCTCACGGCTCGACTGTTCGCCGCGCGCGCTGACGACGCGCCCCCCTTAGGTCCCGGCGCTCGAGAGCGGTGACTTCAAGCTGACCGAGTGCATGGCCATTGCCTCGTACATCGCCCGCGAGAACAAGGCCAACCTTCACGGCAAGACCCAGGAGGACCATGCCAACGTCCTCCGCTGGATGTCCTGTGAGTCCCGCCGCGGCCCGTACCGTAAGAGGATTCAGGCCTAACCGGTCTGGTTCCCCTCCCGCGCCCAGTCGCCAACACCGACCTCGCGTCCGTCTTCCAGTGGTTCCTGCCCCTTGTTGACAACAGCCGCCCGTACCTGAAGCCGACCGTCGAGGCCGCCAAGGCCAAGGCCCTCAAGGCGCTCGACTTCCTCGAGAAGTCCCTCGCCGACCGCACCTTCCTCGTCGGCGAGCGCATCTCGCTCGCCGACATCTTTGTCGCCTGCGTCGCCGGCTCGGCGTTCGCCACCGTCCTCGACGCCGAGTGGCGCAAGGCCCACCCGAACTGCACCCGCCACTACCTGACCGTCGCCCACCAGCCGCACGTCCTCGGCGTCGTCGGCAAGGAGCCCGTCCTCTGCGAGAAGGCCGCCGTCTACACCCCGCCCAAGAAGGAGGAGAAGCCCAAGGCTGCCCAGGCCCCGAAGGAGGAGAAGCCCAAGGCTGCCCCGGCCGCCGAGGAGGAGGCCCCCGCTGCCCCGAAGCCGAAGCACCCGGTCGAGGCCCTCGGCCAGGCCAAGTCCTTCCCGCTTGACGAGTGGAAGCGCCAGGTATGCGGCTTCGGTGTTTCCGATATGCAAGGACCACGACTGACGGCCAATCCCGCCCGCAGTACTCGAACAACGACACCCCGGTCGCGATGAAGTGGCTTGACGAGCACTACGACGCCACCGCCCAGCAGGAGTACTCCTTCGTCCGGGCAGACTTCAAGTACAACGAGGAGCTCACCCAGGTCCGTTCGCCCGATCACTTCGAGCGTGTTTGATATCGGTGGGGATGCTGACTTGGCCTGACCGCATGCACCCAGACCTTCATGTCGGCGAACCAGATCACTGGTCTCCACACCCGCCTTGAGGCGTCCCGGAAATTCCTGTTCGGCAACATGCTCGTCTACGGCACCGCCAACAACTCGAAGATCATGTGCGTCGCCCCGCCTCTTCCCCCTCCTGTCCCCCGCAGAGTAAGCTGACGACGGCTTGCATTTCCGCAGTGGTGTCTACATGATCCGCGGCAGCAACATCGAGGACATCTTCTCGGTCGCGCCGGACTGGGAGTCGTACACCTTCACCCCGATCGACTACAAGAAGGACCACGACCTGATCGAGAAGGTGTGGTCGTGGGAGGGCCAGGTCGAGGGCCTCGAGTGCGCCGACGGCAAGAGTGCGTCTGACCGAACAGCTCGTTCCGTGTTGTCCGAGGAGAAAACTGACTTGCCCCCTCTGAGACAGCCTTCAAGTAGACGACGAATCCGCTTCCCCGCCCGTTTCGGTTTCGCGCGGTGCTTGTAGGATCTTGACTCGTAACGCCACAACAACACCAACATCATGCTGTTATACCAACTGGGGTTCAACGAGAGCACGACGGAGCAAGAATGCGGGGTGGAGCGGTGGCCCTCCTCAGGATCGGAAGCTCGCGAGATCAACAGTCATCTAGTTTTCGTGTCGCACCGTGGGACATCACACGAAAGCGCATTACAACAAGTTTTCGGACGGGCCGTAACGGGGTTATATGGACAAAAGCGGCATGGAGATGAGGGGAAGGGGTAGGCTGGCTGGCTGGCTCAGGACAGTCCGGCCGTCCGGAGCCCGGTCTTTGCGCGCCGGGCTTCGTCGAGTTCGTTGCGGACCTGTTTCAAGCGCACCGCAGTCAGTACAGCTGGCCTGGGAGAGGGAAGAAAGGAGTGCGAGGGAACTGACCAGCTCGACAAAGACGGGAACCAGCTGCGGGATGTGAACCAACTTGGGCGGGTCGATCTGGACGCGGTCCTTTTTGCGGACGTTCTTGGTCGGGTGGGCCGGTTCCCCCTGCGATTGACCTCCCGCGCCGCTCGGGTTGCTCGGCGCCGGTGGAGGGGCCGTGCCCGTTTGTGAAGCGCGGCTGCTGTCCTCGTCATCGTCGTCACTCGAGCTATACTGCTCTGCCTCGTCGTCACTCTCCTCCGCCTCGACATCATGCACATCGCTCATGACCCCGTCGAGGTTTAAGTTCTGCATGACGCCCGACACGAACGCCGCGTCGACGTCCTTGTCGAGGTCGTCGCCCTTGACGAGCCGTTTCCGCATCCGCTCGTGGTGCGCGAGCTTCAACTTGCGGTGGTAGTCGACGATCGCGTCGACTTCGGCGAGCACCTCTTCGCGCTCCTTGCCCTCGACGGGCAGGAGGAAGTCGAGCGAGACGGGACTCGGCAGGCCGTCGCGGACAAAGTTGATGAAGAGCTCGATCCACGCCATGAGGTTGTCGAAGAGACCTTCGCCCTTCGAGTGGACCGAGTGGACAAAGTGGTAGAACGAGTCTTCGTGGCGCGCGACGAGGTCGACAAAGAGCTGCACGGTCCGCTGCGGGTCGGTCAAGTTGGCCTCCTCGGCGTACTCGACCGTCTTGATCAGGTCGTTGACAAAGCCCTGGAAGTCGCTGATCGAGTCTGCAATGTTGGCAGCCTTGTACACCTTGGCCAGCGGCTCGTAAAAGATGGTCACGATGTCCTTCAGCAGTTCCGACGTGCTGCCCTGCAGGTGGTTGGGGAGAGCGGCAATCAGTGTGGGAGATGGCGGTTACATCGGGACCGCTCTCGACACACGCACCTCAAAGATGAGCTCGATCAGCTGCTCCTTATCCCGGGCCTTGGTGATGAGCCGGCGGAAGACGTGCAAGTCCTCGTACAGCCACGCCTCTTCGTTCGTCGGCCCTTCGTCGTCGTCCGGATCTGCGAGCGCGTCCCTCGCCTGCTTGTACTCGTCGTAGCGCACCGAGCACCGCGCGAGGTACTGCATCGTCCGCGCATCGAGTCGCGGCGCCGCCGGCGACCGCAGAATCACCGTCATGAGGTCGATCCCTTCGGCCGACGCGTCAAGGCGGACTTCGTCCTGCGCCTCGCGCGGGCTGTCGACGTACTGCCGCACTTTTTCGCACAGCCTATCGTCGCCAATCTTGCGCGCGACGAGCTCGGCGTCGTCCCGCAGCTCTTTCACCTCGTCGCTGAGGCCGCTGCTGAACATCTTTTGGAGGAGCGACGTCGAGCCGAAGGGGCGAGCGAGGAACAGGTCGAGGACGGAGCGGACCATGGCGACGGGGTTCGAGATTCGCAAGATGCCTCGGAGCATGAAGTAGGGCATGAGGCCGTGGATCCGCTTCAGCTGCGAGAACACCGAGGACGAGTTGTCCGAACCGAGGAAGAGCTGGTAGATCGTCGACGCGAGTCTGGCGGGCGGGGAGCGTCAGATCGGGCCCCTGCCAAAAGGCCACAAGCCTCTGAACTCACGAGATCCGGGCCCATTCCATGACCTTGCGGTACTCGACCGGCAAGTCCTGCACCCGCTGCGTTCGTCGAATTGTGCCAAACACGCGCGACAGCCCGTCGTGCTTGACGAGTTCCTCCCGGAACTTTCGCAAGTACCCCTCGAGTTCCTCCACGCGCTCCTCGACCTCGGCGCGGAACGAGCGCATCTCCTGCTCGCGGATGCGGTCCATCTCCTCGCGGATCAGAACATCCTGCTGTTCTTGCGGGTTCAAGTCGACGGGCGACTCGAGCAGGAAGGACTGGAACGCGTCTGCCGATGCGAGGACCGGGTTCGCGAGGATGGAGCGCAGGTACGCGCGCAGGGTCAGGCGGTTCCGCTCGCGAGCCAGGGACGGGACGTGATGCGGATCGAAGGCCGGAGTCGCGGTGCTCGTCGAGGGGCCGGTGCTCGCGCCTAGGGACGCGTTACCCTCGAAGCTTGGGCGCGGCGAGAGCTCGGGCGAGACGCCCGCACGCGCGTCGACCGACCGACGGTCCTTTGCAGGCGGGCTCTTGACCGCCTCCTCGACGCACTCTTTCCGTAACTGTGCGCAGAGGTAATCAGGGCGAATTCGAGGGGCGAAGAGGCAGGATAGAGCTCACTGTCGAGGCCAGCCGGACAAAGTCGCCGTACCGGCGCGCGACGTAGACATCCTCGGCGCCTTTCCTCCTCGTCCGGACGATAAACTCTTCGTGCTTCTTGCTCCGCATTCTCGATTTGGTGCTCTTGGTCCGCACCGAGACGACATTGATCGAAAAGACCTCGTCGGCGCGTTCGGCCGTCGTCAGCGCGCCGCGCTTCTTCATCATGACGGTCGCGCCGTTCAGTTCGGCGGGGGCAGCGCCGCCTGCCATGTTTTGCGTCGCGGGCGCGCCCGTGCGCGCAGTCCCGTCGTCTTCGATGCGGACGACCTCTTCGCGTCCGTTGTTCTCGACGAGCTTGATCGCGGCGCTCATGACGAGTCCGAGGTGCTTCTCGACCTTGCCGGCGGCGCGGCGGCGCTTCGAGTCGACTTCGCGGTCGTCCGAGGTCGAGATGTTGCGCGAGACGAACGAGTAGACGAACGGTTGCAGCTTGTGTGAGAAGAAGGTCGGCGGGCACGCGACGAGGAAGGGGAAGGAGAGGACAAAGTGGTGGAAGACGAAGCGGAGGAAGGGCAGGTCGACCTGGCTCTCCCAGTCGCGCTCTTCGGCGCGGGCGGCTTCAGAGCCGGCGGGCGGGGCCGGCTGAGGCATGCCATTGACGAAGCGAGACTTGGGCAAGAAGGGCGGACCGAGGACCGAGAGGGCGCCGGGCGAGTCGAGCTGCTGGAGCTCCTTGACAAACTCGAGCGTGACGAGCTCGCGCTTCAAGTAGTGCGCGCGGAGGGGCGTCAATTGCTGTGGCGCGTGGGCGGGCGGTTCGAGCGTGGTGGCGACTTGAGGTTCAGGGAGGATCCCGAGTTCCGATGCGAGCGAGCCCGTCCGGATGGGAGGTCTCCGGCGGGCGGGAGTCGTCGAGCCAGAGGGGCCCGTCAGCCCGTCGTCATCGGCGCCGTCTTCGTCATCGTGGATGGGGACCAGCAGCGAGGATTTGCGGGACTGTTGGCTGCCTCCTCCAGGGCGCTGCGGCGTTGAGGAAGACGAGGACATGCTGCGGGCAAGCGGGGGCCGGTCACCCGAATCGGGTCAGCGTGCGTCCACGTTGGCGCGCAGGTTGCGATGGACAGTGATATGGGGGTCTGGATCTGCGCAGGCGTGCGTTCTCGCAGCGTACGAGCGTGCGAGCGCCGGCTGTTGCTCGAGTCGCGTACGCCGTCATCGGCCGTCACGGTGGGCGGCGCGCCACGGCGGACATCAGTGCACACGGACAGCTCTGTAGCGCACCTGGGCAGGTCCAGCAGGGAGTCCGCTGGACTGTGTAGCTCAGCGTGGCGTGTAAGCGGCTGGCGCGGGCCGTATGCGGGCGTACGAAGGCGGCCTCTCAATCCGACTCGGAAGCCGTCAGCCCGAAGAGTCGAGCCAGGCGCACACTCGACGGTCAGGGGCGCTCGTTGCGGGTCAGGCGGAGCCTATTGGGGATCAAGCGAGGCCGCGGAGAGGCAGCTAGGCCAGTCTGCGAGCCGTAGAGTGCGGGCAGGGAGTCCAGCCGGCCGGGAGAGAGGAGCAGTGACGACGATCTTTCCCTCGTTTCCGCGGACTTACGCCATGCTACAGCAGAGCACATACCGGGCAGACCGTAGGTGCGACTATAGAATGTGCTACTAAGGCTCTCGAGCCAGACTGACAGGGCCGCTGCGACAATATTTCCACCTTTTCCTTCTTCTCTCCGCCTGGGACCCGTCTCCTCCGGACACCGCACCTCTCGATGCCCAAATCCGCTTCGAGCGGTACATGACGGATCAAATTCCTCAAGTGAGTCTTCCGAACGACCTCCATGACGGTCCGGTATACTCCGCAGCAGCCTACGAGCTTTGCCTCCGTTCGTAACGAAATGAGTCGCGTCGCCCTCCTAGCACCGCCGCCCAATCATACCTGGCCGTACTGCCCCTCAGGAGACCTCCTCTTCGGGCCACCCTTCGGAATGACCGCTCGAAGGCGGATGCGGAGAACGAGACACGAAAGGCGAGACGGAGCGCGGCGACGGTGGAAGCTCGGTGGCGACCGGGGGCCTCGACGCGAATGACATCGACCGTGACGGCCACGGGAGGCCCGGACCTGCACAGCACTATTGCGCGTACGCATTGATCAGCAAATAGTCTAACGCGGCCGGGTCCGGAGGCGACGAGAACCGCGGGGCGCACCGGTTTCCGCCGCCGCCGCTTCCTTCCTCTTCTCCTCTTCCGCCTCCCACTCGCGCTCCTGCGCCTCCAGCCTCTCCACCAAAACTTCAATCAAAGCATTCAACCGGGCGATCTCATCCTCCGTCGCCCGCAACGCCTCGACGGCAGCCTCGCCTTGCTGCGCCGACGGCGGCGGCAGCGGTAACGGCGGCGGGCCGATCCAGCGACAGGTCTCACCGCGGACGAGGCAGGTCGTGCAAGGGCTCTGGCGCGAGCACTTGAGCTTCCGGGTGCGGCAGCTACGGGAGGAAGGAGAGGGGGCTCAGGTTGTTAGCGCTCTGGGTCCCGGTCAGCAAGAGAAGGCCATCACCGGGTTTGCGGGCTCACTTTTCGCACGAGAGGTGCCGCCGCCGGCCTTCTTCCCCAGACGTCGACGGGCCGCGCCCTTCACTGGTCTTCCTTCTCCTCTTCTTGGCCGATGGGCTGGCTGCGTTGTCGTCAGCCTCGTTCGCTCGCGCGCAGGACGGACTTGGCGGCGCCAGTGAGGACGCTCCCGACGCCGCCGAGGACGTCGAAGACGACGCCGGACTCTGACTCCGACTCTGGCTCGAGGACGTCATGGGACGCGGCGAAGGGGGGAACTCGCGGTCCGCGCAGACCGAGCCGGCGGCTCCGCTCCGTCGCGAAGGCAGCCCGAGTCGCGGTGGCGGAGTCGGTCGGAAGCGCATTCGGACGTCGGCCTTCAGGAAACGTGCGGTAGAGAACGAGCCTTGAGCCACGCAAAGGAAACCCGGGCAAGTAGCTGCTCGTGCGCTGGGGGTGCGAGAGCTCAGGTCCCCGGAGCGGGGAGGGGCGGGCACAAGGCGGAAAGAGTCCCGAGGCTCGGCGTGCTCCCTTTACAGCGAGCGGGGCTGAATCGCTGAACTCAAAGCAGCGCACAAGCCCTTACCGCGCGGCATTCGGACAGCAGGAGCAGGTACCTCCTCGTCGAGGTCCGTGCGGGAGGCCGCGGTCGAGCCTCCTTCGACCATTCAGGTTCCGAGTCTCGATAAGCGGACAAAGCGCGGGGCAACAGGGCCTGAGCGGAGACACCCTACGAGCAGAACTGGAGCGTCGCGGCATGTAATAATCGCCAGACGCGGGCGGGCGGGTGCTAGGTAGCAGAGAGAGGGAGAAACCCGAAGTTCCGCGACGTCCTCCCTCTGCTCTCGACAACAAAGCCGCTACGGAACAAGTCCCTCAAAGCCGCACCGAAAGGTAATCAGATGGAAAGGGAAAAAGCTGCTTTTAGGGACTTGCATCTCTACGGTTCCGCCCGCCGCCGGGCGTCCCATCGGGAACAAAACAGAACACACATACACGAGCGGGGGTCGAGCGGACGGCACTTCCCAGCGCCCCCACCCCCCACCCCGCTCACCGCCGACTGCCTTCTCACCAGAGCAGCGAGCTCATCTCGCCGCGCATCTGCGAACGAGACGCCCAGAGTGGAGTCAGTCTCGGCTCGCGTCGTGCCGAAACGGAAAGAAGAGTGAGGAGACGCACCCGGCTGTAGTCCATCAGGCCCTCGACGCGTCCGACCGCCGCGACCGCAATGTCCTTGTCCCACAAGTACTTCTTAGCGCAGCGCATGACGTCCGCCGACGAGACGGCGTCGACCGCGGCCTCGATCTCCTTCGGCGCGAGGCGGCGGCCCGAAGTGACGATCTGGCGGCCGATGTCCTCGGCGACGGCGGTCGTGCCGTCGAGTCCGAGCAGGAGCGACGCCTTCAGCTGCGCCTTGGCGCGCGAGACCTGGTTTGCGGACGAGCCCTAGTCAGCGTCGGGGTCCGGAACCGGAACCGGAACGGGGCGGAACTGACCTCGGTCTCGGTCGGGCGGGTCGCCAACCTCTGCCACTCCTTGAAGAGGAAGTGGGTGCTGCGAGGGGGTTCACGGCGTCAATTCGCAACTCGGAACCAAGCGCAGAAGCACAGAGGGGGGAACGCACAGGTCATCGAGGTTGGTCAGGTTCTCCGAGACCATGTAGATGCCCCAGAGACCCGTGTCGGAATAAGAGGTCGAGAAGGACATGAAGCTGTTGGCGAGGTTGTTGCTCGAGACGGTGTGACTGAACCGGCTCGACAGAAGCGACTGCGCGCCGAGGGATCGGTCCTGCAGAGTGAGGGCGGGCAAGGTTAGTCACTCGTCACGCGTGACGATTCGAGCTGGCGGCAACTGACCCAGTTGCCCATGATCGACTGGGCGACGAGCATGGGGTAGTAGTCCGGCGAGTTCCAGCCGACGCCCTCGACGGCGATCGCGACGTTGCACGTCGGCATCGTGTCGTCGCGGACGCGGACCTCGGCGCCGACAAAGTCGGGCTTGGCCTTGTGCTCCGAGGGGGCGCCGAGCTTGATCGGGTTCGACGAGGTCGGGAGGGCGCCAAAGTGCTCGTTCGCGAGGTCGACGAGCTTGGCGTGCTCGACGCCGCCGGTGCCGACGAGGACCATGCGGTCCGCGGTGTAGTTGGTCTTGATGTAGTTGACGAGGTCGTCGCGCTGGATCGAGAGGATGTTCTCCTTCGGGCCGAGGATCGTGCGGCCGAGGGGCTGGTGCTGGAACGCGACAGCGTGCAGGTGGTCGAAGACGACCTCCTCGAGCTGCTTGTCAACCTCCTGCTGCTCGCGGAGGATGACGTCGCGCTCGCGCTCGATCGCACCGGCCTCGAGCTTGCTGCCGGTGAGGATGTCGGAGATGATCTCGACGCTCTTGGAGACGTCGTGGGAGAACGACTTGGCGTAGTAGACGGTCTGCTCGCGCGAGGTGTAGGCGTTCAGGTGTGCGCCGAGGTTCTCGACCTCGAGCTCGAGCTGGTGCTGGGAGCGCTTGCCGGTGCCCTTGAAGGCCATGTGCTCGAGGAAGTGGGCGGTGCCCGAGGTCTTGTCGGTCTCGGCGCGGGAGCCGGCGTCGATCCAGACGCCGACGGTCGCGGTCGACGCGGGCGAGGCCTCGGTCGCGACGGTCAGGCCGTTCTGCAGAGTCGAGATCTGCGTCATCGGCGACGAGACGGCCGTGGCCAGCGTCCGCGCGCGGAACGCCTGTGGTCGGTCGGGGAGGTTGTGCGGCAGGCGGTGTCGGAGGGCGGAGGGAAGGGGGACACAAGGGGAAGCGGATCGTCAGCAGGCTGCTCTATCAGGAGGACTGTGTCTGATGCTGGCTGCGACCTCTGCCGGTTGGCTGGCCACTTGCGGTCGCTCGAGGGACCCGATGACCGCGGCCTGTCCCCAGAACGGATCCCTCCCCCAGGCGGCCGACCCCGGCGGCATGGCGCATCCCGGAGTTTGGCCCCCATGCGTGCACACCGTATTGCTCGCTCTGAGCCACCCGCGGCCTGTCCGGGCGCCTGCGTTGGGCGTCGTGAGCGAGGTTTGGGTGTCGTCGCCGTGTTCGCCCGGCATGACCTCGAGGACGGCGACCCTGGCCCCCGGCTTCCCGCCCGCTCCGCGTCGCCCAGAGCCCAGCGGCTGCCGTCAATCCAGCCTCCATCGAATGCTGAGCTGTCCTGACTGGTGCAAGGGGCGCTGGCGAGGGAGAACTGGCAGCGGGATGTGCGGCGGGCGATTGGCTCGCGGGCGACCCGGGTTCTGACGGCTGCCCCGCGCGCGCCACGGCTCGTGGGCGGCTGAGAGGGTCAGGAGGGGAGAGATACGTACGGGTGCGGGTCGTGCAGCTCGCAGCAGGTTCCTCGCGAGCATTGTGGCGTGTGCTACGGCGGCTACAGTGCGAGGGCGGCGCACTCGTCGACCCAAGGCGAGCCACACGCTGACCGGTCACTCCCCGAACCTCCCCTCGAGTCACTCTCGCCTCACCCCGGCGATAGTCGTTCTCGGCCATAGACACCATACAGCAACGCCAGAGCGCAGCAGAGCCACCATGAAGTCAGTCCCTGTGCTCGCTGTACTATTCCGATGCTCCTCCGCGAGCTGGCTGACCGTCCAGCCGCTGTCCCTGGACCGCCCCCGCCCGCCTGTTTCGCTGGCGCTGTCGATAATGACGCACGCCGCACAACAAACAGCTTTATGACCCCGGGCGAGGCTCCCGGACAGGATCCACTCGACCTCGCAGCCGTACGCCCACTATTCCGGAGCCATGTTCGACCCGTCCGCTGACTCTCGACTCGCTCGGCGCAGATCCGCGGCACCTTGACTCGCCTCGAGGACACCATCATCTTCCGTCAGTACCCGGACTAGAGCCTACGCCGGGACATATCTTCGCCTCTGACGCCCCCAGACCGACCCCGCGCCAGACCTGATCGAGCGCGCGTCGTTTGCGTTCAACCCGCGCATCTACGACCCAAACGGCTTTGCCGACCTCGGCCTCGACCGGAGCTGGATCAACTGGCTCCTCCGAGAAACCGAGACTGTGCACGGTGCGCTCTGACTGCGTGGACGGGCCTTCTTCGGTCGACTGATCGAGTGCATTCGCCCCCGCAGCCAAGATTCGGAGATACGACAGGTCTGTCTTCATCGCGTGCCGAGCGCATCTCATCTCGCTCGATACTGAGAACCGACGCGATCTGTCGGCTCCGCAGTCCGGATGAGCACCCGTTCACGCCCAAGGACCAGCTCCCCGCCGCCATCCTCCCCCCGCTCGAGTACCCCCCGCTTCTGTACGACCCGACGGGCCTGAACGTGAACGCGCGCATCATGGACTTTTACACCCGCCAGATCGTGCCCGCCATCACGCGCGTCGTCACCGAGAAACTGGGCAAGCAGGACGATGACGGCAACTATGGCTCGGCGGCGACGCGAGACCTCGAGGCCCTCCAGGCCATCTCGCGGCGAATCCACTACGGTGCGCCGCGCGGGGCTGTCCATACGCGCGCGAAATCGAAGCTCTCTGACTCGGAGAGGACCTACCGACCCACCCCCCGGCAGGCATGTTCGTCTCGGAATCCAAGTTCCGCTCCGCCCCCGCCGACTTTGTCCCTCACATCCTGAACCCGAACCCTGCCGCGCTCCTCGCGCTGATCACGAAGCCCGCCGTCGAGGCCGCGCTCCTGCGCCGGCTCGACAAGAAGGCGCGGTGGTACGGCGCCGAGTTGGGGCCGGAGGGGGACCCCGTCGCCGAGATGGAGTTGAAGGTGCATCCGGAGGAGGTCGTCAGGTTGTACGAGGAGTACATCATCCCCCTCACCAAGGACGTCGAGGTCAGTTCCCTCCCTCTCTCTCTCTCTCTTTCGGATGCGCGGAAGAACAGTCTCGCCGACAGGTTTCTGACCTCCGCCCTTTTGTGTCCGCGACGCAGGTCGAGTACCTCCTGCACCGCCTCGACGGCCTCTCCCAAGCCGAGATCGACGACCTCGTCGAGCACGGCACGCAGGCGCAGACTCTCGCGAAGCGGTGGCAGCCGCCCGCGGCACGACCTTAGTGAGCCCGGCCTCCACCCACGCGGTAGTAGACGGTGTTTCTGCAGTAATTGGCATGACATGGTATACCCTGCGCTTGCGCTGGTCCAATCGAAGAGCTCTTGGCGCGGTTCGAGCGGTCTTCGGCGAGGCGAGAAAGAGGAATTCACTTCAAACCCTCGCCCTCTCCCATACGGCTCGATACGGCTCGATAAGATCTAATGTTTACAACAGATGAAACTTATTACACGAGTCGAGCTCGAAAATGTTGGATCCCGGCACGGTGTAGGGGGGCGGGCGGGAGATCCGGACGAGGGAAGCAAATCGATGCTGGTCGACCGCCTCAGAAGATGCAGCCCAGGCTGAACGGCACCACAAAGAAAGCTCGTCAGCATAGAGCTCACCACCAGGAATTCACGGGGAAACGTACCACAGTATACTGGTCAAGCACGTCAAACACAACGCACAACACCCTGCGCCCGCCGCTCCTCCTGCGCCCGGACCCGCCGCCCCGCCCGGTCCGCGCTGCTCGATCAAGATGGGCTGCATGCCCGGGTGCATTCCCGGTTGCATGCCGGGGTGCATGCCCGGCTGCATGCCGGGTTGTTGCTGTTGCTGCATTCCGGGGTGGCCGGCGAGCATGGGGTGCGCTCCTGGCTGCTCGACCATGATCGGCTGCGCGCAGGAGAGTGAGCGTGTCAATTTCCGGATACACTCTGTCTTTCGGACAGAGAGAAAGTCCCGGATTCGCCCTCGAAGCGAGAATGAGGACGTACCTGCTGCTGCTGCTGCGGATGCGGATGCTCCCCCGCCGGGACTGCCGCTGCCTCGGTCGGGGGCGGCCCAGATGGTGGCATGTACTGTCCCGTCGGCTCGGCCGTCGTGGCCCCAGCTTCGTACGCTGGAGGGGCCGGCTTGCCCGACTCGCTTGGACCGGGCGCCGCACCTGCTGAAGGTCCGCTGCCGTGCTCGGCGGCATGTTGCGCTGCCTCGACTTTGTCCGCTTCAGACTCTGTTACGGAGCGAGTAAATCGAGTCAGCGGAGGGCTAGCTGGAAGCGATACTCTCAGGCGCCCCCGTTCCGCTTGCACGAACGCGAGCGGAGCTGGCTGCCGCCACCGGTTGTCGCCAGACTGCTCAGCCATCTTCGTACACCGACTTACGTTCAGGGTGGTGCGACATCCTCGCGGCGTTCTGTAGAGTAGGACGCAGCGTACTGCAGGCGACATTCTGCGCGACCGCTTTCGGAGGCGATGGCGGAAGTTCGGAAGGGGCGGTGCGGGGCCGAACATGACGACAATCGCCTCGCTCAGAGGCCTGCCGCCCAGAGGGGCCTCTTCCTTGGCGCAAAGCGCACTTTGTCGCGTGTAAGTGCCTCACCCGCACCGGTGCACCTTGTTGCTGGGACGAGAGTGCAGCGAGCCCGACGCCCGCCGGCGCGATTCTCCAGAACACGACGTAAAGCTGTTTCCTTCAGACCGGGGCTTCAGATTTGCCCGGATCTGGTCCAGACTATCTGCTTCTACGTAAGAGGACCTGTACGACCTAGAGATTGGACGAAAGGCGCATAGGCTGGATGCTGGGACGATAAGCGGCCGAATAAGAAGGTCCTTCCGGCGCCCGCGATTTCGGGTCTCTCAGCGGTCCGTAGCCTAGGACCGAGGCTCATTGGGCCGGCTCACGACAAAGAGACAGAACTTTGCCAGCTGCCCGGTCTCTGTCTACTGGAAGTGCAACCTTTCCGTCCGTTCCTGCCGAGTCGGATTCTTCCGCTTCAAATCTGACACCGACAGAATTAGCGGGGCAGAAGTGAGAAGCACGCGAGCCTCTATACGATGTATGATATTAACAAGAGTGAGGGAAGTATGCAATACGGAGAAGCGCAACGTAAGGGGACAAGCGGGCGCAGTTTGGCCGATCCAGAACCAGACGGCGACAAGCAAGCCCAGCTCAGGTAAGGCAATCGAGGCTGCGGAGCAATCGCGGGTGAGTCAGGTTCTCTCGCACCGTTTTGCATCGGGACTGGACGCACCAGAGCATAGCTGCCAAGCACCCGCACAGGCAGCCGCAGCAGCCCGGCCCTGAATCGTCCTTTTGCTGCTCGATAACCACATGCTGCGGCTGCTGCTGCATACCGGGTTGCATGCTCGGCTGCATGCCGGGTTGCATACCGGGCTGGCCATGTACATCGGCTGCTGCTAACGGAACGCGTGGTCCGCGTCAATTTCAGTCCGGGTCGGGTTTGGTCGGGACCGTCTCGAAACGTACCTGCTGGCCCGGACCGGGCATACCCTGAGGAGGCTGCTGGTAGGCCTGCTGCATTGCCGGAGACGGCGACCCTCCGTTCTGGTACATCTGCTGTCCAGTCGCCTCTCCGCCCGGCTGCGGTCCGCTGTAAGACGCCTGCTGCGGGTACTGGGGCGGCGGCGGGTACTGCTCCGAGTCTGCCGGAGAGGCCTCGGCGTCAGTCAGCGTGCTCCCGGCATCCTTTCGTCGTCTTCATAGGAGACGGCGAACGAAAGCTCGCCGAATCCGGCGACGTCGGGATCAGCGCCGCTCGGCGGTCGAGTCGGGAGGCGGCGAAGATGCGGACATCGCCTCTGCGTCGGTAGGCTGGACCTGCGACTCACTCTGCTCAGTATTACCCATGCTGCTCGCCTATCGTGCTTCCTAGGCCGTGCAAGAGAGTGAAACTTCATGTCCTCATGCCGAGGTTCGAAGCCGAGGTGATGGACAACCAAAAAGGCGGATCAAGGCGATGCAGATCTCGATGGACTCCGCGGAGCAGAGCCCAAATGATATTTGATATGGTCAGATACAGGTAGAAGGTCGCTCCTGGCCTCATTTGAGGGCTGCTGCTTCGTCAATCCGGTCTTGCGGGACCGTCGGTCGTGATGTCCGCGGAGAGTCTCCAATTTGTGCTTGTGGAGTCAACTCCGGAGATCGGAGAGCAGAATTCGCGGATACATGGGATGTGTACCACTCTGTATCCAAAATGAGGCGAGTAGAGTCGACGCGAGAGCGAAAGATCAGAAATCGCATATGAGTCTTGCGAGGCAGCCCGTTCTTCCGTTGCTACGCGGCCGGCTTCTTTCCGCTCGCGGACTAGGATACCAAGACGTGCAGCACAGATGAAAGTACAGCGAGGGAGTGGCTATGATGACCTGAGAAAGGCAACGGAGTTGGGCGCACGAAGGACACGCAACAGAGAAGGGGCGCAGCGGGCGGATGGAAGACTAGACAGTGGCGAACAAGCCGCCATCAGAAAAGGCAGTCGAGGCTGCGGATGGTTGATTCAAGCGAGTCAGCGGACTTCCCGGACGTGGCGGCGCGACCGGACGTACCAGAGCAAGGCAGCGCAGCACCCAAGCAGGCATGCGCAGCAACCTGGTCCTGAATCACCCCTTGGCTGCTGCTGGACGATGACATTTGGCGGGTGCTGCTGCATACCGGGCTGACCATAGTACATGGGCTGGAGATGGGCGGCGTGACCTGCGTCAGTGTTCGTCCGGTTCCGGCCATGCAAAGAAAGTCGCCACCAGAAAAGCGCTTTCCGACGCACCTGCTGCCCTCCGTACATGCCCTGTGGGGGCGCATAATAGCCCTGTTGCGCCATAGGCGACGGTGCTCCGCCGGTCTGGTACATCTGCGGCCCCTTCCCGTCCCCGCCGGGCGATGGCGCGCCGTAGTAAGCCTGCTGCGGATATTGCGGCTGTTGCGGGTACGGCTGCGAGTCTGCTACCGCGCCCTTGGTATCAGCACAGCTGCTCTGTCTTCTGCCTCACCGTACTCGTCCAGAGCGGCGAACGAGAGCCCCGCCGAATCCGGCCAAGTCGGGATCATCGCTTGGCGGGAACGTCGTCGAAGTCATCGGGGGCCGGCTCAGAAGGCCGCTGGACGGGCACAGCGACTCACTCTGCTGGTTGTATGCCATGCTTCCAGCCTACGCTGCTTGCGGCGCTAGTATAGAGCAGAAGTGAAGAGAGTAAAGTTCCAACCGCAGTCGTAGTCGAAGAAGAAGTGATCGACAAGCAAGCCGGAGCGGCCGGAGCGAGGCGGTGCAGAAGGAAGGAGGCGGTGCAGCTTTCGGCGGGTCTCCGCGGCGCGAACTGAAAACGCTGTATGCACAGTACCGACAGATAGGAGTCTCGTTCTACGATCTTAGACACGTCACTAGGCCGACTCGGGCTTGCGCACAGTCCGGTTCGCCTTCCGGGCCTTGCGCGCCGCGCGCCGCTCCTCCTCGTTCTCGTCCCGCTCCGCCTTGATCTCGGCAATCTCGTCGTCAAGTGAAATGGTGCCGACATCGTCGGCGAGCTCGAGCGGTTCGCGCTCGATGAGAGGCTTGATCACGCGCTCAAAGTCTAGACAAGGCGCGGGAATACTCGGTCAGCTTCTTGCCACAGAACGAGCCACGAGAGGACGGGACGCACAGGGAGGCACCGGGTTGTGCGGGTTCGACGTCTTAACGCGCGCAAAGTAGCGCTCGTAGACGTTACCGTCGTAGCATCCGAACGGCGAGTTGATCTGCGGGTCATCAGGTCGTTCAGCTTCCTCGAAGGCCGACATTGGATTGCGCAACGTACGAGGTGGTCCGAGAAGTTGAAACTGTCGGTAAGCAACACTGCACAGTTGCGCAGCTCCGCACAGAGACGGGTTACCTGCGGAGGCGGGGCACGCGATGTGCGTCAGTCAAGACTCCCACCCTGAGCGAAGCCGCCCCCACGAACTGACCTCGGCGGTGATGATGTCCATCTGCTTCGCAGAGAAGTACTTGTACTTGAGGAAGTGTGCCGCATTCTCCTCGATCGCCCAGCAGCCGTACAGGCGGCAGATGTCGTCGAGCGTCTTGACGACGCCGTTCGAGGCCGGCTCCGTCTTGCCGAGCTCGAGGACCGCGTCATGGAACATGCTGCGAGGAAGACCGTCAGGATTCTCGCCCAAACTGACCCAGAGACCGACAGCTGCGCTCACCGGTATAGGTATCCCGCCGTGTGCACCTTGGCCGCGACGAATCGCTCCTGCGAGCAAGCCTCGAGGGCCTCCTCGCGCCCGAGTCCCTGCTGCTTCTGCGCCTCCTGGTATTTCTCGTACGCCTGCCGGACGACGTTCGCCGACACCGAGTCCCACGCCTTCTCGAGCGTGTCGAGGCGGAGCGTGGCGTCGTCCGAAGGGCAGGACGCCTGCAAGACGCCGGGAAGGCCGTTCAGGTACGCCGAGCCGCCAGGGAGCTTCACACCCTTGAGTGCGTCGCCGTACGACGATACCAGCGATCGGCCGGACTGCAGCATCAGGATCGTGTTGTCGCCTTCCCAGGTCGCCTGGACCGCCTGATCGGCGTACATGCTCGGGAGGGCCGAGTACGCGCTGTAACCCATGCCGCCGAGCGAGGCGCGACACTTTTCGATGGTCTCGAGCGCCGCCCAGGTGCAGCACGCCTTCAGGGCTGCCGACGTCGCGTGCGTCTCCTTCAAGTTCTCGAGGACGGCCTTCGTTTCGGCCTCGTCCGAGTCGGCACCAAAGTCTTCGAGCTGAGCGCTCATGTCCTCGTACATGGCCGTGATCCGGTTCGACGTGAAACCCATCGCGACGGCTTGCGCGAGGAGAGGCAGCAGACGGCGCTGGTGGATCGGGTAGTCGAGCAGGAGGGTCTCGAGCTGTGCGGCGAAGCGGAAGTGAGCGCGTGAGCCACGCGAGACCTTATAAGAAGCGCGATCGGGCTCACCTCGTTGTTGCCCGACTTGAACTGTCTTCGGACCGCGGCGTAGCGAATCGCGATCGTCAAGGCCTTCTTGGCGACGTTGGCGGAGTCGGACACCATTGCGCAGCGACCTCCAAGCAGGGCGCCGTCTGTGTGGTGCCGACAGAGGGTCAGCATTCGGTCGGACCCGATCGGAGCGGCTGACGTACACGTAAGCTGGGCGAGAGGGGGATCGCGGACTTCTCCATCGCGGGTCACTTGCGTGTGCTTCATAAGCATGTACTCTCGCGGGATACGGACGTTCGTAAACTGGATCCAGCCGTTGTCGATGCCGTCCCGGCCAAACTTCTTGCCTGCGGGGGAGGCCGATACGTCAGAAGGGCTCGTATCTCTGGTCGAAGTGGGCGAATAGCAACGCACCAATGTCACCGATGGCAATGCCCGGGAGAAGCTGGTAGGTTTTCGGGTTGCGGAGCGGGACGATGAAGGTCTTGACGCCGTGGTAGCGGCCCTTGATGATCAGCTGCGCAAAGACCGCTGCGTGAGTCGCCGACTGGGCGGCGCCTGCGGAGATGTACCTCGACGATCAGTTATGGGTGCTGCGGATGCGAGGAAGGCTCTCCTCACCTCCGATCCACCACTTTGTCGCCTCGACCCGAGGCGTGTGCACCACAAACTCGTCCGACTTTTCGTCAAAGGTGGCGGTCGTCTCGAGACCCGCGACATTCGATCCCTGCGGAAACGAGCCATGTTAGCAGGCAGGGGGTTTGTCTGCGAGAGTCACGGGAACCAAGAGCACGCACGCCTCGCATCTCGGTCATGGCGAAACAGCCGACCAAGCCCTGCAGGCTGAGGACGCCCTTGTCCATCCAGTAGCTCATCTGGGAATGGAGAATTTGATCAGTCATCTGCCATTTGATCAGTCATCTGCCATTCGAGCGAAGATGCGCGTGCAACTGACCTGGTTCGAGGTGGCGCCCGACCGCAGCGCTCCGAGAAAGAGGCCGAAATGCACGCCGTATCTGCAGGAGCGATTTGCAGGTCAGCGCGAGTCAGAATTGGCTCACGAATGGACGGCTATTTGACATGAAAATTCACCGCGTCCAGAAAGCCGGGTCCAGCAGGGCGATGACGTTCAAGCGCTGCAGGTTCGTGGACACGGGTCAGGAACGCTGCATCCCAGTCTCGGCGCACTGCGCTTCCAACGCACTTTCTGGAAGATATCGACTCGTTCGTTCATGATCCAGTGAGTCAGGGAAGTACTGTTGCCGCGGGCCAACCGAGTCAGCCGCCTCGTCCCGACCGGAGAGCCGTTTCATTCGGAGGCGGCGGAAGGAACGCACAACTTGGCCATGGTCCGCTCGCGAATCTGGTCCTTGGTCAAGTCGTGGATGTCGTCGACCTTGAAGAGCGGGTCGCGTTCGAGTTCCATCATGAACTTTTCCTTGAGGAGCGTGTCTAGGGTGGAGCGGGCGGGCGGGAGTCAGCATCAAGAGTACGCGCTCTAGTCCGCCCGGGGTAGCGCTTGGTGCCCACTGACCCTGTTGTCCGTTGCCCATGGCGAACTGCATCCGCCTGAGGTCGAACGTCCCTTTCGAGCGCTCACGTTCGGCGGCCATCGTCACCGTCGGGGGCGGCGGCAAGACGGGCGGCGCGGTCCCCGAGCCGGAGCCGCCGTCCGGCTTGGTCTGCGCGGCCGGTGCGTCTGAAGAAGACATTGCTGGAGCGCGTGCGAGGGGCGGGCGCGGTGTAACGAGCGGGAGAGCGAGGTTCGACTGCGTTCACGTGCAAATGGACCAGATGGCCGGTTCGCGGGTATGGCGTCTTTCAAGAGCGGCGAGCGGCGAGCGGCGCGCGGGAGGGGGACGCGGTGCTCTGTGCGGAGTAGCTGTAGGCTCTAACGATGTGAAGCAGAGCTCAAATGCCCTGTTACGTCGCAGAGGACAAGCGAAGAGCGTCGTCGTCGCAGATCGCACGCGCGTTCCGTTCCGGCCGCGGGTGGCGCCAAGTCGCCGGCGGACCGGCCGGCAACCGAATAAGGGCGAACCTCGGCCATCGCTTCCTCCCGCTGGATAGCGCGTGAAACTGGATCACGGCCATCCATACGAGCATGAAAGCCGCTGTCTCTCGCATCGTCGCAGTCACCCGAGGTCGGCCGGGGTCCAGTCCGACGTCGAAAGGTCGACCGGGATGGACAGACGAGAGTAGGCAGTACACGGCGCTACAGCAATGGAGAGAGAAGCAGGGCGAGGGCGAGGCTATGCGAGGAACAACGAGAGAGCGAGAGAGAGAGAGAGCAGAGTTGAAGGGTACGGGAATGCGAGCGACATGAGCAGATGGGGCAGGGCGGAAGGGGGACGGGGGAGATCCGCAGTCGAGAGGTTCCGGCCCTCTGGCGGAACGTAAAGCCCTCCCCGCCTGGCTGCTCGGGTTCGGGACAAGCAGACAGCGGAGCGCGCGGGGATCACCACGGGTTGTGGTTCGGCGCGCCCTCGTACCGCCGGAACGTAAACCCGAGGAACGCCAGCTGCCGGTTGTCGGCGCCCGCGGCGGACGCGTCCGCGCCCGTCGGCTGCTCCGGCACGTCGTTCAGGTCCTCGGTCGGGAAGTACGACGTGTCCGTCAGAGAGCTGTGCGAGCGGTAAGATCAGCTGGGAACGTGGGAGCGGAAGCGCGCAGACGAACCGGAGTTGCGGGATGAACGGCGACTCGATGTTGCGGATCGTCGTCCAGTCGACGCCGGCAAAGAACGGGTGCGCCTTGATCTCTTCCGCCGAATTGCGACCGAGCCGCTGGTCCGCTGAGGTGACCATTCTGTCATGTTCGCCGCCGGGCGGCCCAACGTGAGCTCCAGTCCCGGGTCTCAAGCTCCGCACTACCCGCCAGACAGGACTCACCTCCGAATCATGTCCTCCGCCTCCCAACTGAGCTTGACGTCATCGGGAAAGTACAGCTGGTTCTTCCAGTCGATGATCTTGCGGTACGTGTCGTGCGCGTTCTCGCTGCAGAACGGCGGGTACCCGACGAGGCACTCGAACATGATCGCCCCGAGCGACCACCAGTCGCACTCTTGCCCGTACCCTTGCTGGAGGAAGATTTCAGGCGCGATATAGTCCGGCGTGCCGACCGTCGAGTACGCCTGTGGGTCCGAGCCGGGGGGCGCATGTCAGCTGGTGCCCGGACTCGGCTGGGCGACTCTGCGGCGCGCACTCACCAACTTTCGCCGGTTCGCCTTCCACGTCGCGATCGCGTCCTTGCTGTTCACCGTCAAGTTGATCGAGTTCAGCGCGACCGAGTTCCTTGCGCCTGGCGGTCCGCCCGGCCGCGGCGTCGCGTTCGCGCCCCCGTTCTGGTTCGCTGCTTCGCCGTCGAGCAGCCGCTGGTAGTACGCCGAGTCGTGCTGCTTGTGGAACCCGGTCGACAGGCCAAAGTCGGACAGCTTGACGTGGCCGTCCTTGTCGATCAGGATGTTGTCCGGTTTGATGTCCCTGGAGGGCGATTTCGGGGTCAGTATGCGAAAGTCGTGCACGAGGGCCAGCTCCGGAGCGGGAGCCCGAAAGTCATCCGCCACCAAAGGACTCGGCCGACTCACCGGTGAATGAAGCCGAGTTTGTGGACGGCCTCGATCGCGAGGACACACTCGGCCATGTAGAACCGGGTGACGTCCTCGGAAAAGGTGTCGTACTTGATCAACATGGTCATGAGGTCGCCGCCGGGGAGGAACTCCATCAGGAGGTACAGGTTGTTGGCGTCCTGGAACGAGTAGTACAGCTGGACCACCCAGGGCGAGTTGGACTCGGCGAGGACGTCCCGCTCGGATCGGACGTGGGCGAGCTACCCGGAGAGGAGGTGAGGTGGAGATTTCAGTCCGAATCCGTCGAGCACCCACGCCGGTGTCACGACGCCACGCACCTGGTCCTTCTTGAACATTTCCGCCTTCTTAAGGCTCTTCATGGCGTAGATCTTGCCCGTGTCGACCTTTTGCACGAGGCGAACCTCTCCAAACGCGCCCTTGCCGATGACCTTGACGGTGCGGAAGTCGTCGAGGCCGAGGCGGGTGCGGCGGAGGCGCAGGAAGGAGGACTCGGTCCGGCCGAGCTGGGCGAGTTGACGCGACTTGCGGTCATCCGGCACGGTGTGGTCGTGTGCGAGTTGCTTTTCGAGTTCGGTGCGCCTGGCGGGGGTCAGGCGGGAGTCAGTGAAAGGGAAGAGGGGGCGTGCGGAGGCGGAGGCGGAGGGTGGGAGACGGACCTGGTGTTTCGTTCGATGGCTTCCTGGACCGCCTTTTGGTAGTAGTGTTCGAGTTTGAGTTTGGCTGCCTGAGCCTTTTCGAGCGTGTCCTTGCGGAAGTGCGGTTTCCGGTCAAAGTAGACGTAGTCGGTCGGCGGGGGGACGGGATGCGCGCCAAAGAGGGCGAGGTCGCGCTGGCGCTTGTCGTGGTGGAGCTGCTGCTGCTCGTGGGCGATGCGCTGCTGGTGCTGCTGCTGCTGCAGCGCGTACGCTTGCTGGTTCGACGCGATGAACGACGGAACCTGGCCACGCCCGTACGCCTGCCCCTGCCCCTGCCCCGGCTGCCCCTGCCCCGGCTGCTGCTGCTGCTGCTGCTGCTGGGCGCCCGGCTGCGGTGGCTGCTGGTAATAGGCCATCCTACTGTCCTCGCTGCGTGCCTGTGTGCGTGGGAAAAGAGGCGGCAGCGTGAAGAACAAGGGTTCGCGAAGGCGAACGGCGGTCGAGACGCGACGCGAACCGCACACACACGTGCACGCTCCACAACGCCCCGCAGCGCACTCGGACCAGCTACAGAGCGCGTCTATTGCCTATTCAAGGCTACTGCTGCCTCCTTTGAAGTCCCGCGAGCGTGCGGTGGCGCGCTGTGCTCAGTCGCCCGCCCGCCCGTTCCCCCACTTGGGCACCGAACCCTGCCCAGACGAGCCACAGCGCACCGCCCAGCCCGCAAATTGCGCCACACAGGACCATGCAGGACACGCTCGACTCGCCTGCGCTCGAGGCAGTCCGGCCGAGCGCCGCGTTCGTCCACCTCGCCAAGCGCAGGCGGCACGCAGAGCACAACGGCCACTCGGCCGACCAGCTCGACCGCCTCTACGCCTTCAAATGTGCGTACGAGGGGTACACTCGACACAGCCAACAGGCTGACTTGTGCCCCCGCAGACCACGGCAAGCCGGCGTCCGTCGATCCGCAGGCGAGCGCGACCGTCTTCCAGGGTGCCGACGCTTCGGTCTGGGCCGCGCACCCGAGCACGGCCAAGGCGAACAAGGGGAAAGCGAACACGGGAGGAGAACACCGCTTCGCCGTCAGCGAGACGGCGGCGAAAGAAATCGAAGTCGCCCTTGTCTGGGACGACCACACTCAGGTCCGAAGCGGGTCCCCTCTACTTGGCCCCACCATGGACCTGAACTCTCCTCTCCGCAGTGCTGGTCCCTCGAGCCGCTCGAATCGCACCTCGCACTGAAACTCGACCGCTCCGCCGCCGCCGGCTCGGGCTCTGGCCCGGGCGCTCTGCCGACTCCTGCAGTCCCGACGGCGGACGAACTGCACGCGCACGCCCAGTCCTTCTTCACCTCGGCCGCGCCGAACCCCTTCGCTACCTTTGCCTACAATGCGCCCGGAACCGGCACCGCCGCGTCCGCGAGTCCGGCGCCCCCGACTGTCACCTCGGCCAAAGAGACCGAAGCGCCAACCGGCCAGGAGCGCCCCGCCCGCGACAAGACCCCTCCGCGCCCGATCTCGGCGGGCAGCCTCGCCTCGCTGCTGAATCCGCTCTCGTCCTCGTCGCCCTCGAGGCCGATGACCTTTTCGCCGTCCCCGAAGCAGAAACGCGCCGGCGCCAAGGCCGCAGCTGCGGCGGCAGAGGTCGAAGATTTCGGCGACTTCACTCCTGAGCCTCGGCGCAGTCCGCCAGGGCCGCGCGCGGGAGCAGAGGCAGCCCCTCCATCAAAGCAGCAAGGGGGTCAGGCTCCGTCGCCGCGGCCTCGAAAGAGAACGCCGTCGCCCCCCGCGGCGCAACCGTCGCCTCAGCTCGCACTCCCGAATCGACCCGCCCCGTCCGCACGGTCTCCCAAGCTTGCTGCGCCCGAAGCTGCAACCGCCGCTCGATCTCCGCCGCAACGGCCAGCGCCGGGACCTCCACCCGGCCACCCTTCGCTCTCCTCGAAGGTGCCCGCTTCGCTGTCACGCCTTGCACAGGAGCGACTCGAGCGGGAATTGGAGCAGCGCCTGAACGCGAGCGACTCGGATGCGAGTCCTTCGGAGGATGATGACGACGAAGAGGAGGATTGGCAGCCGGTCGACATTCCCAGTGGCGGTGACGAGGACGACGATGCGGCACCGCGGTCAAGGCGCAAGCCGGGCAAGAAGAAGAGTGCGGTGAACTCACGCGACGGTGCAACAGTCGCGGCGGCACTGGCGCAAGGGGCCGGAGCGGCGGCGGGAGCCGCGGCACCGAGGTCTTCGCGTTCCGTGCGGCCGACAGAGGCACCGACCGCTGCGACAACGGCGGCCACTGCCCAGGCCCCGCTACCGCCACGACGAGCTCCTCTTGTCCGTGGTCCGCACGCCGCTGCCGGATCCGCGGGCTCAAGTCATGCTCCGGCTACCGCCCCGGCTCCTCCCTCCAACTCGGCCCCCCGGCCCGGTGGTCCGCGATCCATCCAGCGCGTCGCCCCCAACATCGACTCCGAGTCCTCGAGCGCTTCAGACGACGACGACGACGACGACTCGTCCGGCTCGTCGGACGCGCGCGGACCCTCCGCCGCCTCGACCTCGAAGGGCCGGAAGCGCTCCAGTCGGTCGTCGTCCCGGGCTCGATCCGGCGGGGCGGGCAAGACGGCCCCGAACTCTACGGCGGGGGCGCCGAGGACAGAGGTGTTGAACCTCATGTCGCAGCAGGTCAATGCGCAGATGGCGAGGATGCGGTCTTCGGGGTCGGCTGGACCCGCGAGTGCGGGTCCGGGGCCGGCGGCGGTGGCTGCGGGGCGGAGCCCAGGACCGGGTTATACGCTGCAGCCGAGGTCGTCGGCCGTGGGGACTGGAGTCGTCAATCCCGCGGCTGTTGCGGCGGGGACGCCCTCGTCGCCACAGGTCCGGCACACGAGGCCAAGTGCGCCGCCACCGCGTAAGTCAATCCGACGCGGCTTTGTGCACACACGATGTCTCTGCCCGTGTACTGACGTGGGAACTGAGAACGATCTGCAGGCAACTCGGACGAGGCGAGGCAGCTGGCGGAGCGGGAGGCGGACATTCCTGACTCGAGCGAGGAGGACTGAGGCTGCTTCTCGCCCAGTGGCTGGGTCAGCAGGAGATGGGACCGCACTTTATCAGATGCAGCCTCGTTTTGCATTACGGAATGTGTTGCGCTGCGGAGGCGGGAGCGCTCACTCTCTTGGTCTCTTCCGGATGGGCCCTACCTCTTCGCAGAGGGCCGGAGGAACGCCATCGACTTCCGTCTTTTACACTCAATGCAGCGTGAAGCCCGCGACTCCTTTCATCAGCCCCGCTGTTGAATCGAACGAGGGCCACTGTCGCGTGCCGTCGCTGATCCGGTGGCGGCAACATTGTAATCTGCGGAAATTTACACGACGCGATCGTCCGTCTCTCTTTCGACGAGCGAGTCCAGAAGTGGTAGACACATCATTCACGGCAGTCTATATCTCGCAGAATACAGAACACCGGTTATAGCGAGACCGAAGCCGAGATGACGCGCGCCGAGGCGCTCGGCAAGTCCGAGGACGAGTCCGAGTCCATGGACAAATCCTCGCGCCACCTCACAGCTTTCTTGGACAGACGACCAGTTATAGAGCGTCCCTAGTGCAGTCTCTGCCAGCATGCCGTCTGGGCTGCCGCCTGGCGAGTCGGAGCGGGCGATGCCGACGCTCCCGCTCGAGTCGGATGGCGAAAACGACCATATCGAGACGCTCTCGCCCGCATGGGACGCCACGAGGCCACAGGCGACCCAGCTGGACTCGGAGATGTCGCTCGAGCCGCCGAAGCGGCCGTACGGAGTGAGCGACAGCGACACCGACCTCGAAGGCGGCGGCAGCGGCACCACGCGGAAACGCTCCGCGAGCTCGGCGTCGGCCGTAGGCGAATGGGTCGGCTTCCTCAGCGGCAGAATACGCGGATGGACGCGCAGTGCGTCCGGAGGGGCAACGCCGGCGAGCGGGCAGGGTTCCCCGACTTTGCCGCCCGAAGTCCGGCTCGGTTCCGTCGGACCGTGGGACGAGCGCTTCGACTCGCTCCTGCTCCGGATCCGCGCCCGGAGACCTCGACTCGGTAAAAGCCTGATCTGGCTCCGCGGACCGTCGCCGCCCTGGATCGAGACCGAGTTCCCGCCGTTCCCGATTCCTTATGTCGGGTCCTGGCTCCATCGCTTCGAGCTGTGGTGCACCCTCAAGCTCGCCTTTATGCAGCGATGGCGCGAGTTCATCACCCCCGTCTTTCTCCTCGCGTGGCTCCTCGGCTTCATCTTTCTCGTCCGCGCCTCATTCTTCACCGTCGAGGACACTCCGAACGGCGCACCGGCCTGGATCGGCGCGACGGCCTCGTACTGGGAAGCCGACACGGGCTGCGGCATCAACGGCTCGGCGTGCGCCAACTCGCCCGGCAGCACCTTTGTCTTCCGCTGCCCGTCCCAGTCGCTCGGTGTCCGGCTCCTGAACCCCTACGCGATCGGGGCAGAATCCGTCATCTACGAGCCGCTCGTCGTCGGCGGGTTCGATGCGCAACAGACCTATCGCGCCGATAGCTGGCTGTGCGCCGCCGCAATCCAGCAGGGCATCTTTGCGGCGCACCAGGGCGGCTGCGGCCAACTCGAGCTCATCGGCGAATTCACCGACTTTGTCGGCGGCCACCAGAACGGCGTCCAGAGCCGGTCCTTTGACACGAGTTTTCCCTCGGCATATCGCTTCATCGGCGACACGCCGCAAAAGGGGTGCAGGGACCTCCGCGACGACGTGCTCGGGTTCGACGTCGCAATGTCGGTCGTCTTTTCCTTCTTCATCCGCCCATCGCCTCGCACTTTCTTCTGGGTCCTCCTCATCGTCGGATCCTGGCACAATGCGCTGGCGAGCGATCCGGTCTCGATGCCGCGTGAGTGACCCTCCTGAAGTCGGGGAGATACGGACACTGACGATCTACTCTCCCCCGCGCGGACAGCCAATCTCGAAAAGGCGTTCGAGCGCTTTGCTCCGGTGCTCTTCGTCGGCTACACGTTCTGGCATTTTGCTTGGCGCTGGGTGGCGCCGGCTTTCGAAAAGTCGGGCTACATCCTCGAGCGGACGGTCTGGTACCTCGCCGGCTTCTGGGTCGGCGTCCTCATGAATGTGGGTCCCGGTCTTGTGTCTGTGTATGTCCGGTCGTATCGTGTCTGATCTTTTCTTCCCGCGCGTCTGCAGATCTCGCTGGCCTGGATCCCGCTCGACCGGTTGACGCCGCACGACATCCAGCAAGAGCCCGGCGGACTCGTCGCCGTGATCCTGATCGCGGTTTTTCTCTTCTGCGCCATCGTCAATCAGCTCCGCGTCATCAGGCGCACGGGCTGGTTTTTCTTCTACCTCAAGTGGTACGCGGTGGGTGGCGCCGTGATCGGGGTTCTGTCCGCCTTGCCTGGCCTCGAGCTGCGCCTGCACCACTGGATCGCTGCGTGAGTCATTTCTTCCGACGAGGTCAAAGTCGTCACACTGACCAAGGAACCGTTCCGCAGCGTCTGCCTGATGCCAGGCACCGCCTTCGTGACGCGGCCGTCTGCCATCTTCCAGGGGTTCCTTCTCGGCATGTTCATCGACGGCGCCATGCGCTGGGGTCTCGACTCGATTCTGCAGACTCCGGCCTCCCTGGTCGGCGACGGAACCATCGGCAGCGCCCTGCCTTCGTTCTTGACCAACTCGACCAACTTTGCGTCGTATGTGGCGGACGGCTTCATCGCCTGGAACCCGATCAGCGCCGAGGGCTCGGCGCAGGGTTACAACAGCTTTGCGCTGCTCATCGACGACGTGTACCGGTACTCGGGCACGGCGACCAACTTTACCCTCGACGGACTCGACAAGAACCTTGTACACTACTTCCGGTGCGTGAGAGCCCGGTCCTTCTGCGCGCGCTTTGTTACTGACTCCCGCTCGTCGCACAGCCTCGCGTATCAGAACTCGGGGTCCGCTGGCGATTTCACGAAAGCCGCGACGGCGTTCATCTCGAACTCGACCTGGATCGATCCCGCGCCGGGCGCCTCGTAAGAGCCCCTTGTTTCCGACTAGAGCCTCGTTCGCGGAATAGACCCTCTTGTAGCTAGGCATGTCCTGTAGCCTGTATGACTATCTCTTACGACTTTTCTCCTTTTCCCCCGAGTCTGACGTCGACGCACTTCCGAATTTGAAACTCGAGTTTCTGCTCGAACCGCTTCGCGCTCTTTACGCTGCCCACACGGCACGGCGCGCGTTCTCTTACGATGGCACCGCCCCCTGCTGCTCCTGCTGCATTCCCTCAGCAGCGTCGCGGCGCGTGGGACGACTGGGAGAACGTGAGCGAAGCCTAATCGACTCGCTATTCCGCCCTCTCTTGCGCTGACTTTGCGTGCGCTATAACTGCATTGCAGGACTATGCGAGCGAGGAACAGACAAGCGACGAGCAAGTGCGCAACGCCAAGCTGTGGCAGCAGGCGTGCGTCGGGCTGTTGTCGACTCGCGGACCTGGGGATTATCACGGTTCCTAACCGCTTGTGCTCCCCTCCGATCATATGAATTTCTGCAGCAATATGTGCCAACCGACGTACTCGATCCTGTCCTCGAGCGCGGCCGGTCCGGCTCGGCCGCCGCCGTCGGCTGCTCTCGACACCACGACGACAAACGGACCGCCGGTCCTGAAAATCTTGAAGCGGCCGGACCCGGCGCCGGCTGGCCGGGGCGGACCGCAGAATCCTACGAACCGCTCTACAAGCTCGGACGGCCAGCCCCGGACGGAGAAGACGCTCGCTGAGCGCGAGAAGGAGTACCTCGAGGCGCGGAGGCGGATCTACGGCGAGGAAGCGCCCTCGTCAACTTCGTCCGACTCGCTCCTCAACGGCGTCTCGAAGCTGAGCCTGGGGACTGGGAGTGGATCCGGAGGAAAGGCGTCGCGCTCTTCGTCGGCCGGGAAGAACAACGCAACGCGCAGTCCCGCCCGGACCGCTTCCGCTTCGCCGGCGCCGAACCACCACGGCGGCGGCGGCAACCCGACCCGACGCGGTCCCCCTCGGTCTGCCGCCGGTCAAGCGCGAGGCTCTGAGGGCGGCGCCAATGCTGGCGCAGCGAACGCTGGCGTCTCGCGCCAGCCGAAAGGCCCGACCGGCCAGTCCGCTGGATTTGGCGCCGCGGGATCCAGTACGGAGGGCGCCGCGACGAGCTCGAGTCGGTCGTCGAGCCGCGCGTCGAGGCGTACGAGGTGAATAGTGGTTGGGAAGCAGGCCTGAGTCGACTCGGGTGAGTCCTGTTTCGCGGTGCGGTCCGATGGGCGGTTCTGATTCGCTCCCGACAGCCTCCCTCCTCTCTCTCCAGGCCATAGGCGCAGGCGATACTCTCGCCCGCCGCTAGCCGACGCGGACTGCGCGTCAGCACCGCATCCGCGTGCGACGGCGGCAGCTGCGCGGCTGGCCGACTCTCGAACCTCGGCGGCCATTCGTCTCTCGCAGCCCTGACCCTACGCACCTGCTGCACGTCAAGATAGCCAGGTAGGAATCGACATTCTTGCATTTGCAGCGTTCAAGGCTGCGCTGCCAAGGTGCATCTCACTCGTAGATCCAGTCTACGAACGCCCTCGAAGGCATCTTCCACTCTCCCGCGGTCGTGCCGACGTACGTTCCTCGTGCCGATGCCGCAGCGGCGCGCGTCGGACTCCGGGACGGGCTCGACTCGGCCGAGGAGTAGCCGTTCTGTACGGCCGGCAGACTGCGGCGCCCGGTCAGGCGGCCCCTCGGGACGGCGTCCACCGGGCGCGGTGTAGCAGACGCCGAACCCAGCAGGGACAACGGCGAAGGCGCAAACGAAGGCCGAGCGAGTGGGGTCGGCGTCGCAGAGCCATCCGTCGCCAGGTCGACGGCGACGAACGCGGGTGTCGCGATGCCGGAGCGCTGCGGCGGCGGCGTACCGGGCGGCGCTGCCGCGGCCAAGTCCGCAAAGGAGGACGCGAGCGAGTCGACGCCTGTATCGTCGCTCCCGCGCTCCGAGTCGGTCGCGGACGAGTACACGGCTTCAGCCTCGTCGTCCGTGCCGCCTGCGACGGCGGCGACTGCTTCCGGCCGTTGGACGGCAGTCGGTTCTGCCTCGACGCTAGCTCGATCGTCTTCGCCGTCGTCATCATCCACATCCTCTTCGGCCGTAAACTCGCTAGCCGTCTCGTCGACGTCGGTCAGCGTGTCGGCGGCGGTGAGCTCGCCCTCCGTTGTCGACCCGGCAGCGGTGGACCAGTCTGTCCCAGGTGGCGTCTCTACGCCGTGGGTATCGGGAACCGAGCCGCCTGCGCCGGCGGGTCGCGGACGGACGAGTTGCGGTCGCAGGACGTGGGTGACCCGGACGTCGGGCTCGAGCGGACTCAGGGGCCGCGAGAAGGACGAGAGGTCGTAGTAGCGCGCGAGACAGTGCAATAGGAACCGGTGATGGGATGACGGAACGAGCCAGACGAGGGTGTGCGGCTGCCGGGCGAGTTCTGTCAAGGTCGGGACGTCGTCCTGTGACGGGGCAGTCGAGGTCGGCAGGTCGGGCAAGGTTTCTTCGCGCGGCAAGAAAACGTCGTCGAGCGGGGTCGGGTCGAGAAGTTTGCCGCGCATGACGGCCTGCCTGAGCGAGGCGCCTGCGTAGGCGGTCGAGTCGTGGTAGAAGCCCTCGGGGATGCGTCCGCTCATGCCGAGCCACTGTCCGAGTTCGCGCTCCATGATTTCGAGGATCTCTTCGGTCCGCCCGCCGTCTCCGCGCCGAGTCCGGGGCCCGGTCGACAACCGCAAGGTGCGGCGGAGGCCTCGAAGAGACATGGCAAAGTGACCGGCCTCGGCGGATGCGGCATCTTCCTTGGCAGTCTTGGGCGACGACGAGATGTACGTCGAGCGCGAAAAGGACTGCGGCGGCGGAGCAAACTTGGTCGAGAGGTCCTTCATATACGGTCCGGGGCTGAAATCGGCGCGAGTCGGACGGTGCAAATGCGGGTTCCCGGCCAGCTGGGCTGCGCGGAGTGGAGCTTATGAGCTTATTGGTCGAGTCTATGGTCTCTAAGACTGCTTTACCGTTCTCGAAGCGACGCTGTCTCCGCTTGCCGTGCCCCGGCCGTCCGCCGTTCGCCTGCGCGCCGCCCTTTCTGCGCTCGTCGCCCTCGTGCGCCTTGCCGCCAGTCGTCTTGGGCGCTGCGCCTCCTTTGTGCTGCTGCAAGCGCAGGATCGCCGGAATCCGGAGCGGCACAGAGCCGTCGATGCGCTCGTCGACGACGGTGGCGGCGTCATTGTGAGCGTTCGCCGCCGTTCCAAGAACCGTAGGGCCCCGGCGAGGCGCCGCAAGCGGTACAGGCGTCGGATCCATCGGTGTGGGTATTCGCTAGGACCTTTAAGGGCTGTGGGAGCGAGCTGGAAATCACTTTTCATGAATGCGCGGACCGCCGCGATCGAAACTTTCTCCGCGGAAGACATTTCCCGTCGTCGTGAAAGAGTCTATGCATTGCGGTGCGCAGCAGAGTGTATCAAAGAAAGGGCTGTTCGATGCATCCCTCTAGAATGGGGAGGACGGGGGGCAAAAAGGAGGAACAACAGTGGTTGCGGAAATGAGCGAGAACTGGGGGTCGGCGGCAGGATGCGAGATGCGAGTGCAGGAAGCGATGCGATGCAGAAAGACAGGTGAGGGTGGCGTGTAGGGCGGAATCAGGTCGAGTCGTCCGAATCGCTCGACACTTCCGGACAGGGCTGGTCGTCCGGCGTGAAGAGCATCTTTTTCGACATGTCGTAGACGGCATCTGCGCGCGGGGCGCTCAGTAAAGTGAGAGCAGAGATTCCTCCAGTGCGAGCGGACTCACAAGATATGGCAACAGCAGGGACGACCTTGACGAGCGTCGGGGTGAGGCCTTGTTGTCGGGGAGAAAGGGATCAGCTGCGGTTCGCAGAAGCTTTGGCCTCGCCCGAGAGCTCACCCTTGTAGAAACCGCGCCAGCCTTCGAGCTGGTAGCATTTGAACGCCGCGTCTCGGATGCCCGTATACGTCTGCGGGTGGGACGGGGTGCCTTGCGCTTGCAGGCGGGTGCGCACGAGGTTCCTGCGTGGCGAGAGGGGGGTCAGTTTTGGACAGCGGGCCGGCAAGTCAGCGGAGCCATACAGTGGGTAGACGCCTGCGGGACGGAGAGCACGTTCGTCAGTCTGCGCGCTCTTCACTTGCCGACAATGGGCCGCGACTCACTGGATGCGCCAACGCCGCCGCTGACGGCACCAAACGCCAGACTCCCCGCGACCCCGGGCTCCTCTCCGGCCCAGCGCGTGTACGCGAGCTTGATCCCTTCAAACGTCGACATGTCGATCGCCGAGTACGGAAAGACACCGATCAGACCCGCAGGCAGGCCGCGGAAGAAGTAGCGGAACCGGCCGCGACTCCACATGTCCCGCGCCGTCTGCAGGATCAGGGCGTTGCCTCGGGCGGTGCCACCGGAAGAAGTCATGACGCGCGTCTAGGCGAGGCGGGAGGGTCAGTTTTGGGGCCTAGACCGTCACTTCGACGTGAGCCTCACCTTGAGAGACTCGATCGGGTAGATGCCTGTAGAGGTCCATAATCAGCGAGGCGAGTCGGCGCGCGGAATTCGCAGATTCATGGGCGTACAGAACTGGCTGATGACGCCACCGATGCCGCCGGCGACAAAGCGCGACGAGTTCGAGATCATGGTCTGGTCCGGCACCTTGTCCCAGTACTGCGCAAAGACTCGTTTCGCCGACTCGTACGAAAGGAACTTGATCGCCGATTCCTGAGAGGAAAGGAGCGCGAGTAAGTGATCTGGCCAGGTCCTATTGGCCCAACAGTCGCGACTTACCGGAAAGATCTTGACAATGTTGAGGCCGTTTCCGGTCCAGAACGCCTTGACGCCGCCGCCCTGGCGGTACACCGTCTTGACCGCCTCGATCAGCGTCCCCGCGCCCGGCCGTTGTCGCTTTGCTATCGGGGCCTTGGCTGCTTTGCTCGCTGCGGCGGCGGCGTTGGAGGAGAACGTCGCGGGCGACGTGATGAGGTAGACTTTCAGGCGATCGAACGGCGCCGTCGCCGTTCGCGAGACTGCGGGGGGCGCACATCAGCATCCGTTGCCTTTTATCTCCCCGCCAATGGTCATAACGCACCTGCTCCGGCCATGCCACCCGCGAGCAAGAACTTGCCCGCGTCGGCAAACATGTCGTGCGTCGCGTCGAGTTCTTCCTCTTCCTCCTCCCCTGCAGACTCTCCGCCATCCGTGACGAGGGCCGTCGCCGGGGGAGTCTCGGATGTTGGGGCCGCCGAGACCGGCCCCGTCTCTGAGCTTTTCGCGGCGGCCGCTGCTAGAGGCGCAGGTCTCTCCGCTGCGCGATCCGACTCGGCCGCGACGACGCCGCTCTCCTCAAACTCGAGCGACGGGCTCGCGACGCTCGCGAGGTTGACGGCCGCCGCGCTCTGTCGCTTCCGTTCGCGGTCGCGACGCTCGGAGCGGAGGCGCCCGCACGCAGCCATGTACCGCTGTTCGTCGTTTACGGGTTCGGACGTTCGCAGGTCGGTCGTCCGTGCGGGGGAGGAGGAGGAGGATGCGGATGAGGTGGGGGATTTGCTTGTGCCGGATGCCGAGGACGAGCGCCCGAACAGTTTCCGCCAGCCGGATTTGCCTCGACCGACCACAACTGTCACTTATCGCAAGGCGAGGCGCGTCCATGCGGGGGAAGAGGCGAGGCGAGGATGTGTCCCGAAGTCAGTGTCCGCGTACGAGGGGACGACGGACGAAAGACGTCTCACCATCTCCGTCTTGGGTCAGGCGGCTCATCGACGGCCGCTCTATCCGTTTCGTCTGCCAGTACCGCCAGATCTCTTTCATAGATATAGGACGAGGCAAGAGCTGCGCGTGGGGTGTGGTTGCGCCTGTGAGTTTGCGGCTCAGGGCCTAACTTGACTGGGTCGCGCCACCCACCAGCAAAAAGTCGCGCCAGTCGTCAAAGCTGATGGCGCCATCGCCGTCGCGGTCGACCGTCCGGACAAACTCGTCGAGCGCGTCCTCGCGGAGTTCGATCCCGGCGCGGCGGCACGCCTCGCGGACTTCGGGTTTCCGCAGGCGCATGTCGCCGTCGCGGTCGAGTTCGCAGAACGCGCGCCACAGCTCGCGCTCTTTCGCGTCGGCGTACTGCTCAAAGGCTTTCCACCGCGTGGCGGTCGTGGCGGCCGGGCGCGGTCGCGGCGAGGCGGGGGCGGCGGTTGACGGAGTGGTGGGGCTCGGGGCGGTGTCCTGAGGCGGGGTGGCTCCGGTTCCCTCTGCGGGGTGAGATGACCCGCACTGTCCCCACAGCTCGCGCAGATATGTTCTCCGGTCGCGTGCGCACCGTTCTGTCTCGGTCGGAGTGGGAGCGGGCTTGCTCTCGGACGACGACGCTGATGATTCCGGCGCGGCGGATGACGCGCTCGGGGCCGGGCTTTCCGACTGGGTGGACGGAGAAGAGGCGTTCGGCGGCGGTATCGAGTCAAAGAGGGACCGGAGGCGGGTCAGGCGGCGGGCTTGCCCCTCCGAGGCGCGGTACTCGGAGAGGGTGGTGCCGTGGTCTCGAGGCCCAGAGTTGTCCGGGCCCGTTGGCGCCGAAGGGGTCGGCATATCTTCGCGCAAAGAGACATGCGGGTCACGTTCTGGCGGGGGCGGGGCGATGGAGGCGCGGGCGTAGAGGTCGAGGCATTCGGCGGGGGAACGGTGCGACGAGGGTCCCGGTTCGGGCGGCGGGTCGGCCGGATCTTCGCCGGTCGTTGACGAGGTGCTCTGTGGGAATAAGGGGTGAGTTTAATCGGGATTCGCGCGGCGGTGAGGCACAGGAGGTGCGCACCATGGTCGCGGCGGTGATAATGAGCCCGGTCGACTACGGCTCGGCCGCGGATCGGGTTCCAGGGGGCGGCGGTGAGCCTGCGCTGGGGGACAGGTGCAGGAGTCAGTACACCGTTTAGAGGCTGTATATCGCTCTATTTGCGTGTTCGGCTATGGTCGGCTGGCGAGCGTGCGCGCACACTCGACGCCGACGACTCCGAGGCCGCAGCCAGCAATGGCGCAGGGCTCTGGAGGGATCCAGGCAGTAGATTGGACACTCACCTGTGGCTCTATGGCGCTGCACGAGTCCCAGAAGGCGTGCGTGGGCGGATTGAGCGCGTCGAGCGACTCGAGAGCGACGAAGCGTCACTCGACCACTCGAGCCCAAACTCGCTCTAGCACAGCTTTTGAGGGCACACGCAGGCTACACAACACACAGGAGCAGCTTTGGGGGTCTCTGGGCTTGAATCAGCGCGCGGAAGAGCGTGTGGGCGGAGAGCGGACGAGGTCGACTCGGAACTTGGCGAAATTCAGCCCGAGTTGCGCCCAGCGACCCTTCGCTCGCACTCTACACGCGCTCACAGGCCAACAGGTGGAGCTATAGACATACTCAGGGCTACAGCCGCTCGGTATCTGACCACCGCCAGCTGCTCCGAGCCCTGCCGTCGCTGTTCCGCCCGCTCTACTCGAGCCGTTCTCCGCGTCGACTAGAATCGCGAAACTGCCTCTAATCTCGCGTATAACCACTGCAAGTGAGTGGAGACAGCCATAATGCTCAATCTTGGACTCACCGCCAACGCTCTGTGCGCAGGGTGATGCGGTCCGCCGCCCTCCGCTCCGCCGGCCCCCGCGGTCTGAACCTGCGCACTCGCCGCGTCGCCGGTCCTTCCGCCGCACATATGCCCGTCCTCGCGTCGCCGTATCGCAGCTTTTCCCTCTCTGCGACGCCGTCCACGACGGGGGCGAGCACAGAGACGGCCGCGATTGAACCCCCGCCGACGAAACCCTCGCTCCTCGACTTGACGGCCCCGAATGTCTTGCCCGACCCGACCCTGTTTGAGCCGCTCTCGGCCGCGTTCCTCTCCCTGCCGCCGACCCTCTCTCTGTCCTACGCCGCCTTTGTCCCCCTCTTCACCATCCTGTACCGCTCCTGCACCACCCTCCCTGTCACCTTTTGGCAGCAGGCCCGCATCCGCCGGTTCCGCGACCTCGCCACCCCCGTCCTCAAGCGCGAACTCGCCGTCGTCGCCCTCGAGACCCGCGCCGACTGCCGCCGTGCCGGGAAGAGCTTTGAAGAGTACCAGGCCGAGTACAAGAAGCGGGTGCGTTCGCCTCCGTTTCTCTTCATTTTTTTCTGGCTATGCATTGCTGATTATGGATATCTGACCCCCCCGCAGGCCAAAGCGATGACTTATACCGTCGCGCGCAAGTTCAAATGCTCCCCGCGGTTGACCCTGTTCCTCCCGCCGCTCGCCCACATCCCCTTGCTCGTCACCTTTTCCCTCGTCCTCCGCGACGCCTGCGCCCGCGCCGAGTCGGTCCTCGCCGTTGCGCCCTCGAACCTCGGCTCGCTGCTCGAAGCCTCGCCCGCTTCGGGTCTGACCGCGACGGGCCTCGCGCACCTGCACGAGCTCGCGAGTACGCCGCTCGGGTGGTGCCCGTCGCTGATCCTCCCCGACCCGACGATGCTCCTCCCGCTCGCGGTCGGCCTCTCGGCGCTGTTGAATGTCGAAGTGAACCAGCGAACACGGAGGGCCGTCGCGGGGTCCGCGGCGGCGGGAGGCGCGGACGACTCGGGTGCGGCGAGGGTTCAGCGATCGGAAACTTCTCCCACCCCGAGCATCGCGGAGCGACGTCGCCTCGCGACGCGACCGCGTCCAGCCGGACCGTCACCAGCCCGTCGCGGTCTCGCTACTGCGAGCAAGGACGGTTCTGGCGCCGGGGCTGGAGCCGCCGCCGCCACCGCGGGAGAGGTCGAGGTCGTGTCGCGCCGGCCGAACAGCCAGCGCATCGTGACCAACGTTCTCCGGCTCGCGAGCATCGCGTTCATCCCCGTCGCCGGGATGGCGCCCTCGGTGGGTTGCGCTTCTGGTGTGCTCCACTACAACTGTCCCGAGCTGACCAGGTGCCGCCTATCCGGACTCTCCGCACCATGATCCACTCGCAGGCCGTCGCGCTGTACTGGTTGACGTCGAACTTGTACACCCTGACGCAGAACTTGTGCTTCTGGTGGCTCGAGCGCGGACGCGAGAAGGAGCGAAGGATGCGGGATATCCTCAGCGGAAAGGCCGTCGGGGTGTAGGGCGGGGGAGGCCAAGTCGTATTTTTCCTGCGCCTTTTGCGCCCATTGCAGGGAATGCATGACCTGAATCAGATTCGTTGTGTATGTATTGTCGCGGATACGCGGTGCCTCCTCTTCCACCGCGTGTCGGCCGGCCGGCCGGCGGCAATCGGCCGAGTCGATTTCTCATCATTGCACTCGACGCTCTCGCTCTCTCTCCCACTCTCTGTCCAGCCAGAATGGACGACTCGTACACCCTGAGTGGCTCCAGCGCACTGGCCGCTGCTCCGGCGGTGTCCGTCGCCGACAAACCCGAGTCGGTCGATTTGTCGCACCACCTGAGCGAACTCGCCAAGGCCCGGATCTCGTCCCCGCTCAAGGTGCGCGGGCTGCAGCGTCGCACAGGCTCTGCCGGTCGAGCGAATGCTGACCGCCATGCGCTCCGTCTCCGGTAATGCGATCGTGTGCCCAGTCGCTGTACAAGTACTTTAACAAACCGGGCATGCTGTCGCTCGCTGGCGGGCTCCCGCCGCCCGACTATTTCCCCTACGTGAGTCTGAAGTCTCTGTGTGTTTGGGCTTATGTCCTCCTCCCGCCGCCCGCTCGGCCCCGCCCCGATTCCTTGCCTCTCGGCCGAAAATCCGCTGTGCTGACCAAGAGCTTTCGTCATCGCGACCTCTTTCCAGGAAACGATCACAGCGCATACGCTCGCGCGCAACTCGTTCAAGACGACCGAGCAAGGGTTCGGCGCCTGGCTGTGGAGCTTGCTGGGCGGAGGCGGGAAGAAGACGGACGAGTGGTCGATCCCCAAGTGGGACGAAGACAGGTCGCGCGTGCAGCTCAGCTCGGCGTTCCAGTACGGTGCGTTCTGTGTCGGGGTGGTTCTCCCGCAACTCCAAACTGACCTGTGACTCCCGCATGCAGGCACCGCCGCGGGCTTGCCGCCCCTCGCCAAGTTCATCTACGACTTTACCACCCGCGTGTACCGCCCGGCGACGTCCGATTTCCGCGTCGTCATCAACGCCGGCTCGACGGACGCATGGGGCAAGATTGTCACGACTCTGTGCAACCCGGGCGATGGCGTCCTCGCCGAGGAGTGGACCTATCCGTGCGCCGAAATGCTTCTCGTTTCCTTAGACCGGCGGCGCTGACCGAGCCCCGTCCGCACTCTCTTCAGCTCGGCTCTCGCGTGAGTCGCTCCGATCGCAACTGCGAGTACCCTCTACTCACGCCCCGCCCTGTTCTCGCAGAACTGCCTGGCCGAACGGGATCAAGCCCGTCCCGCTGCCGATGGACGGAGACGGCCTGACCGTACAGGGTATGGAGGACGTGCTCGGCGGCTGGAACCCGGACGAGCACGGTGGCATGAAGCGGCGAGTCGGGCGCTGAAAGGGGGTCCCTGCTTTCACTGACGCTCGCCGTACCCAGCCCGCGCGTGTTGTACACCGTGCCCGTGTGCCAGAACCCGACCGGAGGTACGGTCTCGCTTGAGCGCAAGCGGGCGATCTACCAGCTTGCCGTCAAGTACGACGTCATCATCGTCGAGGACGACCGTGAGGCGGTTCGGGGTCATGCTCGACGACCGTGATCCCGCTGACGATTCCGCACCCCGCAGCCTACTACTTCCTGCAGTCGGGCGAGTACCGCCGCGCCGGCGAGGCTCGCTCCGCCCACGCTGGCAAGAAGACCGAGTCGGACGCCGAGTTCCTCGCGAGCCTCGTCCCGTCGTACCTGCACCTCGACTACCAGGGCCGGGTCGTCCGCATCGACACGTTCTCCAAGACGATCTGCCCCGGCTCGCGCCTCGGCTGGACGACGTGCAACCCCGTCTTTGCGGAGCGCCTCGAGCGCGCGAACGAGTCGTCGACCCAGGCCGCGTCCGGCATGTCGCAGGCCCTCGTCGGCGCCCTCCTCGCCGAGCAGTGGGGCTACGACGGCTACCTCCGGTGGCTCAAGGGTGCGCGCGCGCGTGTGTGGGCTCCCTCGCACTTTGACCTCGCTGACCGCCCGTCCGCGCGCAGGCATCAAGGCCGAGTACCGGAACCGGCGCGACTTGCTCGTCGACAACCTGCTTGACGTCGCGCACGCGTCGCTCGACGCGCGCCAGGGCACCGACGGCGCGTACGAGCTGTGGTCCCGCGATGGCGCGCCGTCGGAAAAGCTGCCGGACCGCCGCCGCCTCTTGTCCTTTGTCGCGCCCGTCGGCGGCATGTTTGGTGGGTGGGCGTTCAGAAACGCTTCTCCAGTGCAGGGCTCGCTGACGCCGCGCCTCCGCCCGCCTCTGCAGTCTGGCTTCGGGTGCACTTTTCCGCGCACGCCCACTTCAGCTCGACGCCAACGTCGGAGCTGCTCATGTCGCTCTGGGAGGACCTCGCCGAGCACAATGTCCTGATCGTGCCCGGCACGATCTTTTCCGCCGCGGCCGTCGGCGAGTCGTTCTCGGCCGACGACCTCGCCCTCCAGGCAAACGGGGACGGCTTCTTCCGGATCTCGTTCTCGTCCGCCCGCCCGGACGAGATGCGCGAGGCGTGCCGCATCCTCGCCGAGCGCATCGAGCGGTTCTTCCGGAGGGGTTAGGGGCTCTGTCTTGGCATTTCGCTGTAGGGCTCTGGTGATGTCTTTGTCGGTTGTACATTTTTTGCGCTCAGGAGGGTCCGCAGCTGGGCGCGCACTTT
>JANIBP010000012.1:600000-751972 GCA_024713535.1 Rhodotorula sphaerocarpa
TTGCGAGCCCAGTCGCACTTCTGGGTTCTGACAAGGAGGCCCCCGAACTCTGTCTCTGAAGGTCGAGCCGTTGACCGCATTCTCGTCGATAGTTACCTTTTAAGGGCTGCTCGCCTGTGGTCCCTTCGAAACGGGTGGCGGTCCACCTGTGCGAGACGAGTCCGAACTCCAGCCGCGGTACCCAAGGAACAGCTTGAAACGCGCAGCGCAAGACTCTGACTGTGAGAAGAGCCTAGAATCTGGGTCCGCCGGCTTTTCTTCCATGGGTACAGACCTGGTCGAGTCTGGCAGCGTATTCAGTTTTTTTTTTTTCCGATGGCAACGGTATCTCAGCAGTGGCGAGACTAGGTACCTGGAGTCTCTCGCCCCGTCCACTCCTGCCCGTCGAGCTCCGTGTCAGACGTACTCCTGTGTCTCGCTAGCTTCACGGGCTGATTCCGTTTCCCGCAAGTTACGTCTGCACCCTTTTGGGTCTGATGAGGTTTGAGCTGCACAGGCTCTCTCGCTGTTCGATGTGGTCCGAGCATCTCGCGGCTATTAGACCCTCTCTCCACGCATCAAAGACAACCTAGATATCCGCTGCATGTTGCGCCTCAAGGACGAAAGACGAGTGATCTCCACCTTGCGATTCGGCCTCCTTCGCCTGGCGCCACCTCCGCTGACCCCGGCCTTTGGGCCTCGGACCAGAACTTCCGAAACGCTCAAAGTGAACGTGTATCGCTCACGACCAGGCTGTTCAGCTCCGGCTGATTCCGGTCGTGAGGGACCAGCCCGCGAACGCTCGGAGAGGCAGAGAGGAGGACCTTCTCACCGCGAGTCTCACCGAGCAGAGCCCTTTGCGCCGCCCCGACTGTCTCGCCGAGGAATCGATCTCACCCAATCGCACCAGGTGAGAGCGTGCAAAGCAGACAGACGCTTACGGTGACGCGTATGAGGCAAAGGCGGTCGAACGCCCGAGCCGGCCTGCCAGACGATTTCAACACCGAACGCAAACACCCTTTCCCCCTCCGCGAAGGGGGTTCGAGGCGAATCGCGCTGAGAATGAGGGGCATTCTGGCCCGCTTGTTGGGATTGCAGACTCGAACAACGACGGCAGCTACTACTACTCGAACTCGGACGGCTCGACCTGTACGTGACCAGCTCTTGCTTTCCCACCCCTCCGCTCCGGAATCGAATCTCCTGCCCTCCGTCCAACTCCTCTCGGAACCCCATGACGCAATTCAACGTGCTGATCCGTCGCCGCACAGACCACAACGACGGCAGCGGCGGCGAGACGTACACGTCGTCGAGCGGCTCGGGCTGGACGACCAAGTGAGGTGCGGTGTCGTCGGCGCGTCCGGCGTCTCCAGGCGGGCTCGGACGTCTCGAAGTTCAAGGCTTTTGACTGATGCCGTAGGCAGCATGGCACGGCAGAAAGAAGTATCTCTCAGTGCGCTCAGTGCGCTCAGTGCGAAGCCCGGTGCGAGAGGTGTGAAGATGAAAAGCCTGAACATTGCAAGCGAAAAGAAGAAAGCGACGGAAGGCTGCGGAGCGATCTTTCCTGGTCGGGCTCTCGGTCGATAAGTCAGTACGGACGCAGCGGTGGCATGGCGCCGCCATCCCAGATGCAGGCGCGAACAGAAAGGAAGAAAGGGGTAGGAGGGGGTTTTCGGCTCGCGGGACAAAGCCCGGGTCTCAGCCTTCAACACGCTCGCGTTGCAAACAGGAGGGGTAGATTTACTGCTGCGAGATGGAGAGGAGGTCCGAGTCGCCGGCGTCCTCGATCGAGAGGACACCGACGCGGAAGAGGCGACCGGCGGCGGTTCCGAGCGCGACGTTCGAGCCGGCGTAGAGGTGGACCGGGGTCTTGGAGAGCATGGCGTAGTACTCGATCTCCGAGCGGCGGAGGGGAGGGGTGTTGCCCGAGATGAGAACGAGCTTGGCTGTCGGCCCAAAAAGAGCGGGGTGAGTCTCCCGGGTTCCGGTGGGCAAGGGAAAGAACAGAACGACGGCGGGTACACTTACACTTGCCGGAGCGCATGTTCTTCAGGGTCTCCTTGTAGCCGAGGGTGTACTTGCCCGACTTGATGACGAGGGCGAGACGGGCGTTGATGTTGTCCGCCGACTTCTTGACCTTCTTCTGGGCAGCGGGAGCCACTGCGGGGGGGCAAAGGGCGAGCGTCAGTACGAGCAATTCTCAATCCGTCTCGAGGTGATGTGTGGGCTGTGCGGCGGGGCGAGTCGCGCTGGTACGGGGTTCGTAGAGTGTAGTCGGGGGTGGTTGCGCTGAAGCGGCGAGATGAGCGAGCTCGACCGGCCAGGACGAGATGAGCCCAGCCACCGCTGCCGCGCCCAGGCCGAGCACCCGGTGCACAGGGCCTGTGAGGCTGTGCTCGTCTGTGGCATGCTGTGCTCCTGGGCGTGCAGTTGCGAGGGAGGAGCGAGCCGGCGAGGTGCGCGCCGAGGTTTTCGGGGGCGGCCGGTCGGCGGGCGCCCCCAGACGGCGGGGCGGGAATTGGGCGAGGATGCGAGGGTGCGAAGTAAGGGCAAGGGCAGACTGACTGGCTACTGGAAGGTGATCTGGACCGGTACGCGGGGGGGAGCGAGGGGCGGCGGTGAGACGGAGAACTCGAACAGCACCGCGACCGAACCAGCCGGGGCGACCCCCTCCAAATTCTGGACTTTGTATTCGGATTAGCAAATTGCCAATTTCGACTATCAATCTCCGACTTCTGGACTCGGACTGGCACGCCTCGCAGCCATATCAACCCTTCCTCGCCCCGACCGCCCAGCGATGAATCCGAACGATCTGTTCCTCCGGCAGAACGCCGCAGCTGCAGCCAGCTCTCCCGCCGCCCCAGCCTCGCAGGCCCCGGACAGTGCCGCCGCCCCGGCTGCTGCTGCCGCTGCTGCTGCTGCTGCCCCCACCGTGACCGCCGAGCAGCTGCAGGAGCAGTTCCACCTCGAACAGCTCAACTACAAGCGCCAGCGCGCACACCGCGAACGAGATGCCAACGACAACCAGCTCGCGCAGCTCCTCGACGCCATGGACGACTACAAACCCATCGCACGTCCTCCACTCACGTACTCCCTCAACCGCTCCTGCTGACCTCTGTACCCCCCGACAGATCCCCGACGAAGTGACAGACTACTACCTCCAGCGCTCAGGATTCGACACCAACGATGTCCGCGTGTCAGTCCCGCCCCTCTCCTTGCCACCAACTCCCCTCCTCCAGTGAGACTCATGCCCGCCTGCCTCCCACAGGAAACGCCTCCTCGGACTCGCCGCCCAGCGCTTCATCTCTTCCATCGCCGCCGATGCCTTCCAGTACTCGCGCGCGCGCACCGCAGGGGGAAGCACAGGCGGGAGCAGCGGCGCAGGCGGGAGTCGCACTTCTACGGCGGCGGGAGCGGGCGCAACCGCGGCGGGGCAGGGAGCTGCAGGTCAGCAGCAGGGCGCAACGGCGGGGTCGTCGAGTCAAGGGACAGTGGCAGGTGCGGCGGGAACCCAGACGAACGGGGGAACCTCTTCCGGGAAAGCCAAGGTGCGCATGCTCCCGAAGCCTGTCTACTCGCGCGCAAGAGGTTGATCCACCCCCCCTGGCTTCACGCCCCACAGGGTCGTCAGCGCACCGTATTGACGATGGAGGACCTCTCGGCCGCGCTGAAAGAGTACGGCGTCGACGCGAGCCGCGCGCCGTACTACCTCTGAATCCCTTTCCTCCCTTCTGGCCCGCCCGGCATCTCGCCTCCTCGTTGTGTATACGCATCTGCTCCCTTTCCCTGCCCGATCCTCTTTGTTGCCATACCTAGACCGTTTCCCTCGTCAACAGGGACCATCCGAGACCCGAGACGCAGAGCCTTCCGGCCGCTTCGGCGGAGAGAAGGAGGAGCCACGCTCTCGAGCTCCGAGACATGCTGCAGGGTAGAGGATACACACGCGCCCACCCGGCGAGGCTACTCTGCCCTCCCCATCGCCAACGCCTTCAACACCTCCATCCCGACCTCCTCCCCTCCCGCGAGCCGCCGCAACCCCTCGCGCTCCTCGCCGACTAACCGCACCGCGACCTCGTGCGCTTCGGTGATCAGCTCGGCGGTGAGGGGGATGCAGTGCCGTGCGAGGAGCGAGATCAGGAGGGCGACGCGCGTCAGGGCGCGGCGGGTCGAGGGGGAGATGTCCTAGTCGGGGGTGACGACGAACCGTCAATCAGTACGATGGAGCTCAAGAAGCAGACGTCGGAGGGAAGAGAAAGCATGTCCGGAACGCACCTCGTTCTCGCCGCTGTACACCCCCTCCCCGCTCTCCTCCCCGAACCCGACCTCCTCCCCATCGCTCCTCGTCTCGCGCTTCACCGTTTTGCTCACCCAGATGTACCCGTTCAGCCCGACGATCAAGTCGACGCCGATCGAGGGGAGGGAGTGGAAGTGGGATTTCGCGCGGACGACGAGCGCGGGCGGGACGGTGACGAGCAGGCCGTTCTTGAGCTGCAAGGGGGTCAAGGCGGGGGCGCCAGGGGGGGGGGGGGTCAGTCGCGGTCAGGGGTGGCATTCAGAGGGGAGGCTCCGCAAGGGAAGGACTTGCCTTGCCGTATCGCAGCGAGCGGGTATGCAGACTCATCGCGCCGTCTCCGAAAAAGGCCTGCACTTCAGCGACGAGCAAGTCCCCCTCTTGGAAAAAGGTCCGCATCTGCAGCTCGTCCGATTCGAGTTTTCGTCGCTGCGAGAGAGGGGGCGAGTGGCCGTCAGTTGAGCGTACTAGAAAAGGGCGCAGAAGAGTGACCGCCTTACTTGGACGCCTCCCGGCAGGTTGATGGACGAGAGCATCAAGACGGCGTTCTGAGAGGCGTGCATCTCGACTTTCCAGCGTTTCGGTCCGACCTAGAGGGGGCAGCTCGGATGGGTCAGGTTCCGCCCGCGTGGGTATAGGAAGGGACGGTCAGACTTGCCTCGACGATGCGGCCCACGACGAGATCTCCGACTTCTCCGCGGTACCTGCGGTGAGGTCTCCGAGTCAGACGTGCTGACGTGAGATGTCCCGAGCATGTTTGCATGCGCACTTTGTCCGGAGGGGTCTGACGGTGACGAGTTTGTTGACGCGTTCGAGGGTTCCTGCGACGCTGGCGTACACCTTGTCGTCCTGCACATACGTTCCGTGTCCCCTGCGTGGCTCTGGATGTCAGAGTTGGCCTCGTCGCGTGCGTATAGACTCGACTGACCGCATCCAGCGCTGAGCGTCGGCGATGACCTCTCCCGGCCCCGTGACTGCGCCGGGGCTGCTTGCGTCGTCGTCGAGCATGTTCATGTCCTCGTCTTCATCGTCGTCAGCACGCCGTGTCCGCTGGGAGCGTGTGCGGCCCGTTGAGGTCGAGTTCGAGGTGGAAGCGAGCGGAGCAGACGCAGGGCCGGCGGACGGCGACACGAAGCGGAACATGGAGCGCAGCCTGTGGCTTGAGCGTAATCTGGCTCTGTATAGCCTAGCGGTGAGCAGGAGAGCGCGTGTAAAGTGTGGGACTTTGGAAATGTTCAGATCGACCTCGAGCTCTCGGCAGAAGTTGACGTCGGCTCTTTCCATCCACCACAGCGCCTGCAGCAGCTTCTAGAAGCTTACACGCAGCTCTACAGCTGCAGAGACTGTCCCTGACAGGCGCAGGAACTCGCCAGCCGCGTGTAGCGCCCATACGCCCTCCTTGCGTCGGGTCTCGCTCAACTCTTGCCAGTGCGCCGTAGAGCATGTCGGGGCGCGGACGCGGTCGAGGACGCCGCGTAGGCGGACAGACGCTCGCAGGCACCGTTCAGGACACCGCGAGCACCGCCAGCACCGCGTCGCCCTCGCCGGCGCCCGAACCCTCCTCGCGCGCATCGAGCACCGCAGCCGGAACGCCCGCACCGCCCGCAGCCACAGAAGACGCGCCCAGCGATGCGGGCACAGCTGCGAGTAAGGCGACGGACAAGGCAGGCGAAGCGAAACCCCGCTCCGGAAGTGCCGCCGCCGCCGTCCGCCGCCTGCCCTCGGTCGGCGTAGGCTCGACCCGCGCTCCCAGCGTCGGCCTCTCGGCCCGCACGCCCTCCGTCGGCCCGCACGGATCCAGCTCGCTCAGGGACCGCCCCGTCGGAGGACTCCTCGGGAGCACGAGCGAGTTCAGGCCGGCAGCGGGCGCAGGTAGCTCGGCCGCCGGCGCAGCCGGCGCCAAGGCCAAGTTCAGGCCAAACATGAAGCGCCGCGACAAGGTCCTCGACCAGTCCGATGACGAGTGAGTCGATCTCGCCGCCATTCCGACCGCTCTTCCGGAAATTGACTCGAGCTCCGCCCTATTCCCCGCGACGCCACTCGCAGAGATGTCAAGATGGTGCGTCCGCTACCCTCTCTCCCCCTCCTTCCAGCTCTGATCGTGAATCCCCTACTCTTCGCAAACGCAGGAGGACAACCCCCGAGGTAAGCGGCCGCCGCGCGCGCCGCGCCCACGACAGGAGCTCGAGATGACGGCAAGCGGTCCCATGGCCCAGGGTCCCGGAGGTCCGCGTGCGTCCCAATCTCACCTCCCACACGCTCGCGCCAAGCCCCCCTGCTGATACGGAACCCTCCCACCGTGTGTGCAGCTCGGGCATGGGGCGCTCAGCGCATCGCCCCCGGCTCGTCCGGCGCCGCCGTCATGGCCGCCTCCCGCGCCGGAACCCTGAACCAGATGCTCGACGCCGACTCGGACGCGTCCGACCTCGAAGTCGACGACGACCCCCTCGATGACGGTGGCGGCGCAATCCGGTTCAAGGCGGTCGATTTGAATGATATTGGATTGGCGGACGGGGATGACATGTCGTTGCCGCCGATGACGCTGCCGAGGGACCCAAAGGTCGTGCGGACCAAGATCCGCAGGTTGCAGGCGCGCAAGACGGAGCGGTTGCAGAAGGAAGGTGAGTCGCACTCTTTCGTTCCTTTCGGGCGCACCTCGAGCCAGCTGAGAGCATCACCACTCATCGTCGGGTCTCGCGCGCGCAGCTCGGAGCAAAGCCAAGTCGGAGGGTGCCTCGTCCGCCTCGGTCAAGCCTGAACCGGGCGACGACTCGCTGCCCGGTTCGACGACCGCGACGCCCGCCCCGGCCGACTCGAAAGAGGGCTCGCTCGCCTTGTTCAGCGTCGATGAGGACAAGGAAGCGAAGGATTTGCAGGACCTCGAGCAGGAGGAGAAGAAGGAGATCATCCTCAGTGAAGCGTTTGACCTGGCGGTGCGTTTGAGCCTGTGACGAGCGAACAACCAGCTCGCTCAGGTGCTCACTCGTCCTCTCGATCCTTTGCGACAGCCCGAGGCCCGCGGCGAGCTCTACATGTTCCAGTTCCCGCGCAAGTTCCCCAACTTTGTCCCAGCAGCCTCCACCTCGAAAACGGAAGACGACCCCGCGCTCGGGGACCTCTCCCTCTCGGACGTCAAGCCCGACCCGGACGCGCAGCCGGCCCCGCGGCGCAAGGCCGCCCCGCCGCCGTGGGGCCGATTCGGCACGATGCAGGAGAAGGCGGCGCGGTGGAGTGAGCACGCGGGGAGGATCGGCGAGTTGTGCGTGCATCAGAGCGGGAAGGTTACGCTGAAACTTGCCGGGGATCTGCGATACGAGGTACGTCTGCCTTTCCTGCGATTTGCTCACCGCGCGCCCGTTTTGCGTCTGGCAGGCCTCGAGCTGATTCCCCATGCCGTGCATGCAGGTCCTCCCCGCCGCGCAACCCTCCTTCTTGCAAGAGATTGCCGTCATCGACCACCCGTCTAAGCGCCCGTCCGCAGCGGCGAACGGCGCCGGGTCCCGATCAAAGTCGCGTCCCGTCTCGGAGACCGAGTCGGACTCGGACGACGGCAGCACGTCCGTCTCTTCGGCCTCGAGCCTGGACGCCAAGCCGGACGGCGGCTCCGAGGACGAGGCGCGCAAGGCGAAGCGGGAACGGAAACAGGCCCGGGAAGAGAAGCGGAAGCAGAAGGAGGAGAAGAAGAAGCAGAAACCGGCGCAAGAGATCCCGCCCGACTCGCTCGTCCTCCTCGGCCAGACGTCGAAAAAGTTCATCGTCGTGCCCGACATGCAGGACTTGCTCGACAAGGTCGGAAAGGAGGAACGCGCGGAGAAGGAGGCGGAGCGGAGGGCGAAGCTCGAGAAGGCGAACCGCGCGGCGGCGCTCGCAAAGAAGAGGGAGGGGACCGCGGCCCCGAAGCGGGAGGGGACGGCCGCGCCGAGGAGGTAGTCAGCCCCAGCCTGGGCATCCCTGCATCACATCTTGCAACCATCCTCCAGTTCGTGTCGGTGCCACGGTGCGAGCGAGCCGGTAGCCTTCCCGCTTGGTCGAGAGCCTCTTGCACAGGCACCTCGCATCTTGCGGGAACGACACATCCTCTCAGAAAGCAATTGGGGTAAGGATCGTGACGAGCTTTGTACAGGCGGTCTGTACGACCACTGTTTCTACGCCGGGTGAGCGACATCAGTCGTGAACGCCGAGCTATGCAGCTCGACGGGGAAGAGCGATAGACAGGGGGGATCTTGACGAGAGCGATCACGAACGGTGTTGTGAGGTGTATGCGAGGGGGCAGAGCGAGAAGGTATATGCAAGGCGGGAGGAAGCGAGGGGTATCGTCATGAAAGTGTGCGGGATCGGGGAATGGCGCCGACCCGACTGAATGAAGGGCCGAGGGATCGGCGATGAAGGTATGAACTGTCAACAGGGCAGGCAGGGGAGCAGACAAAGGAAGGCGAGGCTCGGGGTATGATGGATGCGGCACGAAAACGACGACCGGGCGGCGATGGCGGGGTCGGAACCGAAAGCAATGAACAAAGTGGTGGGGAACCGACGAAACCGAGGGGGAAAGAGAAGTGGCGTTGAACGCTGGGGCGATCAGCCGCAGTGGACGTCGGGGATGCGGCGGCTTGGCGACGAGGCGGGCGGCGAGGACGACATGGGCTGCGCGTACTGCATCGCGTACGCATGCTGCTGATGGTGGTTCATCTCCCATTTCGCCTGCTCGAGAGGCTGCCTGACGATGGGGACCGGGACGCCGCGGACGGGGAACGGTTTGCTCTGCGGCGGGAGGTGATTCTCCTTGCCGATGTGCATCGCCTGGGCCGCCGCGACCGCCGCCGCCGCCATCGCTTCTGACGCAGTCGGGGCAGTGGTGAACGGCGTCAAGGGGGTGTGAGGCGTCAACGGCTCCTCATCGTCGTCGTCCTCGTCGTTGCAGCATTCGTCGACCTCGCTCTCCTCGTCCGAGGTGAACGCCGTGTCGCACGTCGCGTCCGAGCGCTGGGACGTCGGCGTCGAGCCATAGTCGGGCACCGAAGACGACGAAGTCGAAGCAGACGACGCCGAACGGGCCAGCGGGCGGGACGGGGTGACCGGAACCGACGGCGACAGGAATTCGGGCAGGTGAAGGCGGCGACCGCAGAGGTACCATTCGCGCGCAAACGTCGATGCGCGAGAGTAGCAAGCCCACGAGTACTGCAAGTCGGAAAGAAAATGAATGGGAGGGTAGACAAAAGGACGGTCAGTCCGATGGATCGAGCAACGCCCCCGCGGGCCGGAGAACGCGGCGAATCGCGTCTTACCTTTTTCAGCACGACCGGGGAAACTTCCTCGAGGTGCTCGCCCAGCAACTCGTCGAGCATGAGCATAACACGCAGCACAGGCTCCGACTCGTCGTGCGGCTGATGGGAGAACGCGAAACATGTTAGCCGGTGGATCGCGATCGGGGTCGCGTGGGGCCGGTGAATGAAAGGGGACGAACGCGTCGAGTTTTTCCGAGCATGTGTCGCGCGAGCAGCAACGCCGCAAGCGACAGGTCCGACGCGTAGAACTGGATGAACTCGCGGTGGAAGAGCGTGAGCTCCATGAGGAAGCGGGCGAGGTGCTGAGTCCGCGCGTCCTCGAGCGAGCCGGTCACGCAGGCGAGTCGGAGCCATGCCTCGGCGCTCGGGTGACCGACAGCCCACTGGATGGTCTGGAGGACGTGTCGTTCCATCTGGACGAACGCCTTCTCGTCGTACGCGTTGCAGCACATGTCGACGAGCTCCGGGAGCGTCGGCACGCGGTCCTTCGCGTCCTCGAACTTGGCGGCGATCCAGAGCGCAGCGCAGCCGACGAGCTGGTAGTGCTTCTTGAAAACGATGCGCTTCGAGATGTAGCGGTCGACGATGTTCAACGCGAGGTAGAGGGTCTCGGGTCGAAGCCGGTGCTGGAGGTGGATCTCGACGAGGAAGTCGACCAGGTAAGATCGCATGTGCCAGCGCAGCTCTGGTTGCTGGTCGATGAGCTCGGCATTCGCCATCGTCTTGCTCTGCAAGAACCGCGCGTAGGAGAGTTCATCCGGGTCAGCAAAGTCGCGTCCCTCGCGTGACGGGAGGGAAATTTTCGACCCTCGCGCTCGACGCGCAAGAGGAGCTTCGCGACTCACCTGCATCTCGTACATGTAGGCGCGCACGTCTTCACGGTACTCGTGCTCGAGCAGCGGGAAGAGCTGGCGCTGCGCGTCCGACATCTGCGCGTGCCGTTGCATCTCGACCGAAGTGGGGGAAGTCCGTTTCGATCCCGGTGGTGATGCCGACGCCGAGTGCGCGCTCATGTTCCCGGGCGATCTCCGCTTAGGATACGCTGATGGACGCGTCGCCGGTAATGCTGCAGACGAAGGGACCTTCATGGTGGAGAATCGAGAGGTTCGGCGACGAGGTCGAGGAATGCGGGGTAGGCGTCGCGGCGAAAGGCGTCGTCGTCGTCGGCGCGAGCTGCGCGGCTACTCGTCGTCTTGAGGGAAGACAGAGTGATGTAGTCCGAGGGTATGGTCGTCAAGGCGAGGCGAGCGACGAAGATGCAGGCGCTCGGTCGAGCTGAGGGAGGTGCGAATTCCCGGTGAAGGAGCGTCGTGAGGTGGTCGGTCGTCGAAGCGTGCCGCAGAAAGGAGAGATGCCGGCAGCGTCGGAGAGACGAAAGGCAGAACCGAAAGGAAGCACAGAAACCGGGCGGCAGCGCCGACAAGGGGACGGAGGGAGGGTGACGGGAGCCAGGGAGCCCGCGAGCATAGAGTGTGAGCGCGCGCGCGTGCGAAAATGCCACGGTGCCAACGCCGTGAGACGCACCTCGAACGCGCCTCGCGCGGTAGACCGAGTTTCGGGCGCGGGGATGTTTTTGCCTCGACCTCTTTTGCGCGGAGTCCCTCCCTTTTCTTCGGAGTGTTCGCGGGGTCGTACGGCGATTGTATGCCCCCTCTTGCGCGCCTTCGGTGATGACTGCGAGTTCTGTATTGAACAGTCTGCAGTTGATCACCTGTAGCTGCAGCAGCAAAGCCCGCGTCGTCGACGGCCGGACAAAGGGCGATCAGCTCTGGCTCGAAACCGAATCACACGATCGCCCTTCCTCCGACGCGTCGTACATACAACTCACCTGTACAGCGCTTCCTTCGGGAAAGATCACACTCTCGCGGTAGGGGTCGTATAGAAGGATTTCTGTAGGCGTAGTAATGAAACCTCTGTCAGAAGCGTCGCAGAAAGTAATGGACAAATTGACTGCTCACACTGCTCGTCGTCGGGGTCGCGTTTGGAAAATATTGTACTCGAGGAGGGCCTTTGTTCGTACCGAGCGTACGGGCAAGCTGTTTACAGCGGACAGCAGCGTGTCAGAATCCGCTCCCAGCTGCGCGTGCAGCTTGGATGCGATGGGTCGCAGATACATGCGCGAGCCCCGAGACCAGATCGAGGAGGCCCTCGATCAAAAGCGCGCGCGCGGAGCCGCATGAATCTGCAGTCGAGAAACGTTTCGCACCTTAAACCCGGTCACACCGCTTCGTCGAGATGTTCGCAAGAGAGCTGTGTCGAGTAGAGCAGTGTGAGCTAGGTTGTCGGCGAAGAGGAGCTCTTTGACTTTTTGTCGTGACGACAAGGATCCGAAGGCGCAGAGTGTATGTGGATGTGCGCCCTTCTGCATGCATGCTCCAGCTTGCCGCCGGCGGGCGGCGGCGGCGTCGGCTGCGCTGCAAACTTCACCGGTTGGCGCGGGCAGGCGATTCGGCTTCCGATCCGGCCTGCAAGCAGCCGCTCGTTTCGCGCGCGCTCCATCCCGCCGGCCGGTCCTGCACCCGCCCTCCTCCGCCATTCTCCTTCAACCAAGCAGCTGGGGTACTCACCAAACTAGAGCTCGTAGACGATGCTCGCGATTCGCGCGCGCGGACTCGAATTGAAACCCGCGACGACTGTCTGCTGGGCTTGTTGGCGACGCGGTCGACCGGCAGGGATCTTGTATGTATGCTTCGTTCGGTTCGGGGCGATCTTCCCTTTCGCCTTCGTCGGTGCGTCGAGAGGCTGCATGCAGAAGCTCTCGAAGAATCTCGTCAGCCTCCGCAACGGTTCCGAGGCCATACGCTCGAAAAGCCCGCCGCTCTCCCCGAACGCCCTCGCGGGCTTCTACTGCCGGTATCTGCACGCATGCATGCATATGCACAGTGCGGCGGAGCGGCGGAGCGGCGAAGCGGCGCGCGAGCCGACGGCGGCGGCGGCGGAAACCGTCGAGGGCGCAGGCGGGGGCAGAAACGGCGTCTCACCTTATTCGAGTTGGGCCGCGAGTACGCAACGCAGCTCGTTTGACGGACAGGCGTTCGTGAGATACGAGAGAGCGCGTAGAGACAGCGAGTCGAGCGTTAAACGGCGTGAGCGCTAGGGTGGCAGCGACGGCGGGCGGAGAGCGCGCAGCGGGGCCGAGCGAGCGGTCGTCGGGCGAAACGGGGCGGCGTCGTGAGGCAGCACAAGCTATAGACAGGCTTGTCGTGAGACGTGAATAGACGCGTTATACGTGTTCGTGTGGGGACGTGAGGGAGGAAAGAGCAAAGCGAGGGGAAAAGGAGGAGAAGAGGTCGCCGCAGCGCTGACTGCTCGCGGGCTCTCATACTCTTCACGGCACGGCTGGGCACCGCACCAGACGCTCAGGACACCGATGTCCCGAGCCGATCATCACATAGCGTGTCTACTCGCACAGACCGCTTGCCGAAAGAAGCGGTCGTCGCAGGTCGCGTTGGTGTGCCCGCAGAGCAGCACTGCACTCCACCTTCAGTAGCCTCGGAGGGCTTCGGAGTGGATGCATATGTGTAGTTCGAGAGTGTGAGATGTCGCCCCGAAACGGACAGCAGCGATCCGAAATGACGCCGCGGGTTTGAAGCTCCTCTCGAGTTTGAGAAGGCTCTCGCGGCTTTTCCGAGGACGTGCGCGTGAGCGTCGCCTTCACCCGCCTTTCTCTGACGCAGCGGGGACCGGGGCACACGGCTGTCGAGTACGAGCGCAGCTGCCCTAGGCTGGGGCAGTCGGACAGAGTATAGCCCCGCAAGCTTGGGACGGCGGCGACGATCCAGGGCGGCGCAGCGGGCGCATGCAACCTCCGTCGCCGACTTGACCGAGACGGTCAGTGCGCTCACGCGCGCGCCCGGCCGGTCACACGCGCATGAGAGTCCCGGAAATGAGCTCACCTCCTGACGGGGCGCCCGACCAGAGGCCAAACAGACCGATCGGTCTGATGGCCGCACGCGAGCAGGCGTTCGCCTTGCAGGACCAGGTTCGGCGCCGTGTAGGGTGTATGCTGTCGCTTCTATTACCGCTTGTCCGTCGGGGGATGACGTGCTTCTACTTGTGCTCCTCGAGGAGGGCGCCCGTGTCGTCGACCTCGAGCGCGAGCCACTCGACCTCGATCCCGTCCTGCTTCCACAGCGCCTTGATCGCGTCGCCGACCGCCTCCATCTGCGGCGTCGCCTGACCCGGAGCGACCTTCTCGGCGCCTTCGTTCGAGACGAGGGCGAGGATGGTCGGGCCGGCGCCGGACAAGCAGATTCCGAGCAGGCCCGGGTGGGTCGCCGGGGTCATGGTGTTGAGAATCTTGCTCAGGCCGGGGATCTAGTCGATGAAGGCGTAGCGTCAGGACCAGAAGAGCAAGGAAGCATATGCAGCCAGGACTCACGAGGCCTTCTCGCTGCGGCTGATGGACCTTGTCCCGCATCGCCTCCCAGATGACCGCCGGTTCAAGCGGCGAGGCTGCCAAGGAAGCCGTGAGCACGGCCAGCCGTTGCAGGTTGAAGACCTGAGGGAGCAGAGGCATGGCCGGGTGAGAAGCTGCGTACACGAGAGGCGAGGAAGGAGGCACTCACAACGTCCTGTCGCGGGTAGCTGTCCGGCAGCGCGCCGCGAGCCTTGGCGGTCTCGACTTCGAATTTCGGCACCACGACGACGACTCCGATGTCCTTTGAGAAACCGTAGCGGACATGACGACCGACGTTCCGAGGCGGCTGCGGCGGCAGCTCGTCGCCGGGCTGAGGCGGGCCCGCGTTTGCCGGGTAGGCGGGCAACACCTCGGCGAGCGGGATTGCGGCGGGGGAGAGCTCGGACGGCTCGAGCATGCGGAGGAAGGAGCCGGTGAAGCCGCCGCAGAGGGCCGCGGTGATGTTGTCCGGGTGTCGCTCGACCATGAGGGCGTAATCCTTGACGCGCTCCTGCGACAGCTTCAGGTCGCCGAGAGCGTCGCCGAGGAGGACGCCTGCGACGACGGCAGCTGCTGAGGAGCCCATGCCGCGACCGAAGGGGACCTGATTGTCAATCTCGACCGCGACGCGGGCGGCAGGGAAGGTCAGGCGGTGCGAGAGGAGGACGTAGAGTGCGACACGGGTGATCAAGTTCTTGTACGGGTCCGCCGGGGCGTCGGAAGAGCCTTCGCCGGTGTAGGAGAGGACGACCTTGCTCTCCGGCTCGGGGCAAGGAGACAGCGAGACGCGGAGGGTCAGGTGCCGCGAGAGGGCCAGACCGAGGACGTCGAATCCAGGGCCGATGTTGGCCGACGACGCCGGGACGCGGATGGTCCACTGCGGAGCGTACAGTCGCGATCAGGTCGTCGCACGCTTGGCCAAGTGACGGAGGGAGAAGGAGGCTCACGCGGCGTTCGCCAGCGGTCGGAGCTGCGTGAAACATGGTGCGAGAGGCGAGTTGGATCGCGAGTCGCGGAATCTCTGTTCGCGCAGTAGAAGACGAGCTGGTCAGCGTGGTCCAATGCGATCTTAGACGACTAAGTCGACTTGCAATCTGGGGAAGGGGGCCGGCTGCAGGGCGATAATTCGAACCGGGCCAAATGGCGGAGATGGCGTCAGCTCTGATGGCGTCAGCTCTGATCGGAGGCTTGAGGGTGGGCCACACTGCTCCGACGACTAGTCTGATCGTGGAGCCTTCAGCAGCGCATCTGCCGGCGCCTCTGCGTCCATGTTGCGGCGACATCCTCCGGAGCGGAAGAGTCAAGGCGTTCGAGGTTACCCGCTCGGCCTCCTCCGTCCGGGCGCTGTAACAGCCGAGCGACGCGCACAGTCTTGTCCACTTACGTTGTTCCTGCTGTGCGCTGGCTCTCCGGGTTGAACGGAGGAGCGGACAGGAGCTTCGGATCCGAGGAACACAAGTCGGGGCGGCCTGCGACGACCGGTCTGCAGCGCCAGGCAGAGGTCAGCGGGCGATGCAGATCGGGCGCATACGTATACTGGACTTTATGCTCACTTGCTAGCTGGCTTACACTAGGTGCTTGGCCGTACCAAATGCTGGCTCTCTGCTTGTTGGGCGAGGCGGTGCAGCCGAAAAAGTCCGCACTCGAGGGGAGGCGCAGATTCTGTTCACTGCAGATCCGAGATCTGATGTGAACGAGCATGACAGCATCCCTCACCGGCACTCTACAGACTCACTTCAGACACAATGGAAACGGCAGGGCCAATGCTATCGAAGCGGGCTGTGACCCAGATGGAGGAGACTGCCAAGTCGCCGCTCTTCTCCGCCATCTTCCGCACGTTTGGTAATCAGGTAAGCATGTCCTTCTTCTCTCCGCGATCACAGCAGCGCTGACAGCTCCCCCAAGCAGTGGAGCAAAGAGAACCCTGACGGGATCGTCAACGCTGGGCTGGCAGAGAACGTGAGGCGGTTAAGCAAGGCTTCCTCCTGCGCCGTAGTCCCCGCAGCACCCCCTCGCACAGACTGACTATCCTCATATTCTCGTGTGCAGAGTCTCATGCACGACTGGCTCACGAGCTTCTGGGAACGCCAAGGTACCCTCAGGATCCAGCACACCGACTTGACCTACGGGACGAGCATCCTCGGCTCCGACCGCATCTTCCAGGCCCTCGCCGGCTACTTCCGCACCTACTTCCAGCCGCTCGTGCCCGTAGAGCCAGAACAGATCGCCACGTCGAATGGGCTGAGTCCCATGATCGAGCATGTCGCCGCCGTCATCTCTGACCCGGAGGACGCCTGGCTGATCCCGGCGTACGTCTGTCTGTCACACTGGACTGCGGATCGCAAAGATTGACGAGACCTCGCTTCGTGAATCTACAGACCCTATTACAATGGCTTTGTGCCGGACCTCAACGCGACCAGCCAGGTCCGCATCGCGAGCGTCGACATCCCGATCGAGCAATACGGCACCCTCGCCGAGGTCGACCTCCTCGAGTCTGAGATGGAGCGCCGGAAGAAAGACGGCAACAAGCAGCGTATCACTGCCGTCCTCTTGACGAACCCGCACAACCCGCTCGGGTTCTGCTACTCCAAGGAGGTCCTCCTCGCATACTGCCGGTTCGCGGAGCGGTGGAACCTGTTCCTCGTCTCGGATGAGGTCTACGCGAGCTCGGTCTATGACTCGCGTCAGTCAGGCTGATTCCGTTTACCTCAGCGCCCCGGCTCACTGCCCTCACTCCTTGCAGCCGACCTCCCGAACGCGCTACCCTTTACGAGCATCCTCTCGCTCGATGTCAAGAAGGAAGCCGTTTGCGATCCCGCTCGCATACTCCTCCTGTACGGCATGTCGAAAGACTTTGGCGCTAACGGTTTCCGCGGAGGCGCGCTCGTCTGTCAGCACAACCCGAAGTTCATGCAGGCGATCAGCTCGAACGCCATGACGATGCGCATGGGCTCTCCGACGGTGCGTTTCTGCGCCTCCATGCCGATCACCGAGAGTGAGCGTAATAGAGCTCACGCGCGTCGAACATATCTTGGCAGGACATCCTCTGGTCTGCCTTGCTCGACTCGCCCGAACTCCCGTCGTACCTCGCCTTAAACCGCCGCGCCCTCACCCGCGCCTACACCTACCTGACCGACTGGCTCAAAGCCCACGACCTGCCCTACACACCTGCGAACGCGGGACACTACGTCCTGGTCGATTTCCGCCGGCACATCGAGAAGATCCGGCTCGAGGCGGAGCGGGGCGGGGCGAGTGCCGAAGGAGCGAGGGAGGAGGAGGGGGACAAGTCGGAGCGGAGGAAACAAGACGAGGAAGAGAGCGGACGGTTCAAGCATGAGATCGTCCTGCTGAACCGGCTCGTCGACGAAGGGGTATACCTCGGACCCGGTGAGTCTCGCCTACCTGTTCTCGCTTCATGCCGGAGCGGCACCCTGATGTCGCGATCCGGATCCACACAGGCTTCTCCTACGTCTGCTCCGAGCCGGGATTCTTCCGTATCACCTTCTGTATCCGCAGGAAGGAGCTAGAGGTTGCGCTCGAGCGGGTCGAGACGGTCTGCGGCTTGCCCCGGAAAGCGGTCGAGCTCAGTCGGAACTGCCCAGAGTAGATATTGTTGTATTCCAGCTACACGTGAACGTATTCGCGGCCGACAGAGCGTGACCTATGGAGTTGATAGGTGGGCGGAGCGGTTGGCATTTTTCCCGACACCTGGCCTTGATCCTCATTCCGAGCGCTCTAAGCTCACGAAACGCTCTGTGCTATATTCGTACGGATCGAACGAATAAGCTGAACTGTTTATCGGGAAATGTCGATCCGTCGTTCCGGCGACATCATCGCGCCGCCCCGCCAAGTTGCTTGCTTCTGGCTCCCTCCGCGCTCCTTGCGACTGTACCAGGAGCATTCACGACAGCCAGCTACTCACAGGTGCTCTCAGACCTGCGCCCACCTGCGTCGCTACGTTCCCCGCCCACTCGCGAATCTCCGCCGCGTCTCCGCTCGACTCCGGCTCCTCGCCATCGCAGCGTTACAAAGGGGTCTGACCCTATCCGAACACAAGCTTGGACGCAACGCAACACCCCTCGATACCCGGCACTATGGCTGCTGTGGATCCGCGCGCGGGCTTCCCCGACTCTCCGTCGACGGCCGCCCCACCGAACCCCGTCGACCTCGCGCGCTTCGCCCAGGCGACGATTGCCCGCTCCATCTCGGACGAACTGGACCCGTCTGACCGACTGATTGCCATGAGCGCCGAGTCGAAGCTCATGCAGGTGCGCCGGACGCCCCGGCCTCTAGGTAGAGCCGTCGTGCTGACGTCAAACCGCCAATCCCCCCCTGACAGCACGCTCGCTACGGCTTCTGGCTCGGAACGTTCGCAGGCGGACTCTTTGCGTTCCGCAGCCGGTTCATGGCCGGTCGTGACGCCGTCCGGCAGGGTCAGCTCCCGCGGCTCTTCTTCCCTTCGTCGCAGACCGGCGCCGGCAGCTTCAAGGCCCAGCAGGAGGCGGTCAGGAAGGCGGCAGCGGAAGCGGCGGCCAAGGGAGGGGAACAGAGCTCGGAGGAAGCGGCGGCGCAGGCGATGCGGCAGGGGAGGGCTGTCTTCTTCGGAAAGGCCATCGGCTACGGCATCCTCGGCAGCGTGATCGGGTAAGACCACTGAGCCTGGTGCACCAGAGTACATGTCCTGACTCCCGCCCGCCCGCACAGAACCCAAGTCGGCGTCTGGACGGGCAAGTCCGCCGCGAACGGCATCCTCGAGCAGTCGGGCCGGAAGGACGCCATCGAACGCGGCACTCAGCGCGGCATCGCCCGCGCCGCGGATGAGATCGCCAAGAAGACGGGCAAGCGGATCGACACGCAGCGAGCTGGTCGCGTCATCCCTGGGGCAGGCGACGGCAGCGAAGGCGCGTCGGCCTACGACGGCGCCGGGCAGTCGGAGGAAGGCTCCGACAACGGGATCGCGTACTCTGCCCCGGCACGGGAGCTCAACCGCGATGCACACGGAGGTGCGGTCGGCTACTCTGACCGAGGTGAGAACGCAAGACCGTCTCCGCTGCTTCCGGTCCCGTGCTGACTAATCCCTGCCCTCGCCATGAAGCTCCCCCGCAAGAAACCTTCCCTGGTTCCCTGTCTGACGCAGCGACTGCCAACGCGACATCGAGCGGGTCCTCATCCGCCTCCCGCTGGGACGAGCTGCGCAAGTCCCGCGCGGCGCCTCCGTCCAAGTGGGACACGCTCCGCGACTCGAACGCCCGCAGTCGCGTGCCTCCGCCCTCATCGGGTGCAGGCGCCTCCTCGGGCTCGTCGCCGGACGAGGGCTATGACCGCGCCGAGCGCGAACTCATGGCCGATCGGGACTCGCAGGCCGAGCGCGAGCGGAGACGGAAGGAGTTTGACGCGCTCTTTGAGCGGGAGGCGCACGGGGGCGAGGCGGCGGACGAGATCCAGGAGCGGCCATCTCGATGAAATGCGCAGAGGTATTGATGAGAACTATTAAGGCTCTCGTTGCTTTCGGGACATCGACAGGCAAAGCCTCAGAGCAAGGGCTCGCTCGTTCGGTGGCAGTCTAAGATGGAGATGCTATGCAGCGAGAATGGCGGTATCGGTTTACGGTGCGTCTTCCAGGCCAAGAGAAGGGAAAGGTTACATGCGATTCGATGGGTTGGGGCGTCGGGCGATAAAAGCAGGAGAGGAAATAGGTGCGATGAGGGAGAGGGAGCTGTGGAAAGAGCCACTCGTAGACAACTTCACCGCACCGTGACATCGTTCACGCTGGGGCTGCGCTGATCCTCGCGGCCGTTCGCGGCGCCGTTGCGGGGCGAGCCGGTCGCCCTCGACGTTGCGTTGGGACCCATGAGGTTCGCGTAATTCGGCGGCGCGTGCATAGGCTGCGGCATCTTCATCTCGGGCGTTCCGCTCATTCGTTGGGGTACGGCGCGAGAGGGCGGCATCGACTGCGACAGGCTGGCGCGGGGGATCGACGAGGAGGGAGGCGGCATCGAGTTGGGGTGGATGGGGTAGCCGCCGCCTGCGCCGCCGTTGGCGTGCATGCCCCCGAGCATGAATCCGGGAAGGCTGTACCGCCTCGGCTCGAATCCGAACTCGGCTCCGTTCGGAGGAGGAACTGCGCCAGAAGTCTGACTCGAAGAATCCGATCGCTGCTGCCGCTGGTGATGCTGCTGCTGCTGCTGGAGCAAGTCCAAGGCATAGACGCCTCCGCCGAACGGCGGGGGCGCATGGTGATAGCTCGGAGCAGTGACAGGTCGCAGGGCGTTGTCGTCGAAAGCGTCACCCGCGCCGAAGGGCGAATTAAGAAAGACCGAAGGCGTTGGCTGCTCGATCAAGGCAGGCGGGAGACCGGACATGCTGTGCAAGACCGGCGGAGGCGGGAAGGAGACCGGCGCGAGGGTTTGTCCGGGGACGCCAAAGGTGTATTCGCCCGCAGACGTCGACGGCCGCGGCCGATCGGTTGAGTTGATCGGGTAAGGCGCGACAGGTGCCGGGAGTATCGAGTGTGCGCTGGACGAAGAGGAGGCGATGGCCGGCTCCTTTGCTTTCGCCCGTGCGGCTTCGGCGGCTTCCGCCTTCTTGCGCTCGCGCCAGGCTTTCCGCATCTCCTTAAACTCTGTAAGACGTGGCGCAAAGTGTCAGCGTCAGAAATCGGCGCCATGCTAGAGCAGCGCGAGTACTCACGCGCTGGCGTCGCCTTCGGGCCATGCTTCTGCATGGTCTTGTGCGAGTTGAGGTGATTCAAGGTCCCGTACGCCTTAGTACAGCCGGGGTAATCGCAGTTGTACATGCGCTCAATCTCGTCGTACCGTCGCCGCGGGCGCTTGCGGTGCTGCGGCGGCTGCGCGACAAAGTTGTACTTGCCCGCCGGAGCCGAGCTGCGTCGCCGCTCGTGCTGCCCGTCGAGAGAGGGTGCGAACCCGTCGGCGGGATCGGGCAAGTGCTGCGCGGGCGGGAACGCCGGCGGAGGCATCGCGCCCATCGCGAACGGTTCCATGCCGGCGGGGACGTAGCCTGGTAGGACCACGGGTCTGCCTTCGGGGGGCAGGGGCGGCTGGAAGAAGAAGGGGCCTCCGGCCGACAGCGCGTCGCTGCCTTCTGCCGTCGCCGGTCGATCCCCCAGGGCCGACGTGGCCAGCGCGTCGGGTACACTGAAACCGCGAGACCGGGGCGTCGGGAGCTCGAACTGCGGCGTCGAGACTTCGGGCTGATAAGCGAAAAGCTCGTGATTGCCGGACCCCGGCGGCGCCTCGTAGTTGGTAGGAGAGATGGAACCGTTCAACGAAGGGATGTGCTGCAGCTGCGGCGGCACATAGAAGGCCGACGGGACGGACGAGTACTGGAGGCCCGTCAAATAGCCCGACCTGGAGGGAGCCGTCATGGGACGGGTATTCCGAGTATTGACGCTCGGATGAACCATCTGAGGGTGGAAGAAGGCGTGGTTCGCCATGGAAAGCCCAGGGTTGGGCGGGTCGAGCGGTGGGGGGTTGAAGCCAAAGACGCTGTCGCTGGCGATCTCGTGCGCGGTCTCGGAGGCGCAGTGGCCGCCCGACGAGTTCAAGTGGTCACGAGACCCGAGCATCGCCATGCTAACCGCGGCCGTCATGTCCTCGTCGCGGCGTTCGGCGGCCGATGGTGCCGGCTGAGACAGATCCTGCGGGTGACTCCGTCTCCCGGACGAAGTGCTCGCGAACAGATCGCCGCCGTCGCCGTCGCCCGTGGCGCCAAAGTCACCTTCGAGGCGACCGTAGCTGGCAGAACCTGGTCTCGCCGCTCCGCCGTGCGTGCCGGGGACGCTCTCGTTCGAAGGCTGCTCGTGCAAGGGCGGCAGAGTCGCCGTGAAACCGCCGGCTGCCGACGCGCCTCCGCCCGCGGACCCTGATCGCTGGTACCCATCGGAGCCTGATCCCGGCCTTCCGGGGCTGTCGGTCGGCGAGAGCTGCTGGTACGTTGTGGCCGAGGAGGGGGAAAGCCCCGGGGGATGGAAGCTAAAGGGGTCCATCGTCGCCGCGCGGATTCGCGGGCGGCGTGCGTGCGCTCGGTCGAAGCTACCGGCCCAGCCGGTTATTTACGCTGCTGTCGAGCGTGCAGATGCGCTCGCTCGCTGGCGGGAAGGCAGGCAGGGGCGGCCGTCGGCGGGGGGCGGAGAGCGAGCAGCCCAGTCGGATCGACCGCCGTGGGGATGGCAGCGCTGACTCGTGGACGAGAGGCTATAACCGGGAACCGCGGCAGAGCGCAATCTCGGCGAAAGCAGGATTCGGAGTGCAGCCCGGCCGTATTCCTTGTGGCTGCGGAGCTGCTGTGGTTGCCGCGAGATGCCTCGCTCGACGTTTTGGCCCGGAGTTGCGCGCGCGCGGCGCGGAGAGCGGGCGACCGGCCGAAAGCGATTTCTCCGCCGGACAGCTGCGGCCGCGTCCGAGACGTCTCGAGCCTAGCCGCCGCCCTAGTTCACTAGCCGTCCCCGCTCGCACGAGTGCGACCTATAGGCCATAGACCTGACTGAACTTTCCAGCTTTTCACCCCAGTTATCCTCGCTCCTCGTCCGAGAGGCTTCGCTGTTGTACATCAAGCAGCAGGACGTGCATGCACGTTCGGCTTCCCGGCAAGCCGGCGACGAGTGCGGGGTTTTAATCAGCTTAATCTCGCTTGCATTTGACAGCTTCCCCGTCACTCAATCGAGCTGGCCGCGGCCGCGCTGCTGCAGCTATCCCTGATCACCGATTGAGGGGCAGAGCGGACCCTGCTCCTCCTCCGACTTTGTCCGAAGTCTTGATCACGCATTCTCTATCGAACTCCGCGCTGGGCATGACGCCATCTCGCGAATCTGGCGGCCGCGGGCGGGGCGCATGGGCAGACTCCGAACGTGCAGGTCTGCAGCGGTCGCGGGAAGAGGTCCCATTCGACTGCAAAAGAGGGGGGTATCAAGTACGACGGAGCTGGCTGCATCCCAGTAGTTCTGGGATCAACGGATATATGTGAATCATGGTGGCGCGCGAGACGCAGGCGCCAGGAAAGTGATCGTCGAGCAGGCGGACCGGAGCTGGGGAAAGAGTGTTCGCCGACGGAACGAAGAGGGAAGGCAGCGACTGTATGGAGCGCATTGACGGGCTCCATCAAAGCTCGACGTGCTGAATGGCCTCCCTCGTCGGGATTGTCGCCGCCGCCGTCGAGGCGGACTTTCGCGATGCCTTCTCGGCGTGGACGTTCGCCTCCGAAGCGGCGCCGCTCGCAGCGGACTTGACGGCTGCCGTCTGCGAGGCTGCGCTCGCCGCGACGCGACTCTTGCTGTAGCTGGAATGCGGCTGCGCGAGTGAAGACGCGATGCTGCTCGCCGTCGAGGCGGCGGAAGAGGCGGACTGGCTCGCGCGAGACGTCACCGACGAGGTCCGACGCTGCCCGCTGACGCTAGCGAGCGAAGACGACGCTTGTTGCGCGACGCCCTCGGCGGTCTGTTTGAGCTCGTCGGGGGACGGGGCAGCTCCGACTGCGCTGCGCACTTCCTCCGTCACGTCGCCCAGGAACTCGTCGACACGCTCGGCAGCTCCGCCCAGCGTGTCGCGCACTGGAGCAGCGTTTAGCATCGTCGCGGCAGGGGCGGCCAGCGACGCCGCGACGCTCGCTGCGGACGACGCACAGGCCGAGGCCGTTTCGAGGGCGTCGGCGGCGGCCTGGTCAACAGCCTGCGTGGCCGCCTCGAGCGCGGACGAGACCGAAGAGGGGTAGTCGGAGACAACGTGCGAGAAAGCCGAGGCGGCTGAGGCGGACGCGGCGTGGCGAGCAGAAATAGCCGCCTGAGCCAAATCCGTCGGAGACGGCTCGCGGCCGGCAGCCTTCAGAGCCGACTGCGAGGCTTCTCCGTAGGCGTGCGATGCAGACGAAGCTGCAATGTTTGCGAGCGACATTGCTGTCTGCCTGAGATGGGTCGGCGACGGCTCGATCCCGCCTGCCCGCAGGACCTCCTGAGAAACCTCGCCGTAAGCCGACTTGGCCGCGGCAAGGTACTCCTGGTGTGCCTCGACGGTAGGAAGGGCCTTGAGCGCCTCCTTGGCCAACGAAGAAGCCGAGACCTGCGCGACCTTGACGGCGGAAGAAACGCTCTCGGCGGCGTTCGTCGGCGCGGCCTCGTATCCAGCAGCGGAAGACGCGGACGCCTTGATGCCGCCGGCGAGACTGCCGAGCTTGTCGCTCGCCGCGTCGTACACTTTTTGTGCCTCCGGGACAACGCTGAGCCATTCGCCCTTCATTTCCTTCTGACCCTTGACCTTGATCTTCTGGAGGATCTCTTGGAAGACGCCGACGAGCTTGTCCGGCTGCTGCTCGTAGTGGTCGAGGAGCGTGTCGACCTCGAGCGCAGCGAGGCGGGCCTCCTCGATCGCGCCGCTCTGCGCGTCCACGAAGCGAGAGTGCAGGTTGTTCTCGGCCGCGCGAAGACCGTGGAAACCTGTCAAGGCCGGATGCGTGCGTCAGCCATGAGGAAAGAGGGTCTGGACAATCACATTCAGCTCACGTTGCCAGTCCTTGGCCGTAACGCCGTCGAGCCAGGTCCATCCCTGCCCGAGTTCTCGCTGCGCCTGCTCGACAAGGTCCGAAACCGCCGCCTTGGCCTTGCCGACCGCCTCGAGCTCCTTCTTGACGAGGTTCGAGCGGTACTCTGCAACCTCTGCCTTGATCGCGTCCGCGGCCTTCTGTACGCGAGCCGTCGCCTTGACCGCCAGGACATCCGCCTCCCGCGCCTTTTGCTCGATCTCCTCCTCGCGCAGGTCGGCGCCGACGCGGGCAAAGTACTTGCCGAGGCGGCCGACCATGAGGTCGCCTTCGTCGTCGAGACCGACCAGCGCCGCCTCGAAGCGGGCCTTGACGTCCTCCTGCGCGGAGCCACGGAGCTCGGCCAAGCGGTCGACGAGGAGACCGTATTCGGACTGTCCGAGCTTGGCGATTTCGCGCTCGTATGTCGCGTGAAGGGTCTCGAGCGCGGCTCGCTTCTCGGCGCGGAGCTTGGCGGCCTCTTCGGGGGACGGGGGCGGCGGGGCGTGAGTCGCGGAGTAGGCCGGCGGGGCTTCTTCTGCTAGGCTTGCTTCCTTTCCGCCGGCAGCCTCTGCCAGCTTCTCCTCGCGCAGGTCCTTGATGAAGTCTGCGAGAGTGACTGTCTCAGCTCCTGAACAAGACCGCCCTCTAGTCCCGTGGTGCATCTCACCCTCGACTTCCTCCTCGTCCTGCTTCTCGGTCAACTGGGCAGTCGCCTTCTCAACCCGCTCAGCCGCCTCCATCGAGGCCTTCTGCGTCTTGTACTCAAAGATGCGCTCGCGGATCTTGTCGAGCTGAGGCGCGATGAAGCGGCTCCAGAAGCGCAAGAGCGTCGGCTGCACTCGAGTGCGGAACAGCCGGGCCGTAGAGCGCGAGACCGTCACGACACGCGGACGGATTTGCAGCTTGTAGGTTCTGCGGGACCTCGCGTAGGCGGTCCGGGAGAACGGAACGACGTGACGCGACCAGTGGTGTTGCCCGCGCGCGGCTGCCTCCTGCACCAGACGAGAACCGTCCCTCAGGGCAGGCTGGACGTACTCCTTGCGGACGTGCTTCTGAAGTTCGTCCGCCTGACGAACGTACGGGGCGGTCTGGCGCCGGACTTCTTCGCCATACCATTCGACCGAAGGCGCGAGCGTCTTTTCGTACTGCTTCGACAGCTTGGCGGTGACGGGTTGAAGCAGGACGCGGAGGCGCTGAACGAGCGCCGACGTCAAAGGCACGACGCGCTGGGCGTAGAGTCGCTGCAGGTGGACGAGATGCGGCCTCGCGACGCGGTCTACCTGCGCGTAGGTGGACTGGGCACGCTGATAGGTTGCATCGAGCCCGCCCAAGTAAGGCTCGACGTGCTTCCTGGTCTCGACCCAGTACGGATGGAGGCGCTGCCGGGCGTGGTGGACGTACGGCCGGACGTGCGGCTCGAACTGACGGAGGCGGTCGCTGGTCCCGTTCAAGGCACGACAGACCGCCCGGTCGCTGTCCGGCTCGTTCGGGCAAACGAAGAAGTAGGCGATCAGGACGTAGAGGGCGGCGACGCGGAGGAAGAAGCCGGTCAGGGTGATCCTCGAGCGGTGTCGCCGAGGGCGGGCCCTCAGCTCCTGACGAGCGATTTGCCGGTCCTTGGGCGCCTGCTTGTCGACGGCCCGCTTCATGCGCTCGACCTGCGGGGGTTCAGAGCGTGTTCAGCTCGCTGGGCTTTCCACTTGGCTCGAGTTGCGCAGGGTATGACCCACCTCTTCATCCTGTCCTCAGCGAAAGCCGGAGAAGCGTCGAAGTCAGTGCGCTGCTTCCCGGGCGGGTCAGGTCACTCAAGGCGTAGCCATGACTCACATAGAAGCGTATGGGCGATCCAGGGTTGTACTGGCTCTGCTGCTTCGAGATCTGGCCTGCGCCGCCTGATGAGGCAGTCGAGGCGACCGCCGGCCCCTGCACGCCCCGCTTGGCCGACGTCGGCAGGTACGAGGCCTGGTCGCCCTTCTTCGGCGGCGTCGAACGCGCTGCCATCGTCTGTCGAGCGCCTGAGAGCCTGCTGGCGGCGGTGTGGGCGGGAGATCAAGGCGATCAGGTTGAGCGAGCCGAGAGGGCGATCGAGCTGTTTATCGGTCCGAATGGTCTGGCACCGGCGTCGACTGAGCAGGCGAGACGAGCAGCGCAGACAGCTGTGCGATGAACGGCACGGCAGCACAGAGAGGCACTGCACGACGCGCACGGCTCGGGCGGGTAATGACGCAGACAGAGAGCGTTGACCGGTCGCTCGCCTCTCGAGGCTTCTCTCGCCCGCAGTCACAAAATACTCCTCCAGCTACGTGAGGGAGTCGTCGGCGACATATATGACTGAACTTCCAGTGGAAAATGCTTGGGTATGACTCGAGACCTCGAGCCCTTTCTAGTCAAGGTCCCTTCCTTTTTGTCGGCCTCCATCCGCGGATCCCGGTCACCAGACACTGCGGATCTTCAGGCCTTCTTCTGCTGCGCCTCCTTCATGCGCTTGATGTGGTCGTTGACAAAGTAGCTAAGCACGAGCACCGGAGTGTCAGCGCAATGTCGACACCAGCTCGGGGCGGAGAGGGAGAGACTGACCCGTTCAGGATGGACGGCTCGATGTCCTTGGCGCCCTGGATCGTGCGGATGCACCGCTCAGTCCCGCACAGGCACGAGAACGGCTGGTCCATGTCCCACTCGGTCGAGAAGTAGGCAAACGTCAGGATCTGCGACAGGGCAGGACGGCAAAGAGTCAGCGCCGCTCGAAATCCCGTCGATTCAGTCGCCTCAGGCCACCTCCCTGAGCGGAGCGCTCTAGACTTCGAATGGGCCGCAGATTCAGGAGGGAGAACCTTACCTCGCCGGCCGCAATGTCCTTCTCGGCGCGCACCCTCCACCGCCCCTCCCACTTGCCGCTCGCGTCCTCCTCATCCGGCTGCGCCTCCTTCCCACTGACATCAAACACGACATTCGGGTCGCACGAGTGATTCACGTAGAGCAAGTCCGAGTTCAACTCGATGTGGCGCCGGTCGGCCGGGGCCGAAGTCGAGGCGGTTTCGGATACGAGGGGCGGGTCCGGCAGGACTTGGACCGAGGAGTAGGCTTTGATGCCAGGCAGGGTGTTGCGGATCGGGCACAGGATGTCGCCGCGCTTGAAGGCCTGTGGGATAATGCCGCAGCCACAGAGGGATCGACACCAATCAATAAAGTGGGGTGGGGGGACGAAAAAAGGGGCAAGTGGAGCGGGGACGGGAGCAGCTTGTCAGCGGTCGGGAACAAGATACAAGGAATCATACGCGACGCAGACGCACCTTCTGTGCGCGGAGGCAGCTCCCGAACTCTTCGCCCTCCGGACCGAATTCGATCTGGAACAGGTCCGGGTGCGTCGGCTTGTAGTCGTGACGGTTCGGGAGGTACGGCGGCTGCGGCTGCTTCTTCTTGTTGATCAGGCTCGACGAGGCGGCCAAGCCCGCGTTGGGAGGAGGCGTCGGGACGGGTGTCGGCAGGTACTGCGGCTGGACAGTCATGGTGACGGACGTGTGGCCGGGGTTGCGGGACGGCGGGGCAAGGCTCTGAGTAGCGTTGACAGAGGGAGCGACTGGGTGAGGCGAGGCCTGCTCGGTGTGGATCCTTGAGTACGAGTCTGTGTGAGGGCTGAGCGTGTGGAGACGGCACAAGGCGCAGCTGGCCGGCGGTCGGCGGTCGGGCGAATTCCATCGGGGCGGGCGGGGCGACGCGCGGGCGGCCGGGCGACGTGGGCGATCTCGGGCGCGCCTTCCGAAGTCCGACTCGGCCGACCACAGGGAAAGACTTTTCATCTCTCACTTCAGTCACGCACTGCCTATCAATCAGGACGGACTGCAACCGATTTTTGCATTCCCTATGTACACGGGTCTAATCACAACCTCTCGACCACGGCGCCCAGAGAGAACCTGTCCGTCCGAGACGCGGCTCGTCAGTTTCCTTGTCTCGCGCGGGCCGCGGGGAATATTGGGATGAGAGACAAGGGCTCACCGACTGCTCCAGAGCTCGCCTACTGGACAAACATGCCGCCGTTGATGTGGAGCGTGTTGCCCGTGACGTAGCTTGCGTCCTTCGAGGCGCTGCGGATTGAAGGGGAACGGTCAGTACGAGAGAGAAGTATCGGACGGAGCGACTCTGAGCCCTCGGAAGGCTTGCGAGAAGAGCTTGTGGACCACTTACAGGAAGATGACACCGGTGGCGACCTCGACCGGCTGGCCGGGGCGACCGAGCGGGCCGCTGTTCACACCGGCAATGTTCTGCGGCACGTCGGGGAGGGTCAGCACATGTGCGATGAGAATTGCGCGGGGACGTTATCGGAATAAAGAAAGACTTCGACTCACGTCGGCGGAGAAGGTCGAGTGCACGAGCGGGGTGACGATCGGACCCGGCGCAACGGCGTTGACGCGGATGTCCTTCGACGCGAGCTGGTTCGCGCAGCCGCGGGTGAATGAGACAATAGCGCCCTTGGTCGCTGGAGGAGGAAACGCGAACCGTCAGCTTCCGGTCCTGTATGACGGTGCCGCGTAACGTGAGGACTCACAGGTATAGTCGAGGAGATCCGGGCGGCCGACCTGTGAATTAGCACAGCGGTCAGCACTTTACACCTCAATCCGGGCGAACGAGACCAGAAGATAGACGAACGAAAGCGTTGACCTGTAAACGGGAGAGGAGGTCAGCACTTGATACAGATCAGGCTCGATCCGCAGCCAGAAAGGAGACGAACCGAGGCGTTGTTGACGATGCTACCCTTGACCTTCTCAAGGTGCGGCACGCATGCCTTGGTGAGGTAGAAGAACGAGTGCTGATGCGAGTAGAGGCGACGTCAATGTACGGGGTCTTGGGAGCGTGGAAGAAGGCCTCGATTAGAACGGACCATGTTGAGCTGGAACGTGTCCTCCCACTGCTTCGACTCGAGGGTCGTCATGTCGTGGTTCTCGAGCTGCTGCGCCGCGCTGTACCGACATTCGGGTCAATACCGTCTTCCCGGCGACGAAGGTGGCAAAAAAGCTCAAGCGGCACTCACTTGTTGAACAGGACGTCGAGACGGCCAAAGTTGGCAACGGTCTCCTGCACCGCCTTGATGCAGTTCGCCTCGCTCTTGATGTCCATCGGAAGGAGGAGAGTCTTGCGGAGGCCGTTGGTCTTTTCGTTGATGTAGTCGCGGACATTCTCGGCGTCCTTCTGCTCTTGCGGCAGGTAGACGATGGCGCTGAGCGATCACTTTCGTCAGTATGAAGGTCTTCGGAAGTCTGTTCAGGATGGAAGCCTCACCAGTTGGCGCCCTCGTAAGCAGCGAGGATGGCGGCCGAACGGCCGATACCCGAGTCGCCTCCGGTGATGAGCCAGACCTTGCCCTCGAACTTGCCGGTGCCCTTGTAAAGGCTGCCGTCCGCAAGGATGTCGTCAAGAGGCTTGTCTGTCGAGCGAAGAAGAGCGATGCCCGCCAAAGTCAGTACAGAACTCCGAGAGCTGCTGAAATTTCCGCAGCCCGCCGTCGAGGAGAAGAGAACTCACCCTTCATGACGATCTGCTTGCCAGGAGGCCTGGAGCCCTCGCCGCCCTGCAGCTCCTTCTCAGTCTTGGGCTCCGGCTTGTACCCGCGCTGGTACTCCTTGAGGCCCTCGGCAGAGGTCTTCTCGCCGGTGACGGCGCTCTTGATCGAGTCGGCAGCAGCTTGCATAGTGTCTGATTCAGGTAGAATCGGGTAGGAACGATTCAGAAGTGTGAGTAGGGAGAGGAGAAGCGTGCAGTACGTGCGTCCCAGTGCGCCCCAGTTCGCTCGCGAGCCGACCGCGGAGTTTCTCAGCGCCAAGTGCGTCACTGCCGCGGTGCCCGCTCCCCGGCGCGGACTCGTCATCGCGCATCGAGAGAGCTCGTTCCCCTGCCAGCTGCGCTGCCCTCTTACGAAGTTACCAGACTCTTCTCACAACTCTGCTGTCGCACGTTCCCTCTCTCAGTGGCAGACCTCCTCAGGCCGCCGCGAGACGTCCCGATCATGACAAGCGATGCGTTTTCACGTGACAATGCAAAAGCTGCCAAGACCGCTGCTGGTTACAGCAAACCTCGCCAGCCTTCGAGCCCGTGCGAGAGAGTCTGCAACATCTCGAGCGAGAGACGTGCGTCGTCCCGTTCTCGCGCCGCGAAAGTCTCGAGCTCGGAAAAGGTCGCCGCCGCCTGGGCGAGGGCGCCTGCGCATTCGCCACCACGCAGGGCGAGCCGCATGTCCAGCGAAGCAGCGGCGGGGTTCTCCGATGACCTGGACGCCTCGAGATCCGGTAGGATCGCAGCTTGCGGCGGGCGAGTGTCCTCGGGTCGGGGCGCAGGGACCGCGGATGCCGCAGCCGCCAGCGCCGCCATATCCTCCTCCATCGCTCTCCGTTCCGCCTCCCAATCGCTCCTCAGCTCCGCCTCGCGTCGATGCGCAGCCTCGAGTTCCTCCCGGAGCAGCGCGTCGACCCGCTCCTGCCCGTCGCGCTCCTTGCGCTCGACATTCGCAGCGACCTCGTCCCGCTCGAGGCGGAGGCGATCCAGCTCAGCGTTGAGCGCTGCGACCTGTCGTCGGAGATCGGACGCCTCGTGGGTGCTCTGCCGCAGGAGAAGGACGTGGCCGTCCTGCCGCGGCGACGAGACCGCCCCCGGCGCTTCTTGGTCTTCTGCGAGCGGATCGAGGCCCGACATCGATGACCTGAACGAACGGCGCCGGGTCGACGCATCGAGCGAGACGACACGTCCGCGCCAGGGCGTCGTCGGGCCGGGTGATCCTCGCTCGCCAGCCATCGAGCCCTGCGCGCCGAGCGACGTCCGCAGTTCCTCGGTCATGACGCGACTGCTCCCCTCGTCAAGAAGGAGCTCAAGCTCGACGTTCGCTGCGGTGTTGCCACCCGCCAACGACTGGTTCAGCATGCCAAGGCGGAGTATCTCCTCGAGCGACGTCGATTCCCGAGGTCTGGCTCGCGGCGCCGAAACGGTTCTTGCTGCTCGCGAGACGTTGGGATCGATATCTGCCACTGAGGGCGGCATCGGCGATAGGAAAGCCGCGTGCGAGAAATGCGGGAGTGCGGTCGAGTCGGGCGGCGATTCGAATCCGAGCGCTGCTGCATGGGAGGAAGCCTCGACGGTGGGGTGCTCGGAGGTCGAGACACTCCCCAGCGCCGGTCCAGTACCGAGCGTGCGGACCGGGATTGCGAGAGGGTCGCTCGGGGCGCCCCGGCTAGACGGTCTCACAGATTCATCGAGCTCCGAAGAGCCCCCAAGTCGGAGCCCGCTTGATCTCCGTCGAGACGGAGCGAGCGAATTCCGGACCGAGCGCACCGTTTCCCAGGACGATTTTCGACTCGTCTGGGACAGCCGGAGCGAGTCGGCGGCGCTCGAAGCTCGTCTGCCGCCAGCGACTCCGAGCGCGCTGCGGTCGCCGGCGCGCGGTCCTGGCTCAGACGCCGACTGCGGTTTCGAAGCGGCCGCATTGTCGTCGAGGGAGGATGATGGGCGCTGTAAAGTCCGTTCGCCCGGTCGGTTCGTTCGAGGAACGGGGATCGCCGATTGCGTCGCGGGTTTCCTGCGGATCGCCGTTGCCGGAGCTTGGCGGTCCCGGACGACGGTCTTTGGAGAGATGCGCTGCCTTTGAGATGCTGATAGCGCCGAGGCCGGGGTCCGGGCCGCTGTTGTCGAATTCCGTAAAGGAGTCCGCGTGCTCGACGCCAAACGGCTGGTCGACCTCGCCAGGTTCGCTTGTCCAGTCGGACGCTGCGCGCTCGAGGTGCTGACGGAAAGATCTGTCGGCGCTCGGTGACCTTCTTGCGGAACTTGCAGCGGTCTTGCCCGCGGCGTCTCTTGCGGTCTCGCCCGCGGCGTCTCTAGCGAGGGACCCGCCGAGGGCGCCGGCGAGCGCATCCGTGAAGACGGAGAGTCGGCGTGACCGACATCATGCTGCAGTGCTGAAGGAAGCGGACGGCCGGCGGAGACGCGTCTCTGAAGGGCAGATTGGGCAGGCGCGGGCCGTGGTCGCGGTCGGACGGGGATCTTGAAGCTGTTGTTCTCGTCTGCCGGCTTGATCGGGTTCCGCCGGGCTCGGCTCGGGGTAGACAGTCCGAGTTCGTTCTTGTCTGAGAGATAGGTGGTCAGCGTCTTGCTGCTTCTGGATGAGAACTGGCGGGGAGAAGTCCGGAAGAAGTTTGGGGAACGGACCGTCTGTTGCTGTCCGATCTTGGCCCTGCCCAGTCTTCGGATCGCTCTTGAGGATGCGCTGCGGCCGACGCAAGGTCCGCTGACCGGCGAGCGAGCTTGACGGCGGCTGTCCGGGCTGTTGAGTATTCTTGAGGATGCGCGAGTTCGTTCCGCCGCCCGGTACGGCATCGCTGCGAGACGGTCCCGCTCTGGGCTCGGCTACCCCTTGCGCTCGTGCATCGCTCGCTGCAGAGTGGCCAGCGCTGCCGGGTGCTTGTAGCGAGCTGGACGAGGTCGTCGGCGCAGTGATTGTTGATTGAGCGAAAGTCGTCGCCGACCGTGCGAGAGGAGCGCTCGGCGGCTTGAGCTGCGACCCTGACGCCATCGGGGAATGCTTAGGTGTAGCTCTGCTCGCGTACCCGGGCGCTACAAGCGGTGTATGGTCGAGAAAGAGGGTCCGGACGCCCGCCCTGTATCGTCTGCTGCTGGTGCCCGGTGCACTTTCCTGTCCGTCGCTCTACCGCCCCGCGCAACACAGCCAAGCTGGCGTCGAGTACTCCCACGCTTCCGCTCGAGCTCCCGCCGTACGCGCCGCAGCTCGTCCCGCTCGTCGCGCCCGTCTATGCGCCGCCCGCCGGGGCCGAGGCTGCTCGCTCGCGCCCCACCTCGCCGACCAAAGACGCCCCGGCCTCGCCAGGCAGCGCCCAGGCGCCCGCTTCGAGATTCGGACAGCTGGTATCGACGGTAGCGCAGGCCGGGGCAGCCGCGGCCGCAGCCGCGACCGCAGCGGGGCCCGCCGGGACAGGATCCGCTGCGAACGACGCAAGACCGGCGACCGTGCGATGTGTCGACGTAGGCGCAGAGCGACTCTGGATCGGCGGCAGTGATGGTGCTGTCCGCGTGTACGAGACCAATGAGGCAGAGCCGGCCCCGGCTACCCCGTCGGGCGGGCCAGCGACGCCGATCCAGCGCTCCCGGTCCCCGAGAACATCGGAACCGGTGCGTACACTGGGCCGATGTGAGAACGATGGACCGATTGCTAACCAGAGTCTTACGCTCAGGCATCCGCCCTCGAGCTGGTTGACCAGCTCTTCGTCACGATGAATAGGAAAGCGGCAGATCGGGTCGCCCTACTCCCTCGCCTCAACAAGGCGGCCATCCTTTCCGGTCCGTCTCTATCTAGAAGCTCGCGAGGCCACAATGCTCACTCCACCTCGCTACGACAGAGGGTGTCTTGACGTTTCACGCGCTGCCAAACCTCACTCCGCTGGACGTCAACCGCTTCCCGGCGATCCGAGGCATCGTCACCTTTGCGGTCGACGAGGACGATCTGGCCGGAGGCGGTAATTCGAGCACGATGCACATGTGCGCGATCAAACGAAGACGGATGCACTGGATCCGGGTCACGAACGAGGGGGTCACGAGCATCAAGGTGCGTCCCTGCTTCCAGATATCCTGAAAATCAGGGATCGATGAGCTGATGGCTCGGTGCCTGCAGGACTTGCCGCTCCCGTCGGGAGCTTTGACGGCTGTGCTCCGCCGAGATCGTATCTGCCTGGCAGACGCAGAGAACTACTCGATCGTGGACCTCGATGCTGCAGAGGGTTTCGCCTTGCTCCCCATCTCGCAGGTGCGGCGGCTATCTTCACTGGGTGTTTCGAAACCAAGCTCATCGCTTTTGGATCGCAGTCGCCGCACCCCGACCCTCCGCCCGTGAGCGGGTCCTCCGCCGGCAACGGCGCGGTGACGCCGCCCGTACCCGGCAGCGTCCCCGACCCGCGGCAACGCCCTGCCATCGCTTGTGTCGCGTTCGACGAGTTCCTCATCGCGAGTCATACAGGCAGCACAACCCTGGGCGTGTTCGTCACCGAATCCGGAGACCCGTGCCGAGGAACGCTGGAGTGGGCGAGCAATTTACGGAGTCTCGGTGCGTCCTTCAGCGGTGTTCGATCCGGGTCGACGGCAGCTGACTCGCCCCTTTGTGCGCGGGCGAACAGTCGTCGACGGACAGTACACGATTGCGCTTCTGCACAACAACTCGATCGAGGTGCATTCGATCCACACGCAAGAGATCGTGCAGGTCGTCATGCTCGCTTCGCCCTCAGGACCCGACGCATCCCTCGCGGCACGGAGTCTCCACCGGTCCTTCATGGGCCTGCAGATCGGCGCTGCGACGGGTGCCCACAAGGTCGAGCTCGTGGACGTCCCACTCCTGCCGCCGAGCGCCGCCACCCTCTCCAGCGGGTCGCCGCGGACGCCGACGAAACGCCGCAGCCGAGCCTCTTTCTCGTCTTCTTCGATCCGAAGCGGCGTCTCGCGGCAGACTGAGGCCGGCTCGGAGAAACGAGCTCTGACGCGCATCCTCGTATCGGGACGTAACGGCGTCTTTGCGCTGTCGCCCATGACGCTGGTCGTCCAAGCTGACGCCCTCTTGGACAAAGGCCGCGACGCCGACGCTCGCACCCTTGCGGAGAACTTTGCCAAGTCGGCCGGTGAAGCCGATGATCCCGACGCGGCCTACGACGACGAGCTCAGCTACGTGTACATGCGGCTCGCGTTCCGTTCTCTCCCGAAGACGACGTGGCAGGACGCCTTCGAGCTGATGCGCAAGGCCAGATGCGACCCTCGATTGGTGGTGAGGATGTTTCCCGACTTGCGGCAGCCGTTCATGGCGAGCGTGGACGAGATCAGCGTGTCCCGAGGCGTGCGGGACGAGGTTCTGGCCTGCCGTACCGTGGACGACTATAGTAAGCTACGGTCGTCGTCACTGCGCGGGGTACTGATAAGCTGACGTCGGGTCGGCAGTTCTCGACAACCTGAACCACAACTATTCGCCTCATCTGAAACCGGACGTCGAGTCCGCTTCGACGACCGTGGGACTGCGCGCATCTCTGCAAGCTGCTGCGCGCGACTGTCTATTGTCGTACCTGCTCAAGTGGCGGGCGGCGCGGAGAAGTGGCGAAGGGGAGATGAGCTTGGCAGGGGACTCTCGCAAAGTCGACATCGTAAGTCCGGGAGACCTCCTCCTCTCGATCTCTACGACGGCTGAACAGCAGTCTTCAGGTGGTCGACACGTCGCTCGTCAAGCTTCTGGCCGAGTACAACCGGCCGGATGATATCCGGGTCCTCCTCGGCGGGCCGCACGATGTGGTCCTGCAGGAGGTCGAACAGGCCCTCCTCGATGCCGGCATGTACGAGCTGTTGGCTGGGATCTGGCTCGAGAAGCGGGAGGATGCCAAGGTGCTGGATCTCTGGACAAGGTGCGTTCGGGAACCTGACTCCCCCAGTGGCGAGGCTGACAAGCGACCACTTTCCTCTTCAGGATCGTCGACGGAGAATACGAGGATCCGAGCTTCCAGAACGGCGTTCGGCGCATCTTTGACCTCACGTGGAAGACAAAGAATGCGAGCGTCACGGAGAAGTTTGGCCTGTGGATGGTCAACCACGATGTGGGACTCGCTCTCAAGGTGATCATCCCCTGCGGCCGTTATCTCGAGGACTTTGGGCTCATAACTATCATCGTGCAGCTCTTCACGGATCCGAAGCAGACGCTCGTATTCGACACGCGGGACCTCTTCAACAAGCTCAGCCGCGTCAACTCGGACGCTGCGGACCGGTTCCTCGAAAGCGCAGTGATTCAGGAGCGAGATGCGGCAAGTCGGCTTCCACCTCTGCACCCTGCGACGCGCAACTGACGTTAAGGGTTCTCGGCAGGATTCGAGCCTGCATGTCGACTTGGTCAAGCGATACATCAGCCGGCTGGCAGAGCTTCTTGGGGACGCCGCGGCGCGGGCGCATCTGCGGAAACAAGGTGCGATCCGCCCCTGGATGAGATCGTGCACCAGCGCTGACTGCTTTTTCTTCGCACAGAGGACGAGTACGCCGAGCTCACCGCCTCGACGTCTGCGCCGCCGTCTCTGCTCGGGTTCCTCGTGTCTCGGTACTCGCCCGACAAGCCGCACGCCCTGCTCGATCGGGTCCGTCTCAAAGCGCTGCTGTTCCTGAGCAGCTCGGCGAAGTATGATGTCGAGCACGCCAAGACGGAGCTCGAAGCGATGGAGACGAAAGGTCTGAAGGGCCTGACCCTGATGCGGGCGGTCGTCTACGGCAAGGTGAGCGATCCTAGTCACCATCGCTTAGGCCAGGATGCTGATATCATGTATACAGCTGCACCTCGACCGACAAGCGCTCTCTCTACTGCTGCACGTGGCAGGGGACGTCTCCTCCGCCGACGCCTACTGCCTTCAGGCCGGCGACCCTCTTGGCGACAGCGACGTCCGCGCATGCACGGCGAAGCTCGGACTGCCGGGCAAGCGACGAGGTCGACGGCATGCGACAACGGCGGCAAAGCGCGAAGCGGAGGATAGGCGACGCCGAGAACTCGCGAAAATGCTCGTCGAGATGTGCGTTGCCCGCCCGCCAAGTGGCTCGGGTTCGGACCGGTCTCCCCTGCGCGACGATCAGGTGGCGAGGGTCGTCGCATCGCAAGCTGTGTATCTCGATGCCGTTGAGGTGGGTCTCTCGTCGCGCACGCGATTTGCGGACTACCCGGCTGACCTCGGAGATCCGTCGCTTCTGCAGTTACTGGGTCTCCTGCCTGCAGAGTCCTCACTGCAGCCGTTTGCGGAACCGCTCTCGCGTCTGATCCGGCGGTCCGCGCACGGTCAGCAGGAATCGCTCATCCTCAAGTCGCTCGCCGTCGGCCAGAACCTCGCCATGCAGGACCGGGCGTTCCGGGCTGCTGCATCCGTGCCGCCAACGGTCCAGCGCACTGGAGACACTCGACCGGCCGACGAGGCGAAGGAGGAGAAACCGGTTGTGATCCTCGAGAGGAAGGAGACTCGGCAGGAGGGCTCGGAGAAGGGTGCTGCCGTCACCTCGGCTACTCTTTCGCTCGAGGATGCCGTCGAGCTCGACTTGCGATAGCTTTCCTGACTCTGCAACTGCGAAGGTGATGAATCGAAATCAGATTCATTGTATGGTCGACCGGCTTAGAACAGAAGCCGGGGCCCGTTTTCCGATGCCATCTCACGCCTGACCGCTGGCACGGCGATCAGCTTGCAGGCCTTCCGATACTCGCTCTAAGCAATGTCTGCGGCTCAAGCGGGCGTGGCTGCCCGGCTCTACGCTGCGTTGCGGGCGATCCACTCCTCCCCACCACGCCGCATCGCATCGCCGCCGCCCGTCCCCGGCGCAGGGCCGCAGAAGCGCGCAAGCGTAGCAATCAGTGAGCCTACTTCTATGCTATCTGGATTGCTGCCAGACCGAATCTAGAGCCGCGTACTGGAGATCCGGTATCGTCTCCGGCTATTCCCGAGCGATTTCTACGGTTCCCTGCCCGACCGAGGCGACATCGGACTCGGCTGACTCGGTGGCACGCTTGCAGTCATCCGTCTGCGTCCCGAGCATCCGCCTCCGACGTCGACGGCAGGGTCGTCCGCGACCTCGCCCCACACGTCCCCCCTCGGCTACTCGATCCCCCTCAACCCGTCGCCGCCAACAACACCGGAGCGCGGCACTCACCCACTTGGAGCTTCTGCATCGACCCAACAAGACGCTCTACCCGTGCCGGATGCATCGAACCCGGCCGGCGCCTCCCTGCAGCCCTCGGTCCTCGAACAGCTAGACGACTTCTTTTCGCAAGCATGGGTCAACAACCCGTCGACGACGATCGAGATCCTCTACATCAAGCGAGCGACGCGGACGACCGAGTGAGCTGGGCCGATGAGGCGCAGAGCTGGATTCGGGATGACTGATCTGGACCTTGCCAACTTCGTCCCCAGCGCCTGGAGCGGCCATGTTGCTTTCCCTGGCGGGCGGACAGAGCCGGACGACGAGTCGGCAGAGTTCACTGCGCTGCGCGAGACCTGGGAGGGTGCGCATCCTCCTTCAAATCCCTTGCGCTGGTACATCGTCTCCTGACTTCTGCTTGATCCGCAGAGGTCGGCCTGGATTTGGCCGAGAAGGACTGGATCAGCATCGGCCAGCTCGATGACCGCGAAATCACAACGAGCTTGGGGAAGCGGTTACTCATGATCCTCTCACCGTTCGGTGCGTCCGATGCCGAAACCCAGCAAGTGGACGGGACAAGCTGACCCCGACGATCAACAGTCTTCCTGCACACTTCGCCCCATGCGCCGGTCCCCGAGCTTCAAGAGACAGAAGTCGCTTCCGCGCACTGGATCCCGCTCGAGATGCTTCACGCCCCCATCGCCAAGTACGGGCACGTCCCAATCGACATTGCCACTCGTTTGGCGCCCCGGAACCGCTTTGCGAGGACAGCGCTCCGCCTGCTCGTCGGCAAAATGGACTTCAAGTACGCTGATTACCGCGTCACAGCCAGCCTCCGATGCTCACCTCCCAGCCGAGCAGATGCATCTTGTTGCCGAACGATCCGGTCTCTGCCAGCTTTGCCGCCGTCAAGCCGCCGCCGGGTGGCCAGGCACCCGAGCTCAAGCTGTGGGGTCTCACGCTTGGGTGAGTCTGGAGCTGTCAAAAGCCTTGGCGGCGCCGCCCTCGTTCCTAACAGCCGAGTCGGCACAGGATGACGCTCGACCTGCTGTCGCACATGACGCTGGCCAACTCGCTCGAGGATCTGTCGACATACCCGTACGGGGTCGCTGCACTCGATACGCCGCTCGGTGGACGGGCCGGAGTGTCCCAGGTCGCCAAGCTGACCCCGTTCGCGCCATCGGAGGCGTCCATCTTCCCCCGCTTCGTGCGTCCGTCCCTTCCTTCCTCGCCCGTCGACGGTGGCGTTGACTTTCCGAGCGCACAGTCGTACCCCGACATCAACTTTCTGATCTTCCTCTTCGCGTTCCGGTACCGACGATTGCTGCGCCACCCCTCGAACGCCGCGAGCCGCCCCCGACCACCCGACACGCCCCCGCCCGCGCGGGCCAAAGTGAACTGGGCCGGCATGAGCTTGAACGCGTACTATGCCGCGGTTCGGCGAGCGCTCGTCGTCGCCGTGTTCTTGAGGTCGTGCGCTGCGGTTGGGGGGATCTTGGCGGCGGGGCTGTGGATTCGGGGGAAGCTGCTCGAGCGGAGCGGGCGGCGACTCGGTTGACGAGGAGACTGTCAAGGAGCTCTATTTCTCGGGGGCGCGTAGCCTCGGATCAGAGAGCTGCGGGTCGAAGTCGAGCGGAAAGACTTCATATACTGCAGTGTTCTGCGGAAATCCCTTATTTGTACATCAACTGCTCGTCCCCATTACTTGGCCCCTCCGAACTGCCCTTGCTGCGCCCCGCCGCTGAGCGTGCCCGACTGACCCGAGTACCTGCGGCGCAGAGAGGGGGAGGCGGCCGGTCAGCTCGTGTTCGGCTGTCTGAGGCAGGAGAGGAGGGCCGGCTTTACCCGCTGGTGTTGCCGCCGAGGCCGCCCTGGTTGCCGGCGCCGGAAAAGTCGTTCTGGCCATCACCGTCTGCCAGGCGAAAGCTTGGTCAGTCAGGAACCTACGACAGGGAGAGGAGGCGGGGCAAAAGGTCCACGTGCAGGCGCTTCCGCCTCCGGTCGCCTGGAAGTCCGTTCCGGGGTAATTGGCCGAGTACCCTCCCGCGCCTTCGCCTCCGCCCGGAAAGCCCGAGTTGACCGTATCGCCCTTCGTGCCAGCAGGGTGCTTGCCCCCTCCCGCCGAAGACCCGAACGTCTCGTCCTGCGCCGCCGCGTTCGAGTCGAACGTGCCCGGATCGGTCGCGCTGAAGGTGTCTTCGCGGCGGTTCTCGGTCGAGCCGTACTCGTCGCCTCCGGAGGGGCCGTACCGGGGTTCGTACCCTCCGGCGGCTTCGGAGCCCTCGCTGTTCTCTGCGGACCGGAACGGGGCCAGTCAGCAGGAACGCTGCTTTGCCGCAACGACGGTATGGACTTACTCTTGGGGCTGAAGGCGTCCTTGACCTTGTTTGCGATTCCGCTCATAGTTTGTTCGACTTTGATGAAGTGGTGTTGGGAAAAGGGCTGCGCCGATATCACGTGTCAGCGCCGGCTGGACGGGACAGGACCGGCTGGACGGGACAGGACCGGCGTGGCTGCTCCGGGCCCTCTCAAGCGCACTGCAGACGTACCTCTTGAGCTGTGCAGGGGTATACGAGACAAGAGAAGGCGAGGACGGGGCGCGCGCTGCCCTCGCTGGCTTTGGTGGGGAAACTTGGGCTCATTCGGCCGACGACGGCGAAACTGCGTCATCGCTCTGCGCAGGCCGTCTCGCGCCTCGCTCTTCTGCAAGCTTCTCCCCGAACCCGACCAGAGCATCTTGAAAGACATAGAAGCCATGGCACAGATGCACGTCTGGTTCCGGGAGATATCCAGGGAGCACAGGCCAAGGAAGCTCGGGGGAAAATGATTGAAATCTAGATACATGCATTCGGCGCATCCGCTACGTCGCCCGACCCGGCATCTCGCCTGCGCCGAGGTTGGGTGGGTCGTTCGCGCCGCCGTTAAAAGTGCCGGTTGCGTCCCGTCCGGTCGCACTGTACGATGCGCTGTGTAGCGGAAGAGGTCGCCCCGAGGAGGAAAGCATTTTTCGAGAGGTCCGAAGCGGTCAGTCTCGCTCTCCTCTACGCAGCAGGAAGGGAAAGACGCACCCCTGGTCGACATTCGGGGCCTCGGCGTTAGCGACGCCGTCGTGCTCGATGAGGGCCGCTCCTCCGGTGGGACCGATACCATCCGCGGCGTCCGGGGTCTCTTCAAGGCGCGGCTCGTCGGCCGGCTCGTGCGCCGGGGTGACGGTCGTGGCGGAAGTGCCTTGCTGCTGCTGCTGGTTCGAGTCTGTCGAGGGGGAGGGGGAGGGACAATTAGACTGTGATCAGGACGAGGTGGGGCCCGTACGGCAGGTAAGGGGGAGCGGCGAAGGGGGCATCCGGAGGAGGAGCGGAGGGTCAGGACGCACTGGTGTACTGGCTGACGAGGTCCTTGGCCTGGTCCACGACCTGGAAAGCAAGCTTGAGGAGTCAGCGGCCGGCGGGTGGCGGGGCGACGGAGTGACGCACCTTGTTGAGCGACTCCATACTGTGTCCTTTACTGGGCTTTGAAAGGCGCGGTCCAGAGAATGAAGCAGTAGACTGGCTCGCCGAATAGAATATAGGCTGTAGGGCGAGAGGGAAGGCAATGTAAGGCTGTCCAAGTCAAGTGGCTTGCGATGAGCGTCGTCGCAGGCTCTCACGCCTCCCCTAAACAGCTGCCATACACTCTGCAGCGCTTGCTCTGGCCGTATGGTCCTCTTGCAGCTAACGCCTGCCCTCGAAGCGCGGCTGGCTGCTCTCACATCGCGGCTTCCGCTCGAACTCTGCGACCGCGTCGGATCGCATCTCCGCCTCGAACCAGACAACGCGCTGTCTACAGAGCAGACTGCTCAGGATGCTACATCGGAGCGGGGAGGAGAGCTGCGGACGGTCCCGCACGAGCTGCTCGTCGACTTGTCAAAATGGGCCCGCACCCAGACCGACTGGCCACAGCAAGGTTAGTCCTGATTCAGGATCCTACACGGTCTACAGCGCTTGATTCACACCATGCTCGCTCACATAGATCAATACCGCCTCGCCAGTCTGCTCCGGCTGACCGATGTTCAAGCACCGCCATTACCGGAACGGGTCAAGGTCCGTCTCCCGGCCTCATCCTTCGGGCCAAGCTGCCGATTCTGACTCGAGACTCTTGCTACGCGCCCCGCAGTCTCCTGAACTGCTCGCCATCCTCGCCGACATCCAATTGCGGCAGGACCGCCTCGCCTACTCGTCCATGACTACCCTCGCCGCCCCCGCGCCGCGCTCCCTCCTCCCGCTCGACGACCCTCACGACCGCGCCTACTCCTCCCAGCCGCCTAAAAGCGTCGCCGAAGAATGGACCGAGATCCGCCGCGAACTGGGCGCGATCGTCAACGTCGCGGCGAGCATGCTCGCGGTCGCGACGGCCGTCTGGTGGGTCGGCGGCGGCAGGTCCTACGCAGCCGTGAGTCGCCGGAGAAAGGGTTCTACTCTCTTTCTTGCTTCGAGTCCCCGTTATTTCCTTAGTTCTGACCGTCTCTCCTCTGACCGCTCGCAGCGTCTCGGCTTGGCGATGGCCGGCGCCGTCGCCATCGCCGCGATCGAAGGCTTCCTCTACTGGCGCTTCTTCGCCGCCCTCTCGGCCCAACGGGCTCGCGAAACCCAGCTCCCCGGGCAGGCGGGAGGGGTGCTCAAGATTCAGGGCGGTGTCCCGCCGAAGTCGGCCGCCGCCCGCGGCGAGGCGACGAGCGAAAAGGGAGGAGGGTCTCTGCGCGCAAGAGGTCAAGATCGGCGAAAACCAGGTGGACAGGCTCAGTCCGCAGTCGACTCGAGATGATGATGCAAAAGCTAGTGTCACAACAAGCGGGGTCCGGGGGACAAATGAGAGAAGGGGGCGGGTGGCTACGGCCCGGCTGCATGGGGTCATGCGCCTTGAGACTTGCGCTGCAGCGTCAGCGTGTTCAGGTACTCCTGCAGCTTGTCGTCCTCCATCTTGATACTGCAGCGGGTCACGCATCAGAACGTCAGTCGGGTCTGCAGCCCGACGCGGAGGTCGGGAAGAAGGGAGACGAACCTCGGGATGAGGGCCTTGGCTTCTTCGGCCTCCATCGGACACAGATTGATGAGTTGAATCTGCTCAAACGACTCGAACTCTCCTCCGCCGGTAGGAATCGTTCTAGCATCGTGTGAAAGGAAACGAAGATTGGTTCAGCCGGTCTAGGGGCGGTTGCAGAAGAGAGAAGGAAAGGGGAGAGGGCTCACGTTCGGGCGGCGGTGGCCATTTCTGCGCCGTCAAAGCGCGAAAAGGTGCTGACGTACTCCTTGGTCTTGGCAAAGACCCTGCACAGCGGAGATGGAGAGAAGGGGTCAGCGGGTGGTGTTCCCGGGGTGACAGGTTGGGTATGCATGGCGGCAGTGCTGTGGGCGCGGAGCCTGGCCACAGGGACTCGCAGAAGCCATGCAGTACGAGCTGTAAACAGCTGTAGGAGGAGGACTGACGCGTTGTCGGGGTATCGCCCGGTGTCCTCTATCTGGGTCAACAGCAGCTTCACCTCGGCGAGCGTAAGCATGTTCTCGAGCGTGTCCGCATCGCTAAAGTCTGCATTCTCGTCCGAGGCGTCAGTGCTGCCGCTACGAACGGGCGTCGTACACTTCAGGGCGAGTGCTGATGAAGGGTGAGGTGGGAACCGTCGACCGTGCGGCAGAACTCACGCGGGCCGAGCTTGAGCGCCGCTGCGTCTTCGTCGTCGGGCTTCTGTCGGTCTGTCACGCGCGACATCCTTGCCGGCCGGGGGACTGCGCGGTATGCGGAGCAGGCGAGCGCGCAGCGGACGTTCTCACGTGCGATCGTTTTATGTCCGGCTTCCGAAATTCGAGGTACGCAGTCGTAGGTGCCCGGAGCGAATTCTCTCCGATTACGAATGCCAGAGTATGCCTATCGAAGGGAACGGCTGAGGTACGTAAAATGGCACATCTACAGAAAAAGCCAGCAGCGCTCGACGTCGATTGCGTCCGATTTCCGCAGCTCGGAGCGTGTGACGGTGGGTGGGACAGATAGAAATAGAGAGACAGAGAGAGGAACCCCAAAAATGAACAGAAGCTGCTGGGAAGCCGGAGCTGCTGCGGTCTAGAGGGAGGCCGCGAGGCCTCGTCGGCGAAAGGTCGTGAGGGTCGTGAGGGCTGAGCGTGGTCCGGTTAAAGTGACTCCAGAGCAGATGATCGAGGTGAGAACATTGGCACCGAAGCTCAGTGCTCGAACCTGGCTTTGCGGAAACCGCCGAGAAGCGCGAGATCGCCTGCGCCAAAATCGCTCCACGATCAGTCGGTCCCCCAGACAGGTACACGGCCAAAACCCCTCGAGCAGACTCACAGGCGATTTTGATACCTCCACTGATGACGAACGTCCACCGCAGAGCGTTGATCTCGACGAGACGTCCGGTGACGAACGGTCCGGGAGTGGCGACGAGGGTCCGCGTCACGTCGACGACTGCGGGTACAGCCTAATGAGCATGTGCGGGCGATCCTTTCTGGACGAGAAAGAGAAAGGACTCACTACCGAGGAGGCGGGTCCGGGCTCCGGGCGGGACCATCGCAGCGAGGAGGGCACCCTGTTCGCCCGGAAGATGCAGAGAAAGAGCAGAGACAGTGAGCAAAAGTAAGCTTCGAAGCGTTCATCCGTCGTCAGAGCCTGTCACACTTACGCGAATGCTCGAATCCATGGAAGAGAGTGCGGTCCGGGCAGTGTACAACGAGATAGCCACCGCGAGAGAGGGCGCGAACGCGAGACCGCACGTGATGAGCTGCGCCGGAACTGCCCGAGTCGAGTATGTCAGCACGACCGCACAGTCACTGATCAGTTGCGGAAGAAACGCACGATGCGAAAAGACCATGGCGAGAACCAGCCCGACTCGCTTGGTCAGGGCGCCTGTGGCGAGGGAAAACACAACCGCGCTCAGCGCGGCTCCGGCCAGGACCACCGTAATCGTCTCGATAGAAGCGCGGTAGATCCGCTCGAGGAATAGGGCGACGTAGGAGGCTGGAGTGAGGGAGGAGGCGAAGGCGTCGACTGCAAAAAGCGCGACGACGACCGCGAGGCGCCAGAGGGGAACGCCGGGCGGAGGGCTGGGACTCGACGGCTCAGGCGTGTCGACCGGCCGTGTCGACACCTCAACATGCGGCGTCGAAACGGAAGATCGGAGAGGAGGGCGAGTCGGCAAGAGGGGCTGGCGCTCGCCGACCGATTCTCGTTCAGAAGAGCCGCCAACATCGCCAACATCGCCGTCCCTTGGCGCGGCCTTCTCGAGCTCAGTCTGCCTCGTCAGAAGCACGGACAGAATGATCTTGAGGACGCCGATGGCGGCGTATGCGGCAAATACCGTCCGATACGCGTCGACTCTTGACAAACGCTTCTGGAGGTTGCCGATGATGAGGCCGGAGGCGACCGAGCCGAGAGCAAGACCGAGGAAGCCCAAGAGCTGGTAGTACATGAGAAGCTGTGGAGAAGCATCTGAAGGTGAGCTGCCTGTCTCTACCGCGGGTCCACCTGCGCAGAGCATGTCTCTCGGCAAAACTCCGGGCGCTCCCGTCTCGACCACCATTCCGGGAGAGTCCCTCTTCGACAAGGCGACGTGGAGCGTGCCCGTCAACCTCGGCGGGTCGTTCGCCGGAAACGCTCCGTGGTCGATACCCTCTCCGCCACGCGGTGCAACGGGGTGGGCGCCCATGTGCACTGTGAACGACGCACTCAGCTCGCCGGACATCGACTCTCTCGCCCGCCGCGTCTCGACTGGTCTCCCCGGGCTTAACCCCCAGCTGGCGCGCAATCTGTACGACGGTAAGTCTATTCCGAATCGTTTGCCCCTTATCGCTCTCGGCTGAACTTTCTTTTCGCTCGCGGCCGTCAGCCTTTCGGCAGAGTCCCCACTTCGATGAGGGGCTCGCACCCTTTTCGAGCCTGTATCCGTCGCTCGTCGACCCCGTCTGCGACTGGCAGATCGACCGCCTTCCTCTCCCCGTGCAGACCCTCGCCTACGCCTGCCTGTCGATCGGCGTCCTTTACACCTTCGACTTGACCATCATCGGCCACTCGCCGTACAACAATTTCGCAAGTCTCGCGCCTGATCGCGACTTGCGAGAGTACGGTCGCAGGAGGAGGCCGGCGTTCGAAGCTATGCGGGACTTGGCGCTACGGGCGGCGAAGGAGGCAGAGACGTGGATGGAACCGTCTATCGACAATGTGGCGGCGTGTAACATGCTCGACGTGATAACGCGCATCGGTGCGTGACCAGCTCTGGAACGGCTCAAGCGAGTGCAGCGACTAACAGTTGCCGACCCGACCCGCAGACGAAGAGCTCACCCTCGACTCTCGCCAAACCCGTCCGTTCTTGCGGTCCTGTCTGTCGCATCTCATGCATCTCATCTCACATGGGGATATACCGCCGAACGCGGACCAAGGAGCGGCAGTCCGGACTTTGCATCTCGCAGGACATATCTCTGCAGAGATAGGCCGAGGCGCCATCACGGCGTGCGTCTTTACTGAGCGGATCAGCAGGTCGGGAAGGACTCGGGACTCACTTCGAACTGGCTGCAGGTCGCAAGAAGATCAGGACATCATCATGGGTACGGCGGAGCGGCCGACTGCGGCTGCGATCGAAAAGGATTACCGAGCGGTCTTGGCTGCGCCGGTTCGCGAGCAGTGGCCCGAGCCACAAACAAGTGGGTTGCTCCCGTCAGTCTGAATTTCCTTCACCCAGCTGACGAGCGCCTTGACAGTGTGTCTGCTGTTTGTGGCGAACGCGCGGGCGATGGTGACTGAAGTGCTGTCTCGTAAGTCTTTCCCGCATCTAGCTCATTTCCGTTTCCGAAGGCTTATCTGCTGCTCCGTAGCACAAAAGAGGCGAGCGCCGGTCGACATCGGGGCGTTGACGCGGAACTTTCAAGCGATTATCGCTCTGCAGTCGCTGTCGGAGCTGCACACGCAAGTCTGGAACCGCATCATCGACCGGATCTCGAGCGTCGCTCCGACGGCCGAGCAGGAGCAGGACAAGGTCCGCTCGACGCTGCTCTTCCCGCACATTGCGCGGCGCCGCGTGCGGTGGACTCGCCTCCTCGCGGCTCAGGCGGTCGCTCGCTTCGGAGCGTACGTCTGGGCGACCCTTGTCGCCCCGTTCGTGTCCGAGGTCACCCGTCGCCGAGACGAAGCCCACCTCGCCGCCTCGATCAACCCGGCCCCGACATTCGCCCAGCAGCACGAGCGCGCCCAGCTCGACTTGCTACAGGAACAGGCGAGAGCGCTCGTTCCGCTCGCGGTCGAGGCTCAGGTCAAGCTGTGGGAAAAGTCGCCGTCGCTCGCGCTCTTGGCGCTGCTGAGACCGGTTGGACTCGTCGAGACGTTCGAGATGTGGGTGGACCTCGTCGAGGCCGGTCATGACGTCGGTATCGCCTCGCTGGCTCGCTCGTGAGTGTTTGACCCGGTCTGGCGCTCCCTTTCTGTTCGACTTCTGATAGTTGCCGTGATTAGTGCAGGGGAAGCGTTGCGCGTCGGCGGGTGGATCAACTCCTCTGTGCGGCTCGACAACTTGATCGACCGGCTCGACCGGATCGCCCTCTCGCAGACACCGACGAGCACGGCGAGCCTGCCGGACTATCCCGTTGTCACTTGGGACGCGGCACTCTTCGACCTGGTTCGTCCGGAGCCTGTTCAGGTTCCGGTATCGGTCGACACGCCCCCCCTCCCTGCGCCTTTCGGGGTCTTGCCGGAGCCGGCCGCACCCTTCCCCGCGGACCTGCCCCCTTTCCCGCCGGAGATGGATCTCGACCGAGTGCAAGCGAGTTAAGCCCTGCATATTGATCGAAGGGGCGGTCAGCCTGATCCGCAAGGTGCAGGGAGCAAAGGTGCTCACATTCTGCGTACGCGTCCCACGCCAGGTCAATCACCCCGCTGAGCTGCTCGGGACTGATGTCCGGAAGAGTCCGGATAAGGAGCGCATGCAGGCGGTTGTTGAGGTCGTCAAAGGTGGTCGTATGGGTCAAGAAAGGCCGCATGTTCGCGTAGAAGGTCTGCTCCTCTTGAAAATCTTCACGGGCTGACGGATCAGCCGCTTTCCTGATGAGCTCGTAGGCTGCACATGTTGTCGAGTCAGCTCTTGTAGTAGTCTCGCGTAGGGCACTTGGCAGGCCTACCCTTGCGAAATGGCTGCGCCTGCGCCCAGGCATGGGCGCCTCCGATCTGTCGAGACTGGGCTTGGATCTGGTCGGCATGTTCCTGTAGCTGTTGAGGAGGACCGCCAGAGTCATGTTCCGTCTGCTTGGCAAGAGAGGGCTGTTCAGGTGGCGTACCTCCTGGACAACGTACGCAGTGAGGCGGGCCTCCTCTTGGGTCGTGAGCGGTCCGGTTGGGCGCCAGACAAGGGCCGGTGCAGACATCCTCGGAGCCGCTCAGGAAGTCGGGGTCGGGAGAGAGCGGGTGCTGAAAGGAAGGGTAACAGGGTCGGCCGGCGATGGAACGCCCGGCGAGGAGTGCGCACCTCGGCGGCATCATGTGCCTGCCCGGCCCTCGATTTCTATTCTGCCACCGGCTAGAAGGGCCCAGAAGGTGTGATGTCCCTGGTCTATTCACTGACATTCAGGTCCCCGTCCAGGTGGACATCATGCTCTAAGAAGGCCAACTGAAGTCGAGAAGGCCCTCCTGTCTCTAGCTCAAACTCGCAGAGTGTTGGTTGGACCTGCTTCTGGCGCCGCTGCTGTAACCATGATCTGTCCAGGCCCTGTTGGTTTTTGAGCAGCACTCGGTTCGAGTGGTTCTCGCTTCGCATTCACTTTGCGTTCCCTGTGATGGTGAGGATATCTCGCAGGATCTCCAGCTGTGCTCGGACTTGGCTCAAATCCGGGCCCAGCGCTTGCGGAACATACTTGCATATTGCAAGTGTACCAGGCCAGATTCGGCGGTACGAAATACACGTAAAGTAGCTTCGGTGTCAATCCCATAAGCTCTTTCGGCAACCGTCAGAGCGGTGCCACCAAATCTGTTCTTCTTTGCGCTATTGCTCGCTCTGGTTGGCGCCCCCGCGTCTTCTTCGACAGATTTCGAAGCCCTCTTTGCTGACTGCGGCCGCGAAGAATGGGAGCTCGGTCTCACAACCTTGAGATGGAGAAATGCGATCGGGAACGCACCGTAGAAAAAGCATTTCCGCGTCAGAATGTTGTGCCAGTCCCATCAATGACATTGTCGCTACTTGACGCCGCCACAGATACCGTCGTCCCCACTCGACGATCCCCTCGCGTCCGACATGTCCGGCTCAACGGTCCTCGACGATATGGACAGTGAGGACAGCGAGGAGAAGCCGGGCGCGTTCCTGCAGCCTCGGAGAGTACACGAGGTGCATCGCTCACGTATTCCTTCTCTGAAACGGTCATTCGCTCCCCTGGCGGCTACGCGGCTGATGTCCTCGGATCTTAGCAGAACGTCGCGCAGCGCGAGATCCGCGGAATGCTTGGTCGGCATCAACGGCGGAGCCAGCTCGCGTCAGTTGCGTTCTTCTGCACAATCACACATTGCGGTTAATCCTGGACGCGTGCGGGGACGGGACCTCTGAATGGCGTGCCCGCCCTCGAGCGCCAGAGGGCCGAGACTGGTTTTCTCGCTTCCGAAACAAAGGCATATGCAGGGAACCAAGAGAGATGCAAAGAGCCCAATCTACCAGATGGGCGGAAGGAGGAACCAATGAGCAAGCGTATAGAGACCGTACCCAGCAGTTCAGGTCTGAACAATGATGAGGATGCCCAAGCGACTCGGTCAGACTCGGGCAATGATAATCGAAGGTCTGGCTACTGCAGAGTGGTCCCAGAACAATACATACGACAGGGAAGAAGAACACAGAAGAGAGGGGAGAGAGGCTAAGCAGGAGAAAAGGAGGGAACTAATAAGTTTGGCGGAAGACTCGAGGAGGAAGTAGTCGTTAGTGTCCGGGCGACCCAAGTGAAGGCGAGGGCGAGGGCGAGGGCGACGCGCGGCAAGGAACCGGACGAGCACGTGGGCGGTGCGGCGGGCGTGGCGAGGCGAGCGAGGCCGAGACGAGGCGGGGGCAGCGCGGTGAAGGCAGCCGAGCAGCCGGCCTGGCGGAGACGACCAGCGGTAGGTGGACTACGGGTGGCGAAGCGAAGCGACGGGGAAGGCCCTGTCGGAGGGCAAGGACGCACGAGGCGCCAGCGCGCACGAGGCCGTGTCGCCGTCGCGTGTGTCGGGCGGGCGCGCGCCGCCGCGTGCTCAGCCGGCGCCGCCCTCCGTTCGTGTTTGTCTGTTCCGGGCCGGCGCACGAGCCTCTCTGCCCTTTGCGGCTGTCCGCTCGCGGCTCCTGTCTGGCCCCCGCCCACCGAGCCCGCGACCGCCGGAACCTGCTAAAGTCTGCGTCGTCAGCGGCGCGCCGAACGGGGCTCGTGCAGGTAGGCCGACGCCTCGCCGCGTCGCTCCGCCTCGTCCTCCTCTGCGCATCCTGCACGTTTGGCCGCCCTGCCGCCCTGCCGCCCGCCGCCTCGTGGCCCGGTCTCTCTGCCCGCGTGTCCACGCCCTGGCGAAAGCCGGCGGGCCTTGCGCGGGGCTGATGAGGTCGCCTCGCCTCCTCGCCCTCGCCGCCTCCTCGCCCTCGCCTCCTCGCCCTCGCCTCCTCGCCCTCGCCTCCTCGCCGCCGCCTTGCCCTGGCGAAAGCCGGCAGACTGCGTGCGGCGTTGAGAAGAACACCGACCGCCTCGCCTCGCCGCCTCTCCACCCGCCCACGCGCGCGAACTCGCCCCTGCGAGAGCCGGCTGGGTCCCGGCTGCTCCCGCCACCTCCTCGCGATCCAGCCCCTCTATTCTGCCTTTTGGGATCGCCGCGCCGTCGCCGCCGCGCCAACGCCTCTGTCGCCAATGCAGTCGGCGAGTCCACAGGCAGCGCGGACGGTCGTCCAGCGCCGCTACGCGGCTCCCGGTCCGGAGAGCCTGCTCCGCGACAGACAGGAGGGCCTCGGCGACGGGGTCGAGCCCATGCCGGTCGATTCTGTAGCGGATACAGCCGAGCAATGGAATCAGTCCGCAGAGGTCCCGCTGCTTCATTGAGAGCGGCCGCGTTCTCTGACTCTGCCATCTGATACTGCTCGCATTGACTTTCTGGGCGCGTGGAGGAAGCCGCTGCTGCTGCGCAAGAAGCAGTCACCGCGGCCGTCGCGCGGCAAGCGGCCCACACAGAAATCCTCCTCCGATGCAATAGACTTGGTCCACGATGTCAAAGTGGAGAGCCTCCAGTGCTACGACTGCAACAAGAAAGGTCATTTCTCATGCGACTGCAGTTAACCCGTGAAGGACGGTACTCACTGGCCTTTCCGTCGCGATTGCAACCTCCGCGACCGTCAGCCTGACCAGAGTAGTCAGCCACACCGTCGCACTGCTCTACGCCTTCCCGTCGCGTCTTCAATATGGCCGGACCCGACGAGTTCCTCAAGGGCGACCTTGGAGATCTTGAGAATCACGACGATGCGGCTCTGTCGGACGACGGCGCGACCACGACGAGCTGGACGCGGTCGAGGACCTGCACCTGGACGACTCCTCGAACCTTGTCGGCGATCTCTGGTTCGCCAAAGTCCGACCCCTCGTGCTCACGATTGCGAGCACGACCTCTGCGGCAATCGTCGTCCCAATCTCCATGCTTGTACCGGGTTGTCCAGGGCCCGACAGAGGTAAGAGAGGAGATCGCCGCTATGCAAGGATACGACGCAAGGATAGAGATACGAGGAAGAAGGAACGAGGTGTGCGAGAAAGGAAGTTCGGGTTCAGCGAGCTCACGCCAAAGTGGCGAATTAAAGATGCGAGGGGGAAGGAACAAAGTGTGCGAGAAAGGGAACTCGGGTTCGGCGAGCTCACACCGAAGTGGCAAATCCAGCGACACTCCGACCTATGTTGGGCAACAGCACGAGGTCATGCTCCGGGTACAGCTGTGATCTGACCTGCAGCACCGAAGGGTTGGGGCCACCAGTTCAGCTCTACTGAGACCTGAGCGCGACTGTACTGCGTTCAGTTGCTCCCAAGGCTATTAGACAGTAGTTTCACGGTTACACTATATTACATGCAGAGTGAGAAAAGAGACGAAGAATCAGCTGCGCGATACAGGCGCGAGTTTGCGGCGTTTCGGCAGAGGAGCCGAAGCAGAAGGGGAATCCGTAGAAGTGGAGCTGTCGATGGGAACTGCGCTCGAGCTGGTGGCTACCTTCCGACGTTTCGGCGGAGGCGGAGCAGCAGAGTTGACGTCACGGTTGGTCTTGCGACGCCGCCCTGGAGGGGGAGACCGGAAGAGCGGGGCGTCACTGTGCCGCCCCTCTGGCTCCGGTGCCGCGAGGGAAGGACCCCTCGAGCCGGACGGGACCGATGCCGCTCCGTCCCCCGCCTTCGCCTCCTGCCGGCTGACCCCGACCTCGCCCCCGCTGCCGGCCTCGCTCTCCTCCTCGACTTTGTCCTCCGCAGTACCGTCGTCCAGATCCGTCAAAGTGCTGTCCGTGAGGGGGTCCCCGGGGTCGAGCCGGAGACCTGGGTCGAGCTCGAGACCCGACAACTGGATCGCGGCCTGCTCGACCTGGACCTGCTCGGGCGACTTCCGCACCACCGGTACCCCCGGAAGCGTGGGACGGTTGCTCTCGGACGGTGCGTGCAGCCATCCGCCAGGCTGGAAGGCGGCCTGCGGGAGGAGAAGGCCGTTTGTCGAGAGGTGCAACTGGCGCGAAGTATCGGTTCGGCGACCTTCAGGGGCTATGTACAGGGAGGGAAACACATGAGGTCCAGCAGGTTTAAAGGTACAAGTAAGAGAGAGGTCGCACCTATGTAGGACGTTCCAAGCTGCAAGTAGACATCTTCTTCTGTCGGTGTAGGGACGAGGCCGGAGGGCTTCATCTCCGACCCCACGGAAAAGAGCCCAGAGGGAAGAAGATGGAGGCTGTGGGCAAGGGGCACACGCGGTGAGCAAGCGAAGAAGAACAGGACTGAACAAGCGACTTGCCCGCGGCGGTGAGCTGCGACTTGAAGCGAATCCAGGCAGGACGGAGCCGAACTCCATGCGACACGTGCAGCGCCGAGCGAGTTCGCAAAGGCTAGGACTACATCGACAGACACCATGCGCGTCCTTGAGAGGCGATAGCCAAGCCGCAGCGTGACGATACCGGCGAAACTCAGCTCACGCCGAGCCGGATCAAGGCGAGGTGCCGCAGGCTGGCGGATCGAGGTTCGAAAGGGGTCGTCCTTGCGCGACAGGATCTGAGGAACTATCACTCTTCAAGGTTAGAGGGGGTGCCACAAAAGAGAGAGAGAGAGAGAGAGAGAGAGAGAGAGAGATGGACTACGAGACGAACCTGTTTCGAAGAGCTCCATGAGCTTCTCAGCAGGACTGCCCTTACCGGACGAGACGGTGGCCAGATCGTCGGGCAAGTCCTGTCTCAACGGGAGGATCAGGTCGACGTCGTAGCCCGGTTTGTTCTGGGCATGACTGCGAGGATAGGCAGCGCGGGGTTGAGCGAAGGCAACCAAATCTCGACGCATGCGCCGCGGCCACGCACCCGCCAGCCAGGATCATGTCCGAGGCGCCTCGAGTCATACCCGAATGTCCGCAACAAGTCTTCCCGGGTTGCCGAATCGCAAAGCGCTTGACGACCTTGTTGAGGCGCTGCCGGATCGCCTCGGCTTCGTCCAGGGTGACCGGGCTGTGAGCGCCGGGACTCGTGATCATCAGCAGACCGGGCAACACGGTAAGCCTGGAGCGCAAGTAGCAAGAACTGGTGACTGACGGCATGGGCTCGAACGAATCCGGGTCGACCAGCCGATAACCGACGTCAAAGATCGTGTACGACCGTTCTCGTCGGGCCAGAGTCAAAGCTGACAGCTGGCGGCTCGAGGTCGGCTTAACCGCTTCGATGTGCCGGAGAGCAGCATCACCTGCGAGAACGTGCGGAGTCAGCCAAGAGCGAAGGAAGTGACACCGAGACACCCACAAACGCCATGTGATTTTGCCACATTTGCGCACCAGCGCCAGCTTGTCGCGAGCTTGACTGGGTAGGAGTGACAGAGCAGATGATCAGTTAGAGTCGATGCTGCAGAGCACTACAAGATCTTGGACCAACCGAGCACGGAGGGCGCATCGCCCGCAAGAGCAATCAGATTCACAGCTCGGGCCCGATATCCGGCCTGAAGTGCCGGACCGCATCGAGCGACAACGGCCGCGCACTGCCCGAGCGTGAGCTGCATGATGTTTACACCGGGCTTCGCTGCGAGCTGCCGGAGACCGCAAGCAATGTCGTTGATTGCGTCCACCTGCGTGTCGATGGTGTCGAGGAGCTGCTTTCGGCTCGGCTCCCCAAACGGGACTACCGGAGCATCATTTCAGCACTAGTCCGGGTGGATGAGAGCAACATAAAATACACAGCGTACCAGAATATCGCTCCTGATGGATGAGATAGCCGAGGGTTGAAAGGCGGTGGAGCATGCCATCGAGCTCCTCCGGGACCGGTCCTCCGGTAAACTCGCAAGCAGGCACAAGGCGGTGCAGAGCAGCGTCAAGAGCCGCATCCGAGGCTGTAGCCATGTTTGCGAGCGCGTCCGAGGCACAGAGGGGAGCTGCCGTCGAGAGGAAACGAGGAGCAGGAACTGGAACCTTGTCGAGAGAGGAGTCATCCCGCGCCGGCCTCGGACCGACGCTTGGAGAGCCTTGCTGGTCACTCAGACCTGATTTTGACTCGGCGAGCAGCCTGACTGTCTTACCACCCAGGCCCAGAAGCACTACGGATGCGACAGATCTCGCCATCCGAGAGCAAAGAGCAACAAGTTCACCCCAGGCCAGGTGGCCGGAAGCAGGCGTAAGCGACATGCAAGAGCATCAGAAGTAGCGTGTACGGTGTCTTGCGCCCGTACTCTGCCAGGAAATGGTGGGAGCAGGGACTCGGGCTGAGCGAAGCACAGGCGTGAGATCGTGAGAGCGCCCGCGGCCGCCACCATTCTCCCTCCGACAACTCCCTCCCATCTGCGCGCCAAGTAGTGCACTCTACCTGAGCAAGGATCAACTTCCAGCCCAGTTAAGGTGCGTCGATGCAGCCTCTAAGGGAGCAGCGGGCGGGCCGCCCGGCTGACCATCCACACCTTGGCGCCCCACTCTTCCGGTACAGGCAGTGGCTCGAATCCGACGCCGCCGCTCCACGCCGCTCAACGTCAGCACCAGACGCCCTCACACGTCACAGCAACCCTCTCCCCTTGCTCAGCCCTATCGCCATGACGGGCAAGGGTTTTCTCGAGTACGCGAAGGCGGAGGCACACCAACAGGCAAAGGTCTCGAGCGGCACCACGAGCTTCATGCAGACCGGAGCGGACAGGATCGCAGGCCTGCAGTGCATCGCCTTTCACTCAGGTCCAGGTGCGTCGCGGGCGGCCGCAATGAGGATACCAAACCTCGAGCTGACGCCTCTGCGAGAACCGGTGATCATCGGTCCTGCAGGCCAGCACGCCGTCCTCGTCGATGTCCTCCCGATCTTGATCCACGAGCACGGCATGATCGAAAAGGAGAAGCCAACATGGCTCCACGAAGGCCAGCTTTCTCGCGTGCAAGCCGCCCTGGACCGGCGTGAGGACGAAGCTTTCCGCGAACTCGCTCACGAAATCCGCTCCGTCCTCGGGCCCTCTACCCTTATCGCCTTCGTCCTCGACGGCGGCGAGAGGCCGCGGGCGAAACTTGCCAAGATGAGCGAACGCGAAAGGCGGCGGTGTGAGAAGGCGAAGCGGCAGAAGCCGCTCGCATGCGGGTCAAAGGCCTCGGACGTCCTCAACATCCAGGCCCCTCGAAAGCCATGGATGCAGAGTGTGAGCAAGCTTCAGTCGGTAACTCTGGGCACCAGACCCGCCCTGACGAGTCGCGGATAGAGCGGCCACACGCTCTGGCTTCAGGCGCCGGACGAAGCCGACATTCTGATCGGCCACCTTCTCTCGGCTGCCTGTCCGGCCGGATCCGCTCGCACGACGCCACTACCGGACCACGGACGCTTCAACAGCGCAGAGATCCGGAACGCGATCACCCTCCTGCGCGCCGTCCCAGCATCGCACCGTACCGTCATCACCCGCGACAGCGACCTCTCCGCCTGCAACGTCGGCACCGACGTCGGATGGTTCCTCTTCCCCGACTGGTACGGCAAGCTTGAACGCCTGACGATGCGGACCGATGGCGCCGTCGCCCCGCCCCCTGCCGCAAATCCTCCGGCCGCTCGAAGCACTCCTGCACGCGCAGCGCCGCCGGCACAGATCCCCGCAACCCGGCCGACCGGCTCTGCTCCGACCGCAGGGCATCCACCCCGAGGACCCACAGCCGCCGCAAAGTACCGAGATTCCCGAGGCGGGAAGGTCGCCGAGTTGCCGTCGATCAGCGGGAACACGATCGTTCTCTACGCCCGAGGCCTGGACGCCCTGCCGGCCCTAGGAGGAGACCGCGAGCGGCGGATCCGGACATGGTCAATCTGCGGCAACGACTACGTTGGGAACGGAGTTGCCGGCATCACGTACAAGGTGATCGCCAGCGGACTCCTGGACGACATTCTTGCGCGCGCATTTGCTCCGGTCTCCCTCGGACCCGACTTGACCGCATGGCTCCGCCGCCTCTCGTCCGACACGATGGCGGATACGGCCTGGCGCGGCAGCGGGCGTCGAGGGAGGGTTCGAAAGCTCGACCAGGTCGTCCTGTCCGACGAGATCCCCGGTGCCCTCATCGAGTCGGACCGCATTGGGAATTGTCTGCAGGCGAGGGCGTACGTCCCGTTCACGTCGAGGCATGGAGCGAAGAGCAACTTGGCGTTCGGCGATCGCCCGCCGCACGTCGTACGTCAACAAGCCAATGCGCCCTCGGGCGAATGTGCCCCTGCCGCCAAGCACCCCTACGCCGGCCGTCCAGCTTCGCCGCACTCACCTCCGGTCCCCATCACGGCTGACCTGCGACGTCAGAGCACGATTCAGCCCCGCCGACCGAACGAGGCCCCCCGAGACTCGGACAAGGCGCGCCAGAGCGGGACGGCCAAGGTCCGCCCTCGCGGGCCGGGAGAATCGGTCGTCGATGCGAGCAAAGACTACGAACCCGAGCCCATCGACATCGACCCGGCGTCTCTCCAACGGCACCGCGACTGGAAGGTCAAGGCGGAGGAGGAGGAGGCGGCGCGCAAGAAGAACAAGGCAGAGTGGGAGAGGCAGCGGGAGCAGGAGCAGAAGGAGCGCGAGGAGAACGGCGACGACGAGTTCGAGTTGCGCGACGGCGGGTCGGCCGCGACAAAGCGTGCGGGACTCGACACCGTCTACGAAGCCAAGATGAGCCATGCCGAGCCGATCAGCGTAGCCTTCCGCGACTTTACCGCGACCCAACTCTCCCCCCCGCCGCCGAAACCGGTGCCGACAGCGCCAGCGGACGCGCACTCCCCCGCGCGACGGAACCGACACCGATCAAGCGCTCAAGAGCGTCGTGCTCAACAGCGTCGCCTGACTGCGGCTCCCGCGCCAGTCCACCCGCCCCGGCAGACGCCGACAGCACGGCTTGGAACAACACGAGCTTCCTCAGCGACTCCAGGGGCGGCAGCGTCGGCGTCGTCACCAGCGGCTCCCGCCCACAGCAAAGCAGCAGCAGCGTCCGTCACGGATGGACCCGCAGCAGAAGCTGCGACCGCGTCGAGCGGAGCGGCAGCAGAGCCGTTGACTTCACCATCGACGGGGTTGCCGCCGGCTGCGGGAGCCACAGGTCGCTCAGCGACAGGAGCAGCGGCGTCATCGACGGCAGGCGTGCCCAGCCCGACTCTGGCAAGTCCGCATCAAGAAGCAGCCAGCGCTGCCGACCCTTCGCGGAAGCGGGAGCCCGAGGCACCGCCGACCGACGTCGCGTGTGTCGGCCCGCTGGTGTGCATGCTCTGGCTGAGCATGCAGCTCTCCTTGGGCTTTGTCACCGCCGCGTACCGCGCTTTGACAGTCCAGCGCGTCGAGCGAGGGGAAGCCGGCGTTAAGCTCGTCTCGAAGGCGGCCCTTGAGCGCAACGGGATCAGTGGCGAGCACGGGCGACTCGCAAGTTACAGCGAGGAGAGCTCGACGGGAGCGGGGTTGAAGAATGATCCTCTCATGAAGGTGAGCACACATACGCACCGGTCATGAACGTCAGCGCTCACTGGTCGGGCGGGCGAGACAGGCCGACCTTTCAGCGGCCGGAACCGCCGCCCGTGCAGCAAAGCACCCGACTCCGCCGAAGCTGCCGGCGTCGACGTACAGACAAGCGTACCTCCCGCTCCAGACCGCAATCAAGGCGATTCCGGAGGCCTGGATCCTCGACGACCTCTTCGGCCTCGGTGCCTTCATCTTGGCTGCGCCCGAAGAGAACGCAAACTTCGCCCTCGCGTCAGTCTTTGCAAACAGCCACCGCGCATTCACGTTCTCCGCCAGCACGCAATCGTGCCTCGACGTCCTGACTCGAGCTCCCGACGCGGCAAGCCGATTCCGATCTGCAATGGCCCGGGCACTCGGCACGCTCATCCGGGACCATCCGTACGACCCGCGGTGCGCCAAGGCCGGCGAGGAGGCGGACGACGACCACAAGATTCCGAGCGGAGAGCGCAAGAGCTCGCGGGCCAGCACAGAGGAGAAGACCAAGGCCTCGGCGATGGCGGCGTACGGGATGAGCCAGTTGCCGGCACCGGAGAAAGAGGCCGAGGAGGAGATCACTCCCGCCACGGCTGCCGAAGCCTTCAAGCCAGAACAGCGCCAGGAGATCCGAAAAGCTGTTGCCGAAATGCTGAACGCCGTCGCTCGCGAGCAGCCGAGCGTGGCGCTGCCGGCCGACTCGGCGGCCACGATGGAGGCCGACTTTATCGAACTCGCCTTCCGCCTCGTATGCTTCGTGCACCGCAACATTGCGATGGCCCTCAATCTGAGCGGGTGCAAGAAGAAACAGGCGTGCGTTGGCATGAAGCTGGAACGACTCCTCTCCGGTCCCGCCCCGATCGCCGCAGAAAAGTTCTCAAAGTCACTGCTCTACCTCGCCCTGTCGCTCCGCCGGATGCAGGATATGGACGAGTCTCGGATCTTGCCGGTGAGTTGCGCAGGCGTGCTGTCGCGACCGGACTGTGATCGAACACTCACATCGATCGGCCAACAGTTTTTCGACCCGGACTGGATCAACACGTCCATCGTCGACCTGCTGCGGATCGCGCAACCGGCGCAGCTCCCAGACTTCCTCCGCACGTTGGAGATCCAAGCGACGGAAGCAGCCCGTCAACTGCTCCCGATCCTGCAGCACGTCGACCACAAGAACGCCGAGATCCTCTCGGTGCTGCGGCAACTCTTCGAGCTGCGCCGAGCGAACGGGGAGATCTGGGATTGGTCAGAAGCAGAAAGGGCGGGGTCAACTTGCGCCAGCAACCCGACCGCCCTGGCCGACCTCCTCGGCGTCTCGGTCCATGTCCGCTCGCACCATCGCTCGAGGACCGAGGCGATCTCCCCAACACTGCAGACGATCCTCGGGACCAAGGACCCAGTGGCCGCGTACGTCGAACAGAAGGGTGCGCGCGTCGAGGTCCTCAACATCGTCGCTCGTCGCGCGGTTCAAGCGCAACGGTTCGTCCCGACGGGCATGATGCAGTTCACAGCGCACCACGTGCGTTTCTTTGGCGTCAAGATCGACTCGGTCAAGGCCGAGCATCTCGAGGCCGCGGACGGTGAGCAGCAACGACAAGCCCGATTGCTCCGTCTCGAACGCCCAGCTGACACCGGCACGAGGACAGGACTCGACGCTGGCTTGTTCTTCTCTCGCATCGCGCAGGGCGCCTGGTCGCAGCTCAGCCTCGACGACTACTTTCCTACGATGCAACGCGCGTACGAGGTCGGTCGCACGGATGGAGCGTGGAGGACGAGCGTAATCGACCCGCTTGCAAGACCGGACGAGCAGGCGATGAATGCTTGTCGGATCATCGTCGCAGTCCAGCCCAGACGTGGCTCTCTACCCCTGAACAAGAGCTACCGCCTCGGTGTACGTCTGCGGCGTGCCGTCGACCGGAAAGCCGGCCGGTCGCAGCCGCCGTCCCAGCTGCGGACAGCGATCCGACGGGCAGCGGCACCCGATCGCACGCAAGGGGGATTACCGCACTCGTGGGGGTCGATACGCACCCAGCATACGCGCGAGCGACTCGATCGGTTCGTCGTCGACTGCGAGCCGGACAAGGTCGGGTACGGCGGCTTCGACTTGGGCGTCAGGAACCCCGTCGCCGCATACCTCTCGAGTCCATCGACGACACGCGGCGCGAGCAATGCTCGATCAGAAGGGAGCATCGTCTATTCGCAGAATCGGCTACTCACGCTCGAACGTCGGAACTCGGAGCGGATGTCGCATCTGAACGCCCATCTCGCCCGCCAGCTCGACACCGACCGTTTCGCCAACTTCCCCGAGGACGCTGAGCAGCCACCGCCGAACGAGGTGGTTCGCGCGACCTGGACGCGGATCCTGACCAAGGCCCATCCGGTCCGGGAGCGTATCCAGCTTCGTTACGGCATCGAACGCGATGCCGAGATCTCGTCGTTCGTGAGCGAGCTGGGTGGTGCGATCGCCGGCAACATCAAGCGTGATAGCGCCGAGCGACGCGAAGTCAAGTGGGTCTTCTTCGTCGGCGAGGACATGACGACCAGCGGCCAACACGGAGCGAGCTCGCACAACGTGATCATGCGGGCGTTGCCGGCCGAGCTGCGCAGGCGGAACATCTCGGCGATGTTTGTCCGGACACCCGAGGATTTCACGTCGCAGCGGTGTCCGAATCCGCGGTGCCGTCGCAGAGAAGATCCGGCGCGGCGATCACGGTGAGCTCTCCTGCTCTCCGGCCGGTCTCCTCCGGGACTCGGACAGCCTTTGTTTTCCGGACAAGCCTGCGCCGAATGATAGCTGATGTGATTGAAACCTGCTACAGGGCCGAGACGATGGTACGAGAAGACGGCTCGCGAGAGCTCCGCCTCCTCCGCTGCGTCGAATGCGGCTCTGTCTTCAATCGGGATGGCGCCGCCGCTTCGAACATGATCGGATCGGGCCTGAGCTGGTGGTGGCACGCGCGCGGCCTGTGGGGGGCGTGGATCCAGGAAAAATGATGGTCCAGGCAGCGGTGGACCACTGGGGCGCTCCGGCAGCACGGCTGTTGTAGATACCCCCAGCCCGTCATAGGCAGAAGGGAGAATAGGGCGGACCGATCGCACCGAAGCTGCGCAACGGGACGTTAGCCAAGGAGGACGAGGCCAGCAGACCGAGAGCGAGGGCAAAGACTCACCCGACCATCCGCACGGCTCGGCTGGCCAGCAGTAGCGCGACATCCCGCGGCGAATGAGCATCTCGAAGGCGAGACACAGCCAGCTCGTCGGCCGCCCTCCTGAGCAGTAACATGTTCGCCGAGGATCCAAGAGCAAGGAAGCGTCCGCCATCTATTCCAGGCGTCGGACGCCGAGCTCATCTCGCGGAGAGGAGTTCAGACTCGCGGTCTGGAGAAGCACGTTGCGAAGCCCGGCTTAGCGCGCTTCGGGCGGACCTGAGCGTCTGGGGAGAGGTGTGAGAGCGACCGGTGGGCATGGAGCGCAGCTGCTCGTGTGGGTCGGGGAACCGCAAAGCGGAGAAGCTGACCGAGGGGTCTGACCGCAAACATGCCGGAGAGGAGTCAAACAAGAAAGAAGCCCAACTTGCTTTTCTTCTATGTACGCTAGAGATTGGCTGATATCGATATCGCTTCGGATCTAGTGCTCGAGGCGGGCCGTCTTGAAACCGATAAAGAGGGCGACATCGTCTGCGGAGGGACGAAAGCGCGATGAGGGTCTTGCGCGGGTCACATAGGGTGCGCGTCGACGCACAGAGAATCTTGATGCTGCCCATGATCACAAACGACCAGCGAATGTGTCCGAGGCTGACGAGCGTCAGGGAAGCCGTCGGGCCCGGCGTCGCGGCCAGAGTCTTGCAGACATTGATGACTGCGGCGGAAGGCGTCAGCGCCGAACGATCCCCTTCCGCACATAGTCACTCACTGCCCAAGAAGCGAGTTCGAGATTCCTTGGGGATGACCGCGGCCAAGAAGGCGCCTGCGGATACGGAAGACGGAAGTGAGCCAAAAGGTGCCAGAGCGCGATCGCGATCGCCATCGCCGACTGACCGCGAACACTCGCGTCCATCGTCGCCAGGAACGAGCGCGCGACAAAGAACCCGAGAGCACTCGCCAGAGTCGGCGCGAGACCGAACGAGATGGTCAAGAGCTGCGCCGGCGCGTGCGTCCCGACCATGGTACCGATGATTCCGAGCCGCTTCGAGATGGAGCCCGCCGCGAGCTGACTGAGGCAGGCGATGATGGCGGTGACGGAGAAGAAGTGGGCGATGAGCTGCACAGGGGCGTTGTGGACGGTCTTGAGGTAGTACGAGATGAACGACAGCGGGCCGAGGGCTCCGGCGAACGCGTCGAGGGAGAAGACGAGGCAGAGCGCGACGAGGCGGCCGATCGGCAGCTTGGGCGCGGGTGGCGTCTCGGCAGGCGGGTCAAGGACGGGGTTCTCCCGCAGGAGCGGCTGGCGCTCGCCGTCGCCCTCGCGGCGAGCCGGGGTCGCCTGGCCGTCGCGCGCAGGGACGGGCGGGTGGTCGACCTCGGCGTGACGGGTCATGATGAAGGACAGGAGGACCTTGCAGAGTGCGATGACGGCGTAGGCGAGAAATACGCCCCGATACGCCGAGAGGATGGGCTTGCCCATCTTTTCCGTCACGCGGACGATGATGCCGGTCATCGTGTTGCCGGCGGTGATGCCGACGAATCCGAGCACCTGGTACCACATGAGGAGGCTGACGCGACCTTCGGCGACGGTGAGCTGGCTCATCATGGCCTGCTCGAGCGCCGAGAAGGGTCCGACCTCGTTGCCGGACGGCGAGATGATTCCGCAGATGGCGGCGGCGAGCAGGACGATGTAGTTCTCGGAGAACGCAAAGACGAAGCCCGACACGGCCATCAAAGTGGATCCGATGGCGAGCATGCGACGGCGACCGAGAGCATCGGCGGTCCAGGTGACCAAGAGACTGAGCAGGACATCTCCGAGGAGGGTCGCGGACAGGAAGAGGCCGACGGCGCGGTCCGAGAATCCGATATGGCGCAAATACAGGATCAAGACGGGCGCAAAGGCTCCAAATCTGCGGGCATGTGCTGGTCAGCGAGGCGTAATCGGGGCTGCAATAGGCTTTGGACATACCCAGCCATGCGGATGAAGCGCGAGACGAGGAGCAGAACGACGTCGCGGCGCGAGTGCGAGTCGCGCATGTGCTTGAAGCCGAGCTCATCCGCCAATACTGAGAGGATCCTCATGCTGGAACTGGTATACGCCGTGCTGCAGCCCCAGGAGAAGTGTCGAGCGGCCGCCGGACGCTCTTCGCTCGCTTCGCAGCAGCTCCACATTGCCTCATAATCTCGCCTCCACATTTCCAGTTATCAAATGTCGACTCGCCTGATGCCGACTATATGCGGCTCGATATTATCCGAAGCCGTTGCAGGACATCAAGTCCAGATGATCCGCGCATGAACAAGGACAATGCAGGAGCTATAATGGCACAACAAGGACAACGCGAGAGACACACAAATCCGAAGAGGAGGACAGGGGGAGAGCAGGGGCGTCTGAGAGGAACAAACTGAAAGGACCTACTGACTCATATCACGAAGCAGTTCGTACCGTCGGCGAAAGATTTCGAGTCCCCGCATCGTCTCGCACAACCGGAACGCCGCACAGGGGGGTCAGATCTGTCCCTTCAAGTCCGCCATCGACATCTTGCTCATAACCTCGTGCAGCGGCCCGAACGCAGCCTTGCAGTCGAGCTGTCGGTCTTCGAGCGGCGGGGGAGGTGCCGCCTTCGGATTCGCGGCGGCGGGAGGCTTGTACAGCGCAGCTTGGTGCGACGCGAGAAACTCGTGCGCTTGTTCGGGCGAGTCGAATGCGAGCTGGGCGGCGATGAGGCGGAGGGGTATCTGCAGGTAGCTGCAGGTTCCGGGAGGGGCACAGCGATCGATGCGGGCGGCGAGGCATCAGCGGCCGCCTTCGACAGAGCATCCGGCGCGCACAAGAGGGACTCACGCTCGAGACATGGTGACGAGGGCCGAGACTCGTTCCCGGTTGACAAAGTGGTCCATGACGTAAGCGCCCATCTTTGGTGCATCGACGAACAGCCGGAACAGTTTCGTGTAGTTGCCCTGGGAAGTCGCGAGCCGGACCGCCAGCGCGTGCTTGACGGAATCGTTTTGGTACTCGTCCGGCGTCAGCTCCGCGAGCGTCGTGTTCAGATCTGCAGGTGCGGGAGCCGAGCTTGTTAGTTGGCCGCCAACAGAGCGCCGAAGCCTTTGAGGGGAGCACTCACCAGCCCGATTCCGAGAGAAGAGCAGGTAGAGGATGCGGTAGCCGAGGAACTCCATAGGGTGGCCCTTCAATCCGAGACGATAGAGATACCGTAATCGGCTCTGGCACTGGTTGAACTCTCCGAGGTCGCCCTGCCGACCGAGCTTGATTAGCCGGGTGCGTTCTAGCAGGCCTGAACAACGGATCGACTGACCTTTTCGAGGGCAATGCGCGCATGGATCTCGTACACCTGCACCGTAAAGTCGTTCTGAATACGCTGGACCTGTGCGAGTGCGGGAAAATCAGCCTCCTGCGATGTCCGCACCGGACAAACCGGGGGCAGCATACGATGAGATCCTGCCGCATGCTCTTGAACTGGTCGCACACCCAGTTGTAGTTGCTCTCGTCTCGCCATTTGCGCTTGAGCAAGTCGAGGGTCTGCTTCAGTACAGGAAGAGGTCGGATCGTACTCGGGTCGGGTAGCTGCGGGGCCGGAAGGCGGGGTCAGTCAGAGGTGCCGCTTCGCGGGCGACGAAAATGAGGAACACTCACGCTGGTCAGGCGCAGATAGGGCTTCTCCAGCTTTGTGCTCCGTCCGACGATCGTGTACTGGTCCCAGTCGATCACGTTCTGCGAGCGAGGCGCCGATGCGACCTTTTGTCAGCTCCCATCCGCAGGCGCTTTCGGTGAACGCCTCGGAGGACAATTCGGAGCAAGTGCAGAAGCTCACCGGGTCGTACAGAGCGTCCGAATCTGGCGTAGACCGGGCACTGACATCTCCGAACGAGTGCACACCGCCCTGCACCAGCCTGCCCATCATGTTCGCGGCCGCGTTCGGGTTCGGGGCGGCGGTGCCTCCCTGCGCCTGGTCGAACCGCTTTGCTCGCTTCGCTCGTCGGTCATGTTCCTCGGTGAGGCCCGCTGCCACACCGTTCGTCGCGGGCGTGGTCGGGAGGAAGCCCCTGAGTTGGAATGGCGGATCAGTTGCTGGCGGGAGCGCATTCGCTGGCAGCCTCTTTGCGCGACTCACTTGCGCTTCTTGGCCGGATTCAAGCTGTGAAGGGTGGATATGGCCGAGGTCAGCTCTCCTGCGAGACCGAAGTTCGGGCAGGCAGGATGCGAAGGAAGCGTGCCTGTCGAGTTTAAAGTTGGCCCAGTCGGTGGACCAGAGCTGTCCGGCCTGGAATGCGGTGTAGATCGCCTGCTTGAGCTCCGTCTCGACGGCCTGCCGGTTCGCGTCGGTGCACTTGGCGAACGTCTCGTTGACGAATTGTCTGTGAAGCCGATCGGAGCAGGCGGAGTCTGGTCAGTGGCACGCTCGGTCCGGCCTGGCACGTTGCGGGCTGAGTGCAGGGCGATTAGTTGAGCTTACTTGAGCGCTGGTGGCCAGTTTGACTTGGCCGACATCGTGATCTGAGCTTCGAAGGGTGCAAGACGGCGAGCGAGCGGGGCGGACCGATTTTCACGGGCGTTGGCCCTCGAACGAGCGCGGCTGGACAAAGGGAAAGATCGGTTGCTACGGTGCTACGGGCACTGGGCTGGCTTCGACTGCGTGCGCGTGCGCTGTGGAGGCGGACGTGGTCAGCGTCCGTCTCCGCCCAGCTGAGTCTCCCGCGGCTTCTCTTCGTCCAGTTCACTCACTCAACTCAAACTGCAGAAGCTCCCGCTCAAGGCTATCAGCTATCTGCTCACGACCCCTGCTGCTGAGTGCCACGCCGCTCCGGAAGTTCCACACGAGACTCAATTCTGCCGGGGCTACCATGCTCCCTTTGCGAGCCGGCGTCGACGTCCCGGACCAGCTGCTTGATGCTTTCAGGACGTCTGCTCGGACTGTTTCGACTGCTTGTCAACACTCGCACTCTGCCCGCGGGGGACTCCGACCTTTCCTCGTTCACGCTTCCAACTCCGCACAGCGGCTGCCCCTTGTCCGCCCGGCGCCGAACTACGCCGGTTGCTTCTTGACCACGGCAACATGGCTGCAGACGACGCAGAGCCTTGTGAATCAGACCCGATGCGCGCCGCTGTCCGGAGCGCTGCGACATCCGTGGCGACAGGTGCCGGCCGGTTCTTCTCTCGCTTCGCCGCAGCTTGTGCTGACAGGCCCGAAGCGACGGACGGCCCGCCAGACATTGTCGAGCCACGTGTGGTATCATTCACTCGGGTCCGAGGCCATTCCTAGTGTAGGCGGCGAGGTCCCGCTTTCCTCGATCAACTTTAGGAAAGACTGCACTCGCACGCTCTGCGCCCCTCTTTGCGACACGGTCTAGATCGAGCAGCTTCAGTTCAAGTGTAGAATAAAGCTTTGCTTTCGCATTTGCAGAGTGTTGCAGCATTGTCGAGTCTCGGCCGAGGCGCCACCTCCTTGTTCTCCTTTGATCTGCCGCCCGCGTTCCTCGTCCCGGGCTCGGCCAGCGCCCTTGCACATGGCAGCTGCAGGCAAGAAGCGTGCTGCGTCTCCGCACACCAGCGATCCGCAAGGGCAGCGTGCGCGCGTCGAGTCGCCCGCGGCCGACGTCGAGACTCTCGCCGGAGACGCACGCACCGCCTTCGCGACCACAACAGGCCAAGCCGCGCCGCTCGCGCTGCTGAGCCATGCCGACTCGACGGATGTAGCGCTGCAGCGCCTCTCCGACCGGATCAAGGTCGCCGAGCGCGAGAACGACAGCGTCAGGTTGACGGTTGCCGAAGCGAAACAAGTTCGCCAATCGCTCTCGTCCAGCGTGGCCCACTGTGTGTTCAGGCGGTACAGGCACGCCCGATGCACGCTGACTCGACTGTCCGCTTGCTCCGGACAGTCTATGACAAGCCGGCCACGAAGCAGGACATCTTGTCTCTGCTCCGGGCGATCGAACGCATCCGCGGTACCGGGACCGACCCCTACCACAGCTCGTATGGGGACTCGCATCTGTACGACTACTACTACGACGACGAGGAGCCTGTGCGGCCCTCGCCGTTCCAGCAGCTCCCTTTCGATATCCTCCGCCTCGTCTTCCTCCACCTCCGCGACCTCTGCCTCGACGAGATTCCAACCGACTCGTACTCGCGGAGTGCCGGAATCGGCGGATGGTACCGCCATATCGACGAGGTTTCGCGACTCTCGTCAGGCCTCCGCGACGTCTGCAAGTCCTTCCTCCGGTCCGAACTGGTCACCCTCGACCTGAGGAGTTTGAAGGGCCTCGCCCGTCAGCTCTCCAGCACGCCCGAACGCGCACAGGACGTCTCGCGCTGGACCCTCAAGCCGATGAGCTGGTCTCTGACCGACTCCGACCGCGACCTCGGTTTCGTCATTCCGGACCTCGTCCAGTCGATGTCGAACCTCACCTATCTCAACATCAACGCTCATCGCCACGTCTCGTTCGCCGAGTCGGTCCTGCGCGGACGCAGCTTTGACTTTGAGGCGTTAACGGGCGGCGTCGACATGCCCGACCTCATCATCTCCTCCCTCCCGAATCTGCGCGAACTCGTCTACGGCACGCCGACGACCGTCGACGCCGTCGTCAAATTCGCGACGACAATCCCGACCCTACGGGCGCTCTCTGTGCTCGGCGAGGTCGAACGCTTCGAGGACGAGCCGGTCACGTTCAGCCTGTGCTCTCCGCATCTCACCCGCCTCTGGCTGCCAACGACCATCCTGAGTCCCGTCGACCTCGGAAAGCTGGTCGGCGTCGATGCGACCCGTTCCGAGCATGCGCAGCCGTCGGACGCCTCACCGTCAGGAGAGGCTAATGCCGAACAGCGCCGCCGCTTGAGCGCTCTAGCATTCTGCTTCGACGCCGACGCCCTCCTCGCCGCGGACCCGCCTCCCGCCGATCTCGTCATCGCACAAGAGTACACCCGCCTCGAGTACCTCTTCACCCAGATCGGGCGCGACCTCATCGAACTGCACGTCTCGACCCCCGGTGCGGATCATCCCGAAGCGATCCGCATGAGCCTCGTGCATGCGGCGGCACTTGGTCGTGCGCCAGGCGTCCGGAACCGCGGCGTTAACCGCGGTCCGCCGGGTCAGATGGGCGCCGGCGGTGGTGGTGGCCCGCCGGGTGGCCCGGGCGGCGCCGGCCCTCTGACGTTGACGTTCGTCGCGGGACCGATGCCCGGTCACGGTCCAGGGCCCGGCGGCCCTCCTCCTCCTCCAGCAGCAGCGGCTGGTGCGGGTCCAGGCAACAATGCTCCGCAACATCCACCGGCGGCGGCAGCAGCTCCGCCACCCCAGCCTGCCGCTCAGGCAGGACCGCCGCCGCCGGGAGGAGGGCAGCAAGGACAGCCGGCTCCGCCCGGTCCGGCCCCTCCGCCGGCTGCAGGAGCCGCCGTCCCGGGGCTTGCGCGCGGTCTGCGCAACTTGTTTGGGCTCGGTGGCGCCGGCGGCGGGGCGGGAGGCGGGAACATCGCCGCTGGTGGGAATGGCAACGCCGCGAATGGTGCGGCGCCTGGTCCTGCTCCTGCTCTTGCACAGGCTGCGAACCCGGCAGGCGCTGGAAATGCGCCCGGCAATGCGCCCCAGCAGCAGCGCAGAGGGCCCGCACTGGCTCGTCGCGGCGGCGGTCCGCCCCGGCCTGCGCCCCGCGCAGCTCCCCCCAACATCTTTGGCGGCGGGATCAACATCCTCTTCGGCGCGCAGACCATGCCGCCCGCGGTCCCCTTCTTCAGCGAGATCGTCGCGCAGTGTCCGCAGCTCGAGCGCGTCGAGCTGTACGGGCGGAGGTTCGACTCGTCGCTCGTCAACATGCTGCCGCCTGAAACGCTCCGGCGCCTCTCGCTCTCGATCCCCAACGAGGACGTCCGCGGCCAGTTCGTTGATGAGCTGATCGCCCAGATCGAAGCGGGCAAGTGGCCGCATCTGCAAAGGTACTTCTTCTTGTCTGCGCGCTCGTCGAGGCACTTGAGGCTGACATCGACCTTATGCACAGGCTCGAGCTGAGCGCATGCGGAGGCGAATGGCCCCCGGCAGAGCGTCGTCGGGTCATGAAGGCAGCATCGACGCGCAACGGGCTGGTCTACCGGTCGACGGACCTGTGAGCGGGGTGGGCTTGGATCGAACGGAAGGTGTCTCGGTGGGATCTCTTGGCGCTACATTTGCTTGCAATGTGCATACATCTCACGGAGCTCGAAGCGCTAGAGAGATGGCTCGCTTTCAGCTTGCCATCGGAATTTTACAATCCGAGGAGGGAAGTTCCAGGGCGCGCGACATAGGGTTTCATGTGCATGGAGAGAATGCTTGTTCGCAGCTACAGGTTCGAGAAGAAGAATGAATGTGTTACGGTGAAGCGGAAGTGATGAAATAGGATATGAGGAGGAAGCTGGAGAGTTGAGAAGGCCAACGGTCAGCGCTTCCCGCAGGCGACTTCTCCTTCACCAAGGAGTGAGGTACTCACCTAGTTCTCAGTGTCTAGTTTCCGTTCTTGCTGTTGCCGCTGTTGCCGCCGCCGCTGCTGTTGCCGCTCTGGCCGCCGCCGCCGCTGTTGCTGTTCTTGCCGCCGCCGCTGCCGCCGCCGTTCTGGCCGCCGCCGCTGTTGCTGTTCTTGCCGCCGCCGCTGCCGCCGCCGTTCTGGCCGCCGCCGCTGCTGCTGCCGTTCTGACCAGCGACTTCGAAGACGTTCAGGCCACCGAAGCCCTTGTAGGGCTTGTGGTATCCGGAGCCGACGAGGACCGTGCCGTTGACGACGGCGATGCCGCCGTGAACGTTCGCGTGGAGCGGGTAAACGCCCCAGCGCTCGCCGTTGCGCTTGTTGAGGACCTCGAGCGCGCCGGAAGTCTTGTGGTACGCGGCAGTCGTCGAGCCGGTGTCCTCGCGAGCGATGAAGATCGCTTCGCCGGCGATCGTCGGTGGGCTGAAAGCGAACGAGTCCATGTCGACGGCGGTTTGCCACATCGACTTGCCGGTACGGAGGTCGGCCGCTCCCCACGCCGAGTTGTTGATCTGTTTGCCCCCGATGAGCTGCCAAGACTTATAGTCTGAGTTCATCGCAGTGTAGGCGACGAGTCCGGCGTCGGCGTCGACTGCGATGCCGAACGAAACACCTCCTAGATTTCCATCCGGAGATGTATTGACCGCCCAGAGGATGCGGCCAGTCTGGGCGTCGATCGCAAAGAGGTTGCCGTTCTTCTGCCCGACGACGATGGTGTCGAGACCGTGAGGGGTCGAGTCCGAACCGGGGACATAAGTCGGCGCCATGCCGAAGTCGGCATCGGGTCCAGGCTTGTACGGGCAGTGCGCCTTAACCTTATCGCGATGCTGGATCGAGTTGCCGAAGCCTAGATGAGACGAGCGCCGTTATTAGCGGTCCGGACTCAATGGCTTCAGGAAAGGGGGCCGGGCGCTTCTTGACTTACCGCAAGCTGCGGTCCACGCGTCGATTGGCGAGAGCTGTTCCTCCCATCGGAGGAGACCGGTGTTGAGGTCGAAGGCGAGGATGGTCTCCTGCCAAACGTTCTTCGGGACGCACGGGTCGGAGGTGAGGTTCAGGGCTTGCGTCGAGTTGCGGCACGACTCGTAGGACTTCGGGTACGTGTAGACGTTACCCGTTCCAATGAAGACCTGCCGGCGAACTGGGTCGATCGATGGCTGCGAACCCCAGACCGCGCCACCGGACCACGCCGAGTCGAGAGGCAGCATTGTCTGGTTCCAGACCGTCGAGAACGAGCCGTTCTCGAGTTTGAACGCCGCAAAGTTGCCGACGAAAGAGCAGCATGAGTAGTTGGCGACCTTGAGCGCCGCAGCCTCTTCTCGCGACGACGTGCCGATGTAGACGAGTCCTTCGAAGAATGTCGGCGACATGGTGGCCACGGCGAGCGGGTGCGGGTTAATCTGCGTCGAGGCGATGTGCTGACCCGAGATGCGGTCGACGGCCATGAGGAGGGCGTGCTTCTCCGTTCCGATGTAGAGCGTGTCGCCGTCGATGACCGGGCTGGTCCGGGAGCCCGTAAAGACGAGCTTCTCCTGCAGCTTCGTCAACGGCGCGTAGTTGATGATCGCTTGCGAGACGTTGAAGGTCCAGTACGGCTTGCAGGTCTTGTAGTTGAGCGCGACGAGGAGACCGCTGTAGGTCGGGTAGTACGCCGTGTCGCCGAGAACGGCCGGCGTCGCGCTGACGCCTCGCGTGTAGTTCGTCGAGCACGTCTCGGTGAGGCTGACGTTCGACTGGAAGTACTGTCCGGCGTCCGGGTTCCAGCGATTGTTGAAGACGTTGCCGCCCCAGCCGTTCCATTCCTGTTGCGCATAGGCCATGTCAGCGGACTCGCCTTGAAAGCCGGTCTTGAGTGGATCAAGGAGGCTGGCTGCTCACCGCGTTCGGACCATCCGAGGGCGTGTTGTACTCGGGACCGAGGGACTGAAGGGAGTTGCTCCCGCAAGAGTAGGACGAGTTGGACGACGACGACGACGACGACGACGACGACGACGACGACGACGATGGCGAGGACGCCGCCGACGACCAAGTCGGCGAGGAGGATGACCAAGCGGACGAAGACCAGGCAGCCGACGAAGACCCGGGAGTCGGCCAGGCGAGCACTTGCGCCGAGTTCAGCGCGGTGAGGGCCGCCAGCAGGCGGATGGCAGAAGATGCCATTGCGAGATGTAGCACGGTGAAAGCAATTTCCAGTTGCGAGAGCAGAGCCAAGCAGAGTCGGCAGCGGCCGGCGGCAGCGACCTCGAAGAGCAGCATATGCCCGGAGTTCGTCGTTCATCAGAGGCCGTCTTCTCGGTGACCCTATCGGGCAGGCTGTTGTTCGGACACAGCGTACGAAATCACCGCAGATTCTGCAAAGCGAGTACTGCGCGGAGACTCGGTCAGAAGGGGTTCACGGCGGAAAGCTGGACGTCGCGATGATCGCGACTCACCGCAACCACCGCCTCGGACTGCTGCGAGAAGAACATTCGGAAGCTTCGGACTTTTCTTCTTGCTGCCCGCGGATCGACACCTGTGCCCCCACCTTCCTTCCAAGGTCGATCGCGGCGTAAAGGGCGTGTGCATTGCAGTCGGGGTCGCGCGATGCAGTGACGCCTCGATTTATTATTCGCACCGCGCGTCTTCCTCCTTGAAAGGAACTCCGTCGCGGCTCCGACTGCGGGCCCACGCCGCCCCTTGCACCTGTGAGACACCAGGCGCAGCAAAGCCATCGATGGAGGCAGCCGGGTGCAACGAAGACCTGGCGATTCCGAGCGAGTGAGTGAGCGACGGAGAGGTCAGACCAGTCGGGGTGCCCAGCGAGATTCTGGTTGCGTGCGCACGGCAAGTAGAATATATATTAAATTATGCTCTTCCGCTTCAACTGTCTTTGGTAGTATAGTGGTTAGTATCCAGCCTTGTCACGGCTGAGACCCGGGTTCAATTCCCGGCCAGAGAGACCTTTTTTGCCGCCCTCGCTCTACGCGACTCGAAGCGCTTTCCCCTGGCGAGAGGACCAAAGCTCAACCATCTCTCGGATGCCGCATGAGGTACACAGGAGTGCGCCAGCCGCCCATCTCTCTGCATACCAGACCGAAAACGGTGTCGGAGGGCGCCGCTCTGTTGGCAGCACTCCGCCACCTGGCCCGATTCGTTCTGTCACTATACACCTGTAAAAGTGTGATCTGCGCTCCGCCTCTTCGTGAAGAGACTTTTCAATACAACAAGTCCTTGTCCTTTACGAAAGGAAGGGCAGCTGTCGGAGATGAAGCTTGGCCGATTCTGGTCGTGGGCGAAGTGAGAAGGTCCAGGATTCCAAGTTTCATAGTGCTTCCCATCTCAACTATTTTGCCACCTGAGGACATGAAGCGCGGAGAGCCGTGACTTTGTCGTTGGTCGACTCGTATCAGCGAGAAAGGCTGTCGTTATGAGGGCATTTCTGCCTTTCTCAGCTGGCATCCGGATTTCCGGTCCAAGTCTATATATTTGTACAGTAAGTCTCGACATTCAACAAGCCCGGTTAGCTCAGTCGGTAGAGCACCAGACTCTTAATCTGGTGGTCGTGGGTTCGAGCCCCACATTGGGCGGTTCTTCTTTTGCTTCCGCAGGCATTCGTTCTGGAATATGTCTTCTTTTGCCGCCCTCATGTACCCTTGCCGTCGTCGAGCATGCCTGGGAAAGACCGAAAAAGGCCGCGCAATGATCGAGGACCGCTCCGAAGCGGGCCGAGGCAGAGTGGAAGGAGCACCAGCTGCAGTCATCGCGCATCAAGAGAAAGAGCAGATAGTGATGACATTGCATGAACCTTGGATGCGTAGTGGTACAGGAGGGAGAGACCCTCATCGAGGCCGTCGGCGCCTCAGTTGCGAGTAAAGGCGATTCACCTTCGGAAGATTAGTTGCAGGTGAACGCTAGGGACCCGCCAGCGGGGTAGTACCAGAAGGAGACGGCGAGGATGACGTAGACCTGCGTGGATCAGGGCGGGTGAGTCGATGAACACGCAAAGGAAGGGAAGGCAAGACCGCGCACCATCATGAGCAAGAATCCCTCGACTGTCGACGGGAGCACGTCGTCAGTACCTCGGCAAACGGTGCACATCTTCCCAGATCAGTACGTACGCCAATTCGAGCGGCCGTCCTGGATCGTGTAGTTGACGATGAGGACTGACAAGAAGAGGGTCTGCGCGGGATGACGACGAAATCATCAGTCAAGTCCGTCATATTGGACGGAGAAGATCTCAACACTCACGACCGACTCGAACGGATCGAACAGGAGCGAGAGCGGCTTGTTCATGATCCAGCCAAGGATCGTCATGAACGGGATGACGAAGAGGGCGATCTGGATACTCGAGCCGACGGCGACGCCCATCTTTATTCAAAAGTCCGGAGTCAGCTCTCCGAGCCTCGAATACTGTGAACACTCTGTTCTCACCGAGAGGTCGATCTTGTCGTGCACCGAGACGGAGACTGTAGGAAAAGTATCCGATCAGCCGAATGCCCTATACTCGATAGGGAGGAACGACTGACCAGCCGTGACGTGCTCCGCCGCGTTACCGACAATCGGGAGCAAGATGAGGCCGACCCATTCGGTGCTGATCGCGGGGTGCTCCGAAACGAGACCGTTGATCGAGTCGACGAGGAACTCGGCAGTGACTGCGGAGGCACACGAGGTCAGCTTTACTCGGAAAGAGCAGCCACACGATATTCGAGAGATACTGACCTGCGACCAGCACAGTCACCACAACAAGCAAGCCCAGCGCAACATACTTGTTGAGCTGCGGCAGCTCCTCCTCCTCCTCTTCGTCGTCGAACCCTTCCTCCTCGCGGCGGTCCTTCGGAACACTCTTAGCGGGCATGAAGGCACGGTGACGCTTCATGAGCGGGATGGCGCGACCATCGCGGATGTTTGGGTCGTTCGGGTCGGCACTGCCGTCGGCAAAGAGGTGCTGATGCGTAAAGAGCTGGAAGAAGACTGTAGCGGATAGCGTGTCAGACGAGCGAGCTCGACAAGGAAGTGGCTGGCAGGAAAGCACTGACGGTATGCTAGATAGATGATGAGCAGGATGACGGCAGATCCGCGGCTCATCTTGAGGATGCGATCTTGCTCCGCCTCCGGGGTCAAGTTTGTCGAGAAAGCGGCGTTGAAAGCTGCCGGCAAGAGAACGGCGATGACGGAGATGACGAGGAGGGACGAGTTGAGCTGGGCGGCCTGCGGGAGCGGACGGTGAGAGTGTCAGTACGGCGGCCAGATTCGCCACCAACCCAAGTCGAAGGGCACGCACTCCGATCTTGAAACCTTGCTCCGAATATTTGATGCCGCCGGCGAAGAAGCACATGCCGAGAACGAGCAGCAGGTTACTCAGGATGGACCCGAGGAGGGACGACTGCACGACCTGCAGCTCGCACTTGACGAGCGCGATGATGGCGACGATCAACTCGACGGCGTTACCGAGCGTCGCGTTCATCACTGCGGAGTCACGGCATCGTCACTCGTTGTCCCGGCCGCCGCGGAGGAAGCGAGCCTCACATCCTCCGAGAGTCTGCCCGACCCGCAGCGCAAGCTCTTCCGTGCCGAAACCGAGGAGCTGGGCGAGGGGAATGATGGCGAGGAAGGTGAAGACGAAGATGATCGTGTCGTTGAGGTGGGCAAAGTGCATTGCCCATCCAACCTGTTTCCACCGGAGATGCGAAGTCAGGACACCGAATTGGGTAGGCGGATCCGCGCGAGCTTTGAGGCACCGGAATGAACACGAGCAGAACGTTCAGCCAGCTTGCGGTGACAATGGCCCGCAACGACTGCTTGACGCCCGGTTCTCGCTTGATCGGTCGCTCCGCCACAAAGAGGTTGGTCTGTGGTCGACGGTGATCCGGGTCAGTCGCAGCTTTCCGCCCGCACAGCGCCCAGATCTCACGGACTGACCAAGCGCTTCTTCAGTGGCGGCCGCTCAAAGCTCTGCCCCGACGCCTGCCGCGAACCTCTCCGGCTCGCGCGCCTCGCGTCCCGTCCGTCCCGGCCCTCGTCCGCCTCTGCCGCACGCGACCCGCTCGCCGTCGGGCCGTCATGCTCGACAGTCTTGTCGCCGATGGTGCGCTTCTCTGCGACGGTGGACCGGGAGACGGACGTCGAGACGGCGTCGTCCGAGGAGCCGGCGGAAAGCGGCGGCGGCGCCCGCTCGCGTTCGGGAGACGCCGACAGTGGCGCAGCGAGCGCAATGTCCTGCGATGGCAGCTGGCTCGGCGAGGTAGGCATGCTCGAGTCCGCTCAGGGCTCGGGCTAGAGCGATTAGAGCGGTAATGTACGCGAGTGTTCGTGGCGTTGTGTGCGGCGCAACCGAGGCGGTGCACTGGATCAAGTCGAACCGGGCGGCGGCGGCGGGAAGAAGCGCAGAGACTCTGTCGACAGTCGAGTCGACGGCGGATCAGTTGAAAAAGCAGGTCAGTGCTGAAAAGCCTCACTGCGCTGTGCGTATAGCCTGCGGTGAGAAGGCGGAGCTAACTGCAAGCTGGCCAGAGTCCGCGAAAGTAATCAAGTTCGCCTCGATCGCGCATTACGCGCGCGCGATCCTCCAAATTTGGTACTCGCATCTGCCAAGCCCGCAGCGCCCGCAGAAACGTACGTCGACCCGCAGCGCTGCAGCACTTCTTGGTCTGCGGATGTCAGCCGTAGCCGTAGCCAAGCCTGCTTGTGACGATGCATGAACGGGCGGTGAGAATTCTGCGGAACAGCTCACGAGCGAAGCAACAGGCTCATTCGGAGGAAGGAAGTAGATCCATCGCGAGACCTACAGGTCGGAGCCCTCGCCGAATGACTACGCTCAATCCCATCCACCACCGCCAAAGAGACCGCTGCCGGACGCCGCCGAACCGCCGAGCGCAGCGAGCGGATCCGCAATCGCGGCGGTCTTGTCCTGCGCCGGCTTCGCTGCCTCGCTCGACGCCGCCGGAGCGGGAGCCGCCTCCTGCGCAGACGGTGCTGCCGGAGTGAGTCCGAGCAAGGCTCCGACATCGACGCCACCTGCACCGTCCGCGCCGTTCGCCGCGGCCGACTTGGCCTTCTTGCCCTTCTTCTTGTCGCCCGGCCGCCGCACCTCGATGATCTTGGCCACCGACGTCTTCTGCTTCTGGTCCGGGCGAGCTTCTTCGGGCGCTGCTTGAGCTGTGGCAGACGCGGAGGGGACAGACGGGCGCGACGGGCCCGAGTCGTCGCCTCGGAGGGCGTCGAGCGCGCGTCCGCCTGATGAGCCCGCAGCGGGAGCAGAGTCAACCACACCCTCTTTGACCGCACGGGCTTTGGCGAGCGCTTTCCGCTCCGCCTTGCTCCGCTTCTTCGGTTTCTTCGGCTTGTCCTCGCCCCCTTCTTCGGGCTCGTCGGGCTCGACGTCCGCGTCGCCTTCTCGTCGCCGCTTCTTCCCCTTGACCTGGTCTGCTGCCCCAACGCTTGGCTTCGACGCAGTCTCCAGCTCGCCGCGCTCCTCCGCGTCCAGCTCCTCTTCCTGGTCCCGCCTGCGCTTCCTCCCCTCGCCGACCTCCTCCGCAATCCCCTTCCTCCTCCTCCTGCGGTTCTCCCGCTCCCGCTCACGCGCCTTGAGCAGCTCAGCCACCTCGAGCGGAGTCGCGCTCTGCGCATTGAGCGCGAGGGCCATCGGACCGGCGTCGAGAATCTTTTGCTCGGCGGTCCGGGAGGACCGTGCAGCTTTCAGTTCGGCGTGCTTCGAGTCGAAGCGGTGCGTGTCGAGGATGCGAAGCGCGGGGAGGAGGATCGTGAGCTGCGGGATGGGCGTATTCGGCGGCGGTGGGAGGGGCCGGGGCAGCGAGCAGTCAGCTTGCGCGAGTCTCGCAGGTTTGGTGACCCGCCGCGATCCGGCCGTACCTTTTCACGGAAGTTCTCGAACCCGCTCGTCGCGATGGCCTCCTCAGCCACCTTGTTCCCCTTCAACCCGAGGTTGACTATCCCGTCCTGCTTCGCCAGCTCGCGCAACCCGAACCAGCTCTCGAAGCCGCAGTTGCCGAGGTCGAGGATCTCGAGCCCGCCCCGGCGCGGTTTCGCCGACGCATCTCGCCCAGATACGGACGAAGAGGGTGCGGGCGGGTCGGCCTTGCCCCACGAGCCAAAGTGAGGCGGCAAAGAGGAGAGCGGGCGGTTGTCGTTCAGGCGGAGCTCGTGCAGGTGCGAGAGCGAGGACAGGTCGGGGAGGCCCGGCTGGGAGAGGCGATTGTGTGCGGCCGAGATCTTCTTGAGGCTTGGCAGGGTCGCGAGGGATTTAGGGAGGGCCTCGAGCGCGTTATTCGACACGACTGCGGGGGTGACAGAGATGATTCAGTTCGCCACCTCGGGGCACGGTGGGGTCGCCGAGCGCGTGCATCCACCTACCGATGGTATTGAGTTCAGGCAAGTTGGCGACGTGCTCGAGCTTCTCGAGCGCATTGTGCGACAGGACGAGGGCTTTGAGCGACTTGAGCGAGCCGACGCAGCGCGGCGTAACGGTCAGCTGGCAGTGGCTTGCATTCAGGACTGGGACGGGAGGGAGTCAGTTCAGTGTGCGCGCGGCCGACATAGACCCCCATGGCCGGGCGTACCGAAGAGGGTCGAGAGGGACTCGACGCCGTCCCAGGCTGCGGGTCCGGAGAGGTTGTTGCCCGAGACGTTGAGCCAGGTGAGGGAAGCGGCGGCCTGCTTGACGAACCCGATCTCCGTGAGTCCGCAATTGGAGAGGTTCAGCTTGGAGAGTGCGCCATAGTCGGCGAGCGACGGTGGCTGCACGAGCTGCTGGCCGGACAAGTCGAGTTGCGGGGGCGCCTGCTTCGCCGGGCCCTTCTTCGGCGGCTCCCTTGCTCCCTTAGATCCACCCTTTTGCCTCGGACGAGCTTGTATGGCCGTTTGCGGGCGTTCTTGACTGCGTTTGTGCAATTGCGATGATTTCGAGTCGGCGCCGCCTTCGGATGGTCGTCCTCCTCGTCGGGCGGGCGGAGCGCCGCGGGACTGCTTCGAGCCTCGCTGTGGAAATTCTGGCATGTCGCTCAGCTTGCCTCCGACTCTATAGGAGCGTGTAGAGAGCGAGACGGGTGAGTTGTAGAAAGTTGGTCGGGGTCAGCTTTCGCATGTCAAAAGGTTCAGAGCCTCTTTTCTCGTCCATACAGCATGTTTCGGACAGCGTCTCTACGGCTATGGACCCGAGCTATTACGCATATTGCTCCGTCCACTAGCCGTGCGCTGCCGGGCTTTGTGCGCGCCGCGTCGTCGTCGAGTCCTTCGCCGTCGCCGTTCTCTGCGTCGAGCCATCAGCCGCAGCCAGGGCCCGTATCGCAGCGCCCACAGAAACACAAGGCTAAGAAAGCCAAAGCCCACAAGCACCCGAACGCCTACGCCGCAGCGGCAGCAGCCGGATCTTCCTCGGCCTCGTCGTCTTCGTCCGGAGGGTCTCTCGATGCGGGTACCCTCCTGCCCCTCGGACTGCGCGCCCCGACGCCACGCAGGCGCCCCGCAGACGGCAAAGTCATCGCCCTGACGACCGCCGAGTCCTACGACACCGCCGAGCTCCTCCAGCGCCTCCAGGCCATGGGCCTCCTCGAGGACGCCGTCAACCTCGTCGGCGAAGCCGTCCTCCTCCCGCGCTGGTCTCCCGCCGCAGCCACCTTCTTCGACGCCGACTCGGCCGCCGGAGCTGCCAGCGCCGCAACCTTGCAGGAGCACGGTGAGGTGTACGTCTTTGAGAGCGGAACCGTCGTCCTCTGGGGCCTCTCGATGGACGCCGCCGAGGTCTTCCTTCGCAAGGTCATTCGCGGAGGGACGCACGCTTCGGCTTCAACCGGCTTTGTCGAGGTCGGTCGCTACGCAGAGCCGGAAACCGAGGTCCTCGAATACTGGGTCGGAGAGGATGGGTGAGGGCCGCTGCTTTTTCGACGAGGCCACGATCGACGCAGCGCTGACACAACCTGACTCGCGTCGCCCCAGCCCAACACACATGTCTGGAGACTCTATACATCTCTCTACGCCGCTCTCCGAAAGTGCACCCGAGCCAAGTGGCGGCGGGCCCGCCGCGCCGAGCAAAGCCCTTCTCGAGCGTCTCGCCTTCTCCGCCGGCATGGCCCGCGTCACGAAGCTCGGCGTGTACGAAGAACAGTTCGACGCGTTCGCCGAGGGCGTCGCCGGCATCCCGAAACTGCTCGAGTCCGGGTCCGAGTCCCCCGTGCGCAAGACCGACATCATCAAGCGCGTCGGGACGCTGCATTCGTTCCGCCAGAAGCTCAACCTCGAGGATGAGAATCTGCTCGATGAGCCTGAGTTTCTGTGGGAAGACGCAGACCTGCATGGTACGCTGCGCTTCATTGGTTCCGGAGGAGAGACCAATCTGACCGTGTCTTTCCTCCGTCTGCAGGTCATTACACCGCAGTCTGCCAAGCGCTCGAGTTCGAGACCCGACTGACGTGAGTCGGAATGCGCCCAGACGCCGGCGTTCGCTCAACCAGAGCGTCTCGCTCACCACTCTCGCTCGCGCCCACAGCACCTTGAACGACCGCGTCGACTATGCCTTCTCGCTTCAGACGACGCTGATGGAATTGCTCAATGCCAAGACGAGCCACCGGTTAGAGTGGATCATCATCATTGTGCGTTCCTCCTCCCAACCTCTCTTCCAGCGCGGTGAGCTGAACTGACCCGCTTTTCCCGTCTACGCACACGCACAGCTCATCGCGTTCGAGATCTCCCTGGTCCTGATCCGCGAGGGCTTGCCCTTCCTGAGTCATCACGACAAGCCTGGCAAGAGCGAGCGAGCCGAGGCGTGATCAGACCGGACGCAGGCAGTCCCACCGTCTGGCTCTCTCCCTTGTACAGTCTCATACCCTCACCCCTCCCACATTCTCTCATGTTGTACGACCACCGGGTGGGAGTAGGGCCACATCCCAGCAGCAAGATCACAATCTCGCAACTTATCCCAAGACCATCCGAATCGGAGAGAGATGGTAGACGAGCGCCAGAGCGCAAGCAGATTATGGGACAGCTCGACCCGTTCGAGCCCTCCCCTACAGGCGTCCCCATCGGTCGTCCTCTCGGCTCCGCGCGCCCGACCTCGCGCCGCCGCCGCCGCCACCGATCACGCCCGGGCTCGACTCGCGCACCCTCCTCTCGATCCGCTCGATCGAGCTGAGTCCATCGAGAGACGCGAGCGTCGAACTCCCAACGGGCGAAGCGGCCGCGGCGGCAACGGGGCTCTCACCCCCACTGCCGGCGGCGGAGGAGCGCACCCGCGAGACGTAGCCGGAGAAGCCCGGCCCGCGGGGCGTCCCGCCGTGGCTCCTCCGCTCGCTGAGGGGCGTGCCGAACGCTTCCGCGGTCGAGCCACCGTTGCTCGGGGTCTCGGAGGCGCCAAAGGCAGCCGAAGAGTGCCGCACGGCACCCGAGTGGGACCGTCGCTCGTGGTCGCCGCGTCGGAGCGCGTGGCCGCGGTTGCTGCCTCCACTGCCACCGCCAGAGGGAGTCGACGGCGAGTCGCCTGCTGCCGAGTCTTGCAGGCGACTGTGGGACGAGGGAGTCCCGCCGGTAACGGGATGCGGCTTGTAGTCCAGCTGCAAGGCCGCGAGGGAGGTCGCCGTGAGGAGTGGCGTCAGGGCCGTCCGGAGCGAGTCTCTGCCAGACGAAGAATGCCCGTCAGTACTCAAAAACTGGAGCGGCTAATGTAGAGTAAACGCACCGGATGGTGTCCCTGTCGGCTCGGGAGCTCGGCGCAACCCAGAGCGACAGGATGTCCTCGTCCCGGCGGACACTGAGGACCACCCCGTTGACCTTGTCGCCAACGCGCTCGTCCTCGCCACCGATACGCTCACTGACGAGCGCATAGACGACCTCCTCCCAGATCCGGTCGGCGACGCCCTTGCGCAGTCGGAGAACCCAGCGTCCTCCGCCGGCGTTCGCCGCGTCCTCCCATGCGGGCGCGATGCTGGAGCGGAAGACGTTGTAGTCGCAGACGGTGTTGGAAGGGGAGGGGGCCAGCTCCGGCGACTCGTTGCCGAAGAAGAGGGCATGGGTCGAATGGAGCGATCCGGGCAGTTCGGAGGGCGGAACGAGGTGCGCGAGGAGGGGGTGCAGGGATTCAATCTGAGGCGGCGGTGAATGTAGCGTCAGTCGAGCCGAGTCAATGGGGAGCAAGACGACCTCGTCCGTACCGTAGAGAACCCGCCCAGCTTGACGACGCCTCCCTCCCAGTCCTCGCGGGATTCCTTCTCCTTCTGCCCTCCGGCCAGCTTGCCCTCGGCGTCCTTCTTGCTGCCCTTGGTCGCGCCCTGTCGCTGTGAGAACCAGACGTCCCAGGTGTATTTGAGCGGGTGCAGGCCTGCCGCGGCCGACTCGGCTGAGGCGACGCCGGTGCCGTTCACGAGCGAGAGGGTCGGACCGCCGGCCTTCTTGCGCTGCGGCGTAACGTAATTCTCGCCGGTGCCCGCCCCTACGCCGACTGTCCGGGCTTGCATTCCTGGGGATCCGAGCCCGCCTGCGCCGGCTGCCGGGGCGGCGCGAGTCGAGGGAAAGTTGCGGCGCGAGGTCGAAGCCGCGCCGGACAGCGGCGACGGGCGGGCGGACATGGCGGTATGGGGCAGAGTGATCCGGTATAACGCTGCTGAGCTGTCGTGTAGTCTACTGCGGTGCGGCTTGCGCGAGTCGGACCGGATGCGATGCGACGCGAGAAAGCGAGAAAAGCTAAAAGAGCTCTGGCGGCGGCGGCGGCGTCGGGCGGGAACTCGGGAAGGCTGGAGGCGGGGAAATCGGGGCGGTGATCGCGTCTGGTATAGTCTTGCGGAGCTTCTAGGGTGTTGCGAGCGAGGACAGGCGATGCTGAGCACGAGAAGTTGCACCGCTTCTCGCTCGCACGCTGGGAAAAAAAATTCCCGTCTCCGACTCGCCCTTCTGCTTGATATCTTACAGTCGCGTATGAAAGGCAATTAGTCCCGTACAGTATATCCTCGCTAGCTACGTCTTGTCCGTGCACTTCCGCGGAGATACGCGGAGCCGCCGTCATCATGACAAGGACGGCTGCCGGCCGGCACGAGCTGGATGTCCTCGGCAGCCTCTCCTGCCGTCTCTCTACGCACCAACGAGCACTAGGTGTATTGCCCAGACCCGGCAGGTTCTCGCTGCGACCGGCATGAGCCATGCATATCCGCCACGAGCTGGTCAGCGAGCACAGCCGTTACCGCTCCGTGCCGATCCGGATTCGCTCTCGGCCGACAGACACTCGCCGCCGCCGTCCGTCGCTCAAACCCACAGCGACACCACGCAGACCCTCGGAGGCGAAAGCAGGCCGACGCAATATCTCGCCGGAGAAAAGGCGAGGCCAGGCAGCGAAGAACGGGCAAAGTCGGAACCGTCGACTACCTCCGATCGGGACCGGAAAAGAGTCGGACAGGAGGGCACCGCCGGAGATGCTCCAACGCAGGCGCAATCACAGCCGCCGTATACGATCTACTCGGAGACGATGCGCTGGTCCATCGTCGGGCTCGTCTCCTTGGCCGGTCTCTTCTCGTGAGTCTCGTCCGCTCGGCAATCGACGACATTCATCTCCAGGCTGACAAAGTCCGCCCGACTCCATCTCCCGCAGGCCCCTTACGTGCGAAAAATTTGCTCACCGTCGTGACTCTCGGAACGCTGCCTGACGTCTTGCTCGGCGCACAGAGGAAATATCTTCTTTCCGGTCATTCCGGCCATCGCCTCAGATCTCGGCGTCACCGTCGAACTCATCAACATCTCTGTCCTCTGCTACATGATAGCGCAGGTGCGTCTAGTCGCTCTCGCGAATATGAGGCAGAGGTACTGATGCTCCGGAGAAACAGGGCGTCGCTCCCTCGTTCGCCGGAGCAGTGTGCGATGTGCTCGGACGACGGCCAGTGTACATAGCGAGCTTCATCATGTGCGTCCGTTTCAGGTCTCGAAAAGCTGTACAGGAGGTGTCCTGACCTCTATCGTACAGCTACATTGGCGCCTCGGCTGGTCTCGCCAACACGCACGCGTACTGGCTCCTCGTCGTTCTTCGAGTCTTGCAAGCCGCCGGTTCTGCGCCAGTCATCGCAATCGGCGCTGGCTCCATCGGCGACATTGCACCGCCCTCTGAGCGTGGCTTGTTCATGTCCATCTTCGGCCTCGGGTGAGTGAGAAGGGCGCGTGCGGACTGGAGGCTTGTACTGACAGGCGGCTCCTTGGCCTGCAGACCGATGCTCGGCCCTTGCATAGGCCCTATCGTCGGCGGCGTCCTCGCCGATCGATTCGGCTGGCAGGCCCTGTTCTGGTTCCTATTGGTGCTCGGCGCTCTCGTCCTGCTCCTCATCGTTCTCTTCCTTCCCGAGACTCTTCGCTCGCTCGTCGGCAACGGCTCGATCGCCGCCCGCGGCTTGAATCGCTCGCTGGTCTCGATCTGGCAACAACGTCAGCTCGCGCGCAAGAACAGACAAGCCGGTGTCGTCGAACCAGACGCGGCCTCTCTCGCCGCGAAGCCGCCGAGGAAGGGATGGGCCGATGTCAAACCGTTCGCTCCGCTCAAGATGTTCCGGGAGAAGGACGTGCTCGTTCTCCTCGCCTTCAACTCGGCGTGTTATACGTGAGTCGAGCCGTATCTGCTGTCAGAACCAAGAAACTGATCGCCCTAAACGCCGCAGACTCTTCTACACCGTGATTACCTCGACGGGCACGACGTTCAAGAACACCTACGGCCTCAACGAGACCGAGCTCGGGCTCTGCTTCATCGCCAACGGCGCAGGTTGCCTGTTCGCGACGCTCGTTGTATGTCGTGTTTGTCCTTCTCCCCTCTGATAGCTACTGACCAGCTTCTGACTGCAGAACGGACCTCGCTTGACGCACGACTACAACGTAGTGAAGCGTCAAGTCGAGCGCAAGAAGCGCGAGGATTCCAGTGAGCCGGACGGCGGCAAGGAGGGGGAGCGGGACCACAACGATCTTTCGACTTTTCCCATCGAACACGCCCGTCTGCGCTCGGAGCCGTACTTCTTCTGCGCCCTGATCGGCTCGACGATCGCGTACGGCTGGCTGCTCGACAAGGGAGTGCACCTTTCTGCCCCGCTCATCATGCAGTTCATCAGTACGTGGGTTCCCTCCGCTCCGCGCATTGACAAAGCTTCGGGCTGACTCGGCCTCCCTCGACCAGTCGGCCTCTCGGTCACGACCATCTTCAACTGCACCTCGACCCTTCTCGTCGACCTCTATCCGGGCCAGAGCGCCTCCGCCACCGCCGCCAACAACCTCTCCCGATGCCTCCTCGGCGCCGCCGGAGTCTCCTTCATCGAGCCGCTCATCAACAAGCTCGGCGCGGGCTGGTCCTTCACCTTCCTCTCACTCCTCAACTGCTGCTTCGCGCCACTCGTCCTCGTCGACTGGAAGTACGGCATGCGATGGCGCGCCGAACGAGCCGAGCGGGTCGAACGGGCCAAGGAAAGGAAGGCTGCCCGTGACGCCGAGGCGGGGCGCCAACTTGAGCAAGCACACGCGAAGACCCAGAAGACCAACACAGACCCTTGATTCGTCACTGAACAGAGCTCCGCACCGCTAGACATCCCTGTTGTTTGTAGGATTGCTGCATCTCGCAACCCCGGCCTTTCTTCTCTCGCGCACCGGGGCAAGAACGCTGCCTTGCCTTCTCACAAGCTACTATTCCTCGAGCTCGAGCGCTGCATCCGCATCCCCGGCGGTAGGTGCCTTGTCCGCCGAGGCTTGCGTCGCCTCATCCGCGCGCTCCACCGCACGCGGGGCAGAACCCGCTTGCAGCGCTTGGACGGCCTTGCGATATTCGGCGAGGAGGATCTCGACCTCTCCGAGCTTGAGCTCCCCGGCCGATCCGACGTCCAAGAACCTCTGTAGCGGCGCGTACGGCTTGCCGCCGTCGCTGCCTACAGCGGGGGATGCCGGGATCGGTTCGAGGTTCGCAGCGGCGGAAGACCCGCTCCAGCCCACGAGCGGGTTGAGGAGCGTCGCACGACGAGCGGACGAAGAGGCGCCGTCGGCTATCCGGCCGAGTAAGCGCCCGCCGAGCGAGCTCGCCGCGGGAGACGCCTCCGGGGAACTGGCTTCTTGCTTCTCCGCAGCGGGATTGACGTTACTCGCGGAGATCGCGCGACCGAAGGTAGACTCTCGGAAGCCGAGGAACGAGGAAACGCTGCGCACGGATCGGGCGTCCGAGTCGTCTCCTCCGTCCTTTGTCGGGCTTCGCGGTCGGGGAGGAAGGGGCGGAGGGCCAGGGCGAGCCGGCGACCCATCGCCCTCGGCCGGACCGGACTCTGGGATGGGAGCCACCTGACCGCTGGCCGTGCTTGTCGCCCGTCGCCGACCGGTGATGAGGGCCGGAAAGTCCCGAGCAGACGTGCTGCGCCTGAACGGAAGCTTCTCCCGGGCCCGACCGCGCGCTCCGTCGAGAACGTTCTTGACGTCGTCGAGGCTTTTCGGCGCCGAGCTCGCGAGACCTCCAGCTCCGAAGAGAAGGCGATACGACGAGTCAACGACTCCCGTCAATGCCGTGCCGGCCGAGTCGACGAGCTGATCGGCTGTGAGCGAGACGCGCTCACGGAGCAGCGTCGACGGCGTCGTGTAGGCTCGGGGTCGCGCAGGTACGGGTGCCGTTAGTTTGCGGTCAAATTCGCTTGTCGGACTCGAGAGGACGCTGGCCGACGAGAGACCGAGGGTCGAGAGGTCGACGTGCTGCGCCCATTCGATGACGGCATCAAAATTGGTGGCGCAATAGCTGGCTTGGCCGTGCAGGAGCGACTCGCAGCGGAAGCGATGGATGTAACGGAGGTGCGAGACGAGATGCGGCGGGTTGGCGCGGACGACCGAGTAGATGAGGAGAGGGAGGATCAGGTCGGCGCTCGACGATGAGGTGGTGGCCGAAGCAGAGGGACGGTCCCGCCCGCGCGACTTCTCGAAAACCGAGAGGGGCGGCGAGGGTTCGGCTGGGACCATGGAGGAACCCGTGGCCTCGGACATGGAGTCGGACAAGTCTCGGGCTGACTCGGGGAGCTTGATCTCCGGCACCGCGCGCTCCTCTTGACTTGGAGGACGCGGCGTTCTCAGCAGGTCATCGCCCTCGGCCTCCTTCTCTTCGCTGGTGCCACTCTGCCTAGAGGGCGAAAGGGTCCGCGACGGCGGCTGAGAGCTGGCTTTGGAGGAGGCGTCATCCATCTCGACCATCGCCGGCCCGGCGCTCTTGTCCTCGGCCGCCACTTCTTTCTGCAAGCGAATCGCTGGCAGGTCGCTGAGCCCGTCGACGATGATCTTGTGACATTCGACGAGGATCGCCAACTTTGCCGTCGGCGTCAGCTCCTCCGGGTCCTCCAGGTGATTCAGTTCTGTGTCGGCAGGGCGTCAATTATCAGGCGCCAGTCCGGCACCCAGCGCAAGATGACATACCTCTTCCGACGCGATGAGCCAGCATCTCGAGGCTGTCGCGCGGTCCCGATTTCTGCGCGCGCCAGTCGTCTTCGAGCTCCTGCTCCCCCGCAAGGTCGACCCCGAGATGCTCGAGATCTAATCCAAGCACATTCAGCGCCGCGATCCTCGACGCAAGGTTCTCGTCCTCTTGCAAGTCGCGCGAGGTGGGCGGCGCGAACAGGCGGTCGTACATCGTCGAGGTGACGATCGCCTCGAGCTTCTCGAGGGAGGCGTCGATCCGTTCCTCGAGCTGGGTAAAGTCCTCCAGGCCCGGGTCTGCGGGACTTGTGCCGGCCGCGGGCGGCGAGCCCAGGTTGCGCGAGAGGTCGAGGCGAACGTCGGCCATCGCGTCTTGGTACGCCTCGGACAGGATCGCGGGGTCGCATTCGAGCAGACTAGGCGGCGGGAGTTCCGTACTCCCGGCCGGCGGAGGCGCAAGCGCCGACGTGGGCACGAATTGGCGAGCAAACGCCTCGACCGTGACGGCGCCGTCTGCCTCGCCGGCGAAGCCCTCCACCTCTTGAGCTTGCGCGCGCAAGTGCGCCAGCAGGGCCGAGCACATGGTCCCGGCGATCTCGGTCCGCTTGATCGTCTTTCCCACTGCGAGGACGGGAACCTCGACGCTCGCTGGGAGACGGCTATGCGCGCCAGCGTCCGAGGTCTCGGCAGACGGTGTGGCCGGCCCCGCTGTATCAGGGGTCTGACCCGCAGGTTTGGCGAAGAGAGCGGCCAGTCGGCTTGTTGTCCGACTCGGGGGCGGAGGCGCAGCCGGCGAAGTCGAGCGCGTCTGCGGAATCGAGAGATTCGTGATGGCAGAAACGAGCATCGAGGAGGGATAGTGCGTGAACGGCGGAGGCGCAGGCAAGCGTGTAGCACCCCGCAGCATCCTGTTCCTCTGACCGTTGTCAGCAATGGGCGTCACCCAACGAGTACGGGAGCGCTGACTCGCCTCTGGACGGTCTCGTCCGCAAAGTCCAGCTGCGGCGCATCGTGTGGCAGCTGCGTAGCCGAAGTGAAGACGAGCTCGCCCCCAATCAGAACGCCTCGCAGGCCGCTCAGGGTCGCAAAGGGTCGCTCTGCAGCATGCGAAGCAGACTCGGCTGCCGCCGAGGGCGGGTCGAGGAGGACGAGGTGGTCGAGCAGGAACGAGAACGGCAGCGATCCCTCGACTTCGAGTCGCTCGGCCGGCAAGAGTAGGGTGACCTGCGGGCGGTGAGGCTAGCACGTCAGTGATTGAGTCCACACTCGCTAGGCAGCGCCCCGGCGCATTCCGGCTTGCCTTGCCACTGCGGATAGCCGCTGCGAGGGGCTTTAGCTCTGCCTCATCCTCGAGGGTCCCGAGGCGGGCCACGAGCGCCGCGCCGGTGGACTCGCTCGTCAACCCCAAATCTCGCAGCCCCGCCTTGAGCGCCTGCCGCTGCAACTCGACCTTAGCCTCCGAGACCGAACGTGCGTACTGCCGTCCCTGCGTCGCGGGCGGGATCTGCGAGCTCGATGGCCGGGAGACGAGCGGTGGGAGCGAGTGCGTCGAGCTCGGCGCGAAGGGCGGAGTGGTCGCTGTGCTGCTGGCGACAGGGGACGGCGCGAGCGGTCCTTCACTCGGGGACAGGACGGACGACGTCGGCGTGACGACGCTCGTGTTGATCGAGCTGCTGCCGGTCCGTCGCCGGGTCTTGTTGTACACGGCGTATCCTCCGCTAGCAGCCTGACTGGGCTCATTGGCGGCTTGGGCGAGCAGCGGATGCGCCGTAGTCGATTCGGACGCGGACGGCGACAGCGGCGACTTGTTGAGGCTCGCCGGACGCGATCCGCTGCCCGGACTGCTGGCGCGGGCGCCCTCTTGCTCGGTCGACATGTCTGCGCGTCGCTACGGGCGGCCTGTCCTGCGTCGGGGGCGCAGGGGGCGGGAAAGCAGGGCGTTGACGAGGTCGAGGTGGGGCAGCAGCTTCGAAGACGGTCGACCGCGGCGTCGGAAGCGCGAGAGAGCTATGGCAGGACCGTTACAGCGTTCGCAGAGTCGCCTTCAAAGCTCCGGAAGCTGCACCGGACAAGCTGCTCACGCAGGGGAAGGGTGCGGGAAAGCCTCGAACCAGGCAGACGAAGCGGCGCACCGACCGCCGCAAGAGAATCGCAAAACCCGTTCGACCACTCTCTTCGTTGAGATGCAGACCAGCTGCATCACAGTCAGGGCTGACCCAACCGGAGAAAGTCCGAATCTGCTACAGCCGAAAAAAAGGGCTCGAGCGAACCGCCCCCCTCGGCCTCATCATCGGTAGCCGTCCGCATTCATCTGGTCCGACAGCGCCGCCTTGCACGTCCTCCGCATCTGATCCCACTCGTTCTCGCGCGGCGTGACGAGTTCTGCCAGGCGCACGAACATTGAGTCAGCCCTCTTCTCCCGCCGTCTCCTCATGCCAATAAGAAGGAAGGGTGTCCATAACTGCCCGAAACGCACCTGGACTGAGCTCGTAGACGTAGACTTTGCCGTCGGACGAGCCGACCGCCGCGCGCCGACCCTCCTTCCGCTCCCACGCGAGCTTGTTCAGCCCGCGTGGCCGCGCCGGGTCTCCGACCGTGGTCGACACCAGCGGAACCTGAGCGAATCCGGATGGATCCGGCCAGGTGTACACACGGCACGAAGTCAGCATCATCTGTACCATTCTCTCTCATCGGCAGGGAAGAACGGCCCGGGCACGCAGGCTCGCTAGGACGCACCTCTGTATCCGTGTTCAGGTTCCACAGATTGAACTGCCCCGCGGCGTCGACGCTCCCAAACACGGCCGGATGGACCGGATGCCATCGCACGTCGTACACGTAGTCGCCCGCCTCCTCGAACGTGAACAGCGGCGAGATCGTCCCGGGCGGAGCCGCACTGCTGCCGCTGCCGCCGATCGAAGCGGAGGTAGCGCCCCTCGATGACGCTCCGCCTGACCGCCCGAGACTGCCCGCGCCAGCTCCGGACGAGGAGGAAGACGACCCATTCTGCGTACCACGGGCGCCTCCTCCTCCTCCTCGCGCCGTCGTCCCGCCCGCGCGCCAAAGCTTGACCGTCCAATCGACGCCACACGTCAGGAACAAGTCACTCAGATCGACGTTCCCCTCCGCCGGGTGGAAATCGAGTCCCGTGACCGGGCCCGAATGCCCGCGGTACACCTCGTTCTGGACCAACCCGGCCTTGGCTCCCGCGCGGTCGTACCGGTTCGCCGCGTACACGTTCCCTTCCTCCGTCCCGCACCAGAACGTCGACGTCTCGCCGAGCGGGAACCCGAGCGACGTGATCGAGACCTCGTCCGTCTTGTTGTGCGCCGGGTGCAGCAGCTCGAGCGTCTCTTGCGGCCGCGCGAGCATGTCGAGCGACCATGCGCAGACGACCCCGTCCGTCGAGGCGGACACGAGCGAGTTGGCATTCTGCGTGCCGAGCAAAGCGAGGGAGTACACGGGATGGGTGTGGCCGGCGGTCGACAAGGGTGCCTTCAGGACCGGGTTCGGATGTCGCGACCGAGTGTCCCACACGAGGATCTGGCCCGAGTAGGTGCCTCCGACGACGAGATTCGAATGGAAGGGTGAGAATGCGACCGAGAGGATGTCGGACTGGTGCAGCGGACAGTGTCAGAACTGAAGCCGGCGGCGGGAAGGACAAAGACCGCGCCCGCACCTGCGCGTGAAAGACGTATTCTGGCCGATCTTGCAGGTGCAGGTTCCACACCGCTGCAATACCGTCCGGCTCGTTGGCCGACATGGGCTTCTTGTTGTAGGCCGCGACAAACAGCTCCGGAAACTGCCGCGCAGGGGGTCCTGTCAGTCTGCGGGCAGGGGAACGGCAGGCACGCCATGAGGAGGTAGAGTAGCGCACCTTGGGACTCCAATCGACGCTCGTAACGCTTCGCCCGCGACCCCACTGCTGATCCTGCCAGGCGCCGAGCAAGCGCACCTTGGCCTTCTTGTCCTCGGCCGCGTCCGCGCCGTCGTCCGCATTCACCGAATAGTCCCTCAGGTAGTCGTACGGGTCGCTCAACGCGCGCTGCACGACCTTGGTCGACTGCTCGAGAAAGTCGACGAACTCGGCGCTCGCGAGGACGCTCGCGAGGTGCTCGCCCGACAACCCTTGCGCGCGCTCGCGCTCGAGTTGCGCGTCAGCGAGCTCGCGCTCGCGCGCGATCTCGGCGTCGAGGCGCTTGCGCTCGTCTTCGAGTTCGGCGAGGATCCGCGCGCGCAGCTCTTCGGCCGTTTCGCGTCCGGCGCCGCCTGTTGCGGTGGCGACTTCGGCCGGACCGCCTGCTGCCGATATGCCCGCGCTCGTTGCGACAGAAGTCGACGCGACGGGGTCCGCATCGAACGAGGTCTGGATCGCCTTGTCATATACGATGCGAGGTTTGGGAGGCGGGAGCGAAGGTCCGGGGGTTTCAGTCTGGATCGAGGTCGAGGTCGAGGTCGAGGCCGTCGGTGCGTCCGGTCTGCAAAAGCGGCCCCGTCCGCTGTTATCAGCGAGAACCGTATACTCGGATCACTGCTCCCTGAACTCACCCTGTGGTGATCCCGTCTGTCCGCGGGGGTGTCTCGATTGCCAGCTGCTCCGCCTCGCCTGAAGTTCCCCGTGACGCATGGCCGCCCTCGCCTTCTTCTGCTCGTGGTGACGTAGCTCCTTCGGTTGCTCCCACTCTGGGTGGCGTCGCTGGCGGCTTGTGATCTCGGGAAGAAGAGGAAGGGGAGCCTGCGCCGGCGGGGAGGGGGACGCCGACGCCGCGGAGCAGGGAGTCGATCTCGTCCCCTCTGGAGGTACTGCTCGCGCCGAGGCTGGCTCTCTGCGTTCGCTGTTCCCCGTCTGACGCTCCAAGAACGGGAGACGTGCGAGAAGGTCCGCTGGGGTCCAGACGCGGGGACGACGCGGACGAGTCGATGTGGGAGTCGGCGAGTGCGGCTCTGGCGGCGAGTTCGCGCTGTTCGCGGGCTGCTTTCAGGGCAGCGAGGCGTGCGCGCTTCTCTGCGATCTCGGCGCGCCTGCGTTCCGACACTGCGGCCGCCATAACGTTCGATCAACGTCAGCCGGCACAGAACGCGCGCTGAGAGAACGGCCGGACAGACTCGCTGGCTGATCAAGGGGCGCGTGTACGCTGTCAAATACGTCGTAGAGCGTTCCTGCAGTGCGTTCGAGCCTTCTGGGCGCGTGTGTGGTCGACAAGGGGCTCGCTGTGGAAGCGACCGAGGAGCCGACAACTTTTACATAGAGTCGCTTCTGCACGCTCTCGCACGCCATTCACAGCTCAGACACCGACGGGAGCAGCATGACAGAGCCTGCAGCAGCCGACAGTCGCCCGCGGATCAATGCCACGCGTCCGGAGAACCTCGCAGCGTCGGCGAAGCGGAGTGCGCGGGCTCAGCTCCTCGCGCAGTACAGCCAACTTCTCCCGCTCGCACCCGCTCCAGCGCAGTCCTACACGCACAGCCTCCTCTCCGCCCTCGGCGCATCCTCCGCCGCCACTCAGCTCGCCCCGCCCAAAGTCCGCGCACACTGGGACGACCTCTCCCACGCCGTATGGGTCAAAAACGACGACGACATGAACAGGCTATGGAAACAGGGCTTCTTCGGCAAGGGCTTTCTCAGCCGATCAGAGCCTAGCTGGAAACGCCGCGTGGAGAATCGAAGGGCCCACCTCGAGGGCAGGGAACAAAGCCCGTCTCTCTCCCTCTCCAGATTGTGTTACCCTCCACTGACCACGCAGAACCGCTTGCAGATCTCACCGCAGAAGAGATCACTGCCCAGCGTCGACTCGAGCGCAAGGGCGCAAAACTCGCAAAGAAGCTCGAGCGCGACGCGGAAAAGCTCGTCGCCGCCTCGGCCGCAGCCGCAGCAGCAGCAGCAGCCAACGCCCCGGAACCTCCCCACGCATCCATATCCACCGCAGACAAGGGCAAGGGAAAAGAGATTGAGACCGAGACGGGCGAGGCGCTGGAGGACGCAGCCGACCCGGGCGAGGAGCTCGACGAACCAGACGTGCCGCCCGAGGCGTGGCAGCTCGACGCCGAGCACTCGCAGCTGCAGCCCGAAGAAGCCTTCTTCCTCTCATTCGCGGTCGGGTGCCTCGCCCTCTCGCGCACGAACCTAGAGGACGACGACCCCGCCGCGGCTCAAAGGCCGCTCTCGATCCTCGAAACCTTCCGCCTCTTTCTCGAATCCGCCACCCCCGCCCTCAGCCTCCCTCCCTCGAACCCCTCAGATCCTTCTTCCCCCGCCGCCGATCCGCGGCTGAACCGCCTCGACTCGCCCTTCCTGCTCTCGTACGCCGCGTACCACCACTTCCGCAGCCTCGGCTGGGTCGCCCGGAGCGGGACCAAGTTCTGCGTCGATTGGGTCCTGTACGGTCAAGGTGGACCCGTCGGTGGACATGCCGAGTACGCTCAGCCTTACAAACCCTTCGGCTTGAAGCAGAGCTGACATTGGGACCGGACAGGTTCGCCGTCGTGATCGTCCCGACCTACGTCGATCCGAAAGACGCCGCATCGAACCCGTTCCGATCCACTTCGACCCTCGCCGTCCATTCCGATCCGGAACTGCGTGCCGCGGAACAGGAGGAGCGGGAGCATCTGCAGGGGGAGGGCGAGCGCAAGAACAGCTGGAGGTGGTTCCACACGATCAACCGCGTCTGCAGCGGCGTCAAAAAGGTCCGTTCGGCGCCCCTTGCTCATCGTCCCCTCGAACCCTGGTCGCGAAGACTGAGCCGCGTCTCCCCACCGCTCCGCAGACCCTCGTACTCCTACACGTCGTCATCCCGCCGCTCTCGTCCCTGCCCGCCGAACGGGACTGGGTCGCGCGGCACCCGGCGCAGGCCCTCGCGCGCTTCGAGATGCGCGAAGTCGTCGTTCGGAGGTTCCTCGCCGGCCGCATGCGCGACTGAGTCGAGCGAGGGGATTGAAAGCCCGCAGAAGCTTCCGGTCTCGCATAGGGGTTGATTAGGGTATTTGCAGGCGGGCGAGGCAGGATGAAGGTCCTTGACTCGACCGCAGTCTAGCTGCTGTGTGAATGCTACAACAACCTGTTCGACCGTTTCGGGCCGACGGGCGCCCGTCTGAACAGGAGCTAAGAGGAGGTAGTGCGTATAAGGGAGAGAGACTATATAATGCGTTCCGGAAGAAGGTACCAGGTATCTGAGGAAGAGAGACATCTCCCCGGCTCATCATGGCCGCGCCGAGTCGTCGATGCTGATCCGCCCGAGGATCTGCGCGAACGGGTTGCCCCCGTCGGACCGCTCCTGCTGCGCGACCTGCTCCGCCTGACTCGCCGCCCCCGTCGCCGCGACGTACTCCTGCTGCTGCCCATCTCCACCGCCCGCTGCACCAGAGCCGGCGCCCGAAGCAGGGTACTGCGCCCCGCTCGCAGACCGGGTCATGCCCGTCCCGACCGCGTACGCGGGCGAGACCGGCACCTGCGGCTCGTCCCCGCCCTGCGCGACCTTTGGGACCGCCTGACTCGAGTTGCGGCTCGTCAGGCGCGGGAAGGGAGGCGGGGGCGGCGGCACGACCGCGCTGGGCACCTTGGCGCGGCTGTTCCGTCTCGGGAGCGTTCTTCGCGCGGCTTCCGGGCTCGGGCGGCCGTTTGCGTTTGCGTTTGCGGATGGTGCCGGGCCGGTACCGCTCGCGCTCACGGACGGACTCCCATCCGAAGGACCCGCACCTCCCCATCGCGGGCCATCAAAGGGCGCCGGACGACCCGGCCAGTTCTCCCACAACGTCCCCGCCGGCGTCGTTCCCTCGCCTGCTGCGCCGCCCTCAAAAGTGTCGATACTCGCGCGGCTGTCAACGCCCGCGGTGGAAGCGACCGAGTGTCCGCGCAGGTGCGTGTACTGCGGACCGCCGGTCGACGAGTCGCGCGTGTGGCTGAGGGTGTACCTCCGGCCGCGGGTCGGGTCCAAGGCGGAAGTGAATTTGGAGGACGGGACAGTGTTGTGACTTGCGGAGGGGAGCGAGGCGTAGGTCCCGTGGCGGAGGTGCTGAGCAAAGGCGTAGAGGACGGCGATGAAGTAGACCTGCAGGTGGGAGCCTCGGTGTCAGTTTTAACCGCGTCGGATCCCGCCTCAGATGAGGTCGCTTCGCCACGCACCTTGAGCAGCCAGCCGACGACGAGAACAGCCGCGCTGAACCCGCGCTCACTCTGCCATACGCCCATCGCCGCGGCCGTCCGGGCCGCGTCGTCCATCGCCGTTCCGGACTGCGAGCCGCCCATCATGGCCTTTTGCGCTTCCGAGTTGGCGATCCGTTTGCCGTCGTGCGGGACGTAGACGTACCACACGACGGCAAAGAAGGCGGTGTAGACGGTGCCGACGAGGTGGTCGACGGCAAAGAGGTGGGCGTATTTCAGCGTCTTGTCGCCGTTCTCCTGTGGTGGCGGGCGAACTTGCGTCAGATTGCGGCCCTGTACGCTTCCTGGAGCACTTGGTCGAGCCCTTTGCCGTTCGAGAGGAGAGCGTGTCTGAGGACCGGAGGGACGGACGGACCTCGCTGATCTTCTGGAGTCCCCAAATGAACCCGACGAGACTGCCGATCGAGTAGAGGTACATCGTCAACTGGCCGAGGGGCTGGCTCAACGCCGCTCCGCCGCTGAGGATGACGGCGAGCATGCCGTAACAACCGGCGACCTTGTTCAGCAGCGCAAACAGCGAGACCAACGTTGCTCCTGCGCGCGTCGTTCACAGCCCGGTAGCCGCGCGAGAGGGTCAATATACCGAACCAACTGCTTCACGAGGCCATAACGGAGCGTGGAGAGCTCACCGAGCTTGAGGTCCATTCCGCAGAACGAGTCGAGCAGCGGCGTCGACCGCAGCCGCATCGCCATCCTGGGCCACAGCGAGCGCTAGCTGGGCGAATAACTGTTCAAGCGAGCGAGTAGCGGCACACAGCGCCGTCCAGGGGCGGCCTGCGGTCAACTCGGCAGCAAGGCGAGGACAGTCTGCCGGACGCCGAGGCAACAAACCCAAGTCCGACCTTTCGTCACTTTTCAAACCAGTTTTCTCAAAGCCCAGTGCTCGTTGCAGGAAGGAATCATTGCAAAGGATGTATTACGCATGGGAAGGGACGCCTGTCAGAAATCGGGGCGAGCCGCAAGACTGGGCTCGCGAGTTACTCGGTCATCCCGCTCGCGACCCCATCGCGCCGCCGTCCTCGCCTCGCCGACCACACGCACGCTCGGAGGCAAGCATCTGGCGGCGAGGGAGGAGGCAGGCGTCGACGGAGACGCGAGGAGTCATCACGCAGGCGTCCGGTCCCGTCCCTGAACGGGGGGACACGTCCAGTCGCAAGAGTAGTCCGAATCGAGTTGGGCGCGACAGTTCGTGCCGGAGAGCAGAGCTCCCCGGTCCGGCCGTCGCGCCTACCGCGAATTGCACTCAAGCGGTCCTCCCAGGGTCGGTCCTCGGTCCGCGCCGCGCAAATCCTGCCCCTCGCCTCCCCCCTCCCGAGCACGACGAGAGCTCAAAAAGGCCGGAGAGAGGCTCGAGACAGGGCTTGACGACACAAACCCAGAGGACAGAACTCGCCTGGAAGGCCGCGCCAACCTCGCGCACATCCCATCTTCGACCCGAGAGTCCGTCGAGAATCTGCTCCGGATGAAGCGGGTTCCTCGCATGCGCTGCCCGGCGGCTCTAGCCCTTCGGTCCTCCTCCTCCCCCGCCCCGCCGGCATCTCGAGAGCGAGCGCGCGACGGAGAACCCTGCCCGCCGACGGCAAAGGGCCAGCAAGAAGCAAAGCGGGAGAAGGGATCTTGGGACCGGTGCGGGCCCACCCTGGGCGGTGACACCCTTCGGCGCGGTGTGACGAGCCGGGCAGCGGTCCTCGCGCAGGGCTTGGCATCCAGAGACGGCTCGACGGACCGAGCAAAGTCGTGTCCTCGGCCGCAAAGGGGGCGAGGCACATGTGTTGCTGGTGGTGCGCGCCGTCGCCGTGAACGACTCGTCCGGCTGGGACCAGCTGGAAAGTGGGTTGGTAGAAGACTCGGACCTTGACCCCGTCGCGAAGGGGAAGGAGAGGAGCGCATAACACCCCTCTCCTCCTGTGAGCAGCGACGAATCGCAGTCTTTGCCGCTGGACGTGCGTGTGGGATGAAGGGGAAAACAAGGACCGGGACCAAGTCGGCCGCGTCGTCGGCCGGAGCAAACACGCATCCGTGGGCCCCTGTCTGCGCATCAATAAGACGCCCTCTCTCTCTCTCATTGCTCGAGACGGGATGCTGCGAATATAAAGACATGGCATGCGAGGGCGACGAGTCATACGAGACAAGGGGGATACGAGGAGGAGTACTGAGAAGAAAAAGAGGGGCGGGAAAAAGGGCAAAAGAGGATAGAAGAAAGCGCGCTCGAAGCTGCGCAAGGCGGCCAGTCCCAGACTGGTACTAGAGAGTGTGGTTCGGGAGGGCAAGAAGTGCGATTCCGGAAGGACATCCGGGGAGGAGGGTGAAAGGAGCGTTCGACGCCGTCGAGGTCGTCGAGGTGCGCAAAGGGAGGGCAGCAACATCGAGGGGTATCGAGAGGGGTATACGATGCTGCGTCCTGATCGCGCACCCGTGCAAAAGGTCGCCGCGGAGGAGTAGTAAAAATAGGGTGCCGGAACCTTGCGCCTAGAAGGCGAGTACCAAGGCCGCGACAGACGCGAGGCCGACGACGGTCGCCGCTCCGACGCGCGACACGCCCGCGAGAGCGCCGCCCGTCAAGTTGGCCTCGCCCGCCTGCTGCGTGACGGCCTGCAAGAAGCCCGATCCGCAGACCTGGCCGAGCCCGGTCCAGAGGTCGCCCTGCCGGCTCAGGAGCGGCGAGTTGGCGAGACCGAGGGCGTACGGCATCCGCGACTCCCATGCGACGTACGACGACAGGACTGTCTTGGTGCACGACGAGCACAGGACCGAGGACGACATGTTGGGCGACAGGAACAGGAACGGCAGGTTCGACGCGGACCACGTCTGCGCGTCCGGCAGGATCGACGGCAGGTCGAACGCGTGGACGCCCGAGTCGGCCGCAGTCGTTGCCTCGGGCGCTCCGGAAGCCGAGGCGGACGCCGCCGAGCCAGTCGACGATGCAGCCGCGGCAGACGAGCCCGAGCCGCTCGCCCACTGGCGGCGGAGGAGGCGGCGGGCCGCGCCCGTGATCTGAATATACAGGCTGGGCGGAGCCGGGATCGGGATCGAGTAGTCGGACTGAGACGCCGCGAGGACCGCAAAGTTGCTCTTGAGGGCAGGAAGCGCAGTGGCCGAAGTGGTGGCATTTGCGCTCGCGACCGACGCAGAGCCGGACGACGAGGCGTTCACGGACGCCGCAGCCGACGGCGAAGCGGCAGCTGCGGCCGAGTTGGACGCGGCGACAGAGGGGTCGACGCTCGTGGCGTTCGAGCCGGTCGAGGACTTGGGCATGGTCCGGTGCGCAATGTCGTCGGCGCAGAATCCGCCCGACTCGTCGCGTGCGCAGACGGCATTCCGGAGCGGGGAGAGGACGTAGAGCGCGTCGTACGAGCCGAGGACGACCTGGTTCCTCGCCTGGAGCTCGGCGGAGCAGTTGCCGTTGAACTGGCCGAGGAGGGACCGGAGGAGACCGTCGTCGCAGCCGGGCGCGCTGCAGAGGTCGGTCAGGGCGGACTGGATTTGCGATGCGGATGAGCCAAAGGCGGTGGCGTGGACCGAGGCGGACGAGGCGTGAAACGCGTCGACGGTGGTCAGGAGCGGGGTCGTGCACGTCGCGATCGCCTCGTCCGAGTTGAGAGCCGTCAGGAACGACTGGCAGCCGGACGAGATTGCGGAGGGAATGAGCGGGTTGCTCGCACCGCCCGTTGCTGCCGGCGCTGCTGCTGCTGCTGTGGGAGGCGGGCGCACAACGGCGACGGTGAGCGTTGATCGGCTGGACGAGAACAACAGCGTCGACGCGTAGGGTCACGTGAACCCGTGCGGCTCGACGCTGGCTCGGAGGGGCGACGCACCTGTTCCGGAAGCATGCGAGACTGCAGATGCGCTCACTGCGCTGATTCCTGCGGCGGCCGAGGCGGAGGAGGGGTGTGCGGACGAGGCGTCCTGAGCGAGGACGGAGCGCGGCGCGGCGACCGCGAGCGCGGCGACGGCGACGGACCACGCAGCGGACAGAGACGGCATCCGGGGCAGTGCGTTTGGCGGGCTGTCAACTAGCTGTGCAGCACCAGTTACGCTGTACAAAGAGCGGTGGGAGGCGGACCGAGGGCGAAAGCAGCCGCCAAGCCTCGCCCACAACGGCGGATCACTCAACACGCGCCAACTGTGTTGTCAATACAACCTCGGGGTAAGTCTTTTTCGAATAGCTCGAGGATGGATTTCTCGCGGACGGCAGGACCCTCGACGCCTGCCGCTACGGCCGTGCAGTGCGCAGCTAGACGGCGCTGAATGGCTCGCGGAAGAGCCGCAGTAGCTGCAGCAGCTGCAGCGACTGTCGCAGCCCGCGCAGGTCGAGAATTGCCCGTCCTGCCGTTCCTCGCGCCTCGCCTGCTCGCAACCTCGACAGCCTCGGCTTCCCCTCGCACGGAGCGGACTACGCAGCCCACGAGACGATCAGCGTCGTCGAAAGCGCAACGGAGGGTCGCCGAACCGGCAGAAGATGCGTGGGCCGAGGCGGCGAGGTGGAATCCCGTCAGTCCGGCGAGATGGAGGGAACCGACCGTAAACCAGCCGCAGGCCACAGCCTCTACCAGCGGTAAGCTTACTGCCGCCTTATGATGATCAAGCTTCCGCTGATGGTCGTCCTCACAGCCGTGCGCCTCGGTGCTGTTCCGCCCCGTTCGGCCGCCGCGACGTCTGGTGCCGCCTCCTCGTCCGGCGCCGACATCAACGCCGACGCAAGCAATCCGGTCGTCCCCGTGTGCCCCGCCAACCCAGACGATAGGACGTCAAAGACCGCAGAAGCCATGGCCGCCGAGCTCGAACCGGTACTCGCCCGGCTTCGACAGGCTTACCACGCCGCACCCGAGGCCTCGCCTCTCGAGCTCGTCAAAGCATCCCTCGCCGCGCTCAAACACCGGCCCAAGGATGGCTTCACAAGGTCCAAAGCACCTCCGACCCCGCCTCCTTTGATCCGTCTCGACCCGCAACCGCACGCCGGCCCAAAAAGCCGCCTCTGGACGCCGTTCCTAGTGCAGGCTCTCTTCCTCGGCGCCAGCGCTCTCGGGCTCCTCACCCGCCGCAAGGTCACTCAAACGACGCTCGGCGAAGATGCCCGCGGCCTGACGTCAGGCTCGAGGGAGCGCAGAGAACGGGCGGCGCGAGAGGCTAGGCAGGAGGCGGACGATCGGGTCGACCAGGTCCAGGCTCTGAACCTGCTCGTCGCCGCGCTCGCGCATCCCGAAGGAGCTTTCGCGCCGGAATCTCGAACGGCGCCGCAGGAGGAGGCGGAACTTTCACCGCGGGCGAGGTGGTACCGGGAACTGGCAGAGACCCAGACACTTGCCGGGCTCGTCCAGCGCGTCGAGCGGGAGCGCCTCCCGTATGACGGTCACACGATCCTGGCGTCGCTAAGCGCTGTTCGGGATTTCCACCCGCCTGCGGACTCCGCAGCCGTCGAGGCGCAGCAGACCGTCGGCCGGTGGGCCTGGAGCGCCTACCGCGGGTTGCACGCCCCGACCAGGACGGAAAGTCCGGCTACGTCCTCGAGCGGTAGCGTTCGAGGCCCGTCCGCTACCATCGACGAGAGCATCCTTCGGCACTTCCTCGACCTCTTGTACCCCTCCTTCGAAGCCGCGGAACGGCACTTCTTCCCCAAGGTTCAGAGGCGCACTTGTCCAGCACCCGCGACGGACCGACAGATCTTTAACGGCATCACAGAGCAAGTCCTCGCAGAGGGCGCAGCTCCGTCGCGCGCCATGTTGCGAGCTCTCGCCGAGACGGCTTGGCGGGCGCGCCGAGTCGACATCCTCGGGCGGATCGCCCTGTCGCGCACGGGCGACGATGTCGCCGAGCGGGCGAGTTTGAAGCTCTTCGCTTCGAGTCGGGCGCTCCAGCTTCTGGCGATGGACGCCCAGCGGCGCCGGCAGGCCGAGCTGGTCCTGCCGTGGGCAGCCGCGTTCGTCGAAGCGGTGGAGGCGACGTGCGGCGGCGAAGCAGGTTCGAATGCGCCCTCAGACCCGGCGGAGGTCGAGGCTGGGCTGCGATGCCTCACGCGTGAGCGAGCCTTTGCCGTCAATCGGCCTCTGGAGCCCTTCGTCGTCGACGCCACGCTGTGTCTGCTTCGATCTCCCTCTGCGGCGGACGTCTTGCGCCAGACCGAGGTCGTGAGCAGCGTATTACGTCACTGCGTCCGGAGCCGGCACCCGCGAAGGGCGGCGCAGGTCTTTGAGGCGATCCCTCGCGAGCTGGTCTCGCTCGAACACTATCGACCTCTCCTATCTTCCAGTCATGCACCCCTTGCCAGACGCGCATGGTTGCTCCTCGTCGCGCGTTCCTCCTCCAAGCCGGACCAGGCCGCGACCCGTGCGGCATTGGCTGCCGCAGCCAAATCCCCCGAGCCCGTCCCGCTCTCGTTCGCCTTCCGCCTCTTCCGCCGCCTCGACCGCCGCACGACACGCGACTGGAACGTCTTGCTGCGGCTCGTCGTGCGATACGGATCGGACCGGGTCGTGCAGCGCGTCGTGAAGCAGATGACGGCGAGCGGGATCGAGCCGGACCGGGGCACGGCGGTCGCGCTCGTCGGCCGGGAGATGCTGCGGTGCGACGTGCAGCGGAGAACCCTAGCGGCGACCCGCTACGACGATCGCGCGGGTTCGGGTACTCGGCCTCGAGGGGTCGCCGAGCATCCTCGGCGAGTCTCCGGCGCCGCCCAGATCCGCAAGGTCCGCCAGACGGCGCGCGAGTGGGACCGCAAGCTCTCGATCGGCGCAAGTCAGACCGAGCCGGCGGCCTCGCAGCTTGACATCCTCCCGAACCTGCTGCTGAAGAACGCGACGCGGTGGACGCGGGAGTACGACGTGCGCAAGCTCGTCGTCGTCGTGCGGTCCCACCTCGGCGTCGAGCTGGAGGCGGCTACGCCCCCGGGAGGTCCAGCGTCTATCGTCGCAGACCGGCCTAGGCGCCAACCATCGTCGCAAGGCGAGACTTCGCCCGCCCAGAGCCCGTGGACGCAGTTTGCCCAGGTCCGTCGACCCGCTTTCCGGACGCTCGCCAAGGCCTTCGAGCAGCGCGGACGGGCAGACCTTGCAGGCAAACTTCGACTTGCTCTCCGGCAGGAGACGGAGCTCGTCGAGCGTGCAGACCGTCGCTTCCGGCGGGCGAGGAAGCAGGGGCCAGCCTACCTGTAGCTCTACCTGCAACCACCTTTATGAGCCTATTGAGATGAGCTCGATCTTTTGACACGCTCCCGCCGAAAGTCGCGAGAACTATGTGTGCGTATCCTCAAGATCATCTCCTCCACATAGCTCCATCGGGCTTGGCGTGCTGTGCGGCTCCAGAAGAGCGGCTCCGCAGGAAACTCGAGTCAGCCGCCGGTTCTTCGCCGGTCTGTTCTGCACCACCTCACTCTTGTTGTTGCCGTTATCGACGAGCCTACGCCAGCATGGACATTGCTCAGCCTGCGCCGGCGATGCATCGCGGCAAGGCCGACGACCCGGCCTTCTCACTGCCGTCGCCGCCTTCGACTCCGCCCCCACTCGCCCATGCGGACGCCGGCGCATTCTCCCAGCCCGTACCAGAGCCCGCAGGCGATGCCAAGGTCGCCAAGACGAGCAAGGAGAGCAAGTGGGACATGCTCATAAAGGAGATCAGCTGTGGGGGCTTTTTTACCCCCTCCTCGACTGAGAGCTTTTACTGACCACTTGTCTGGACGCAGGCCATATCTCCCTAGTGCGTGCCGCATGATTCTTCTTGCTTGTATACTTACACGTATTGCTGATTGGTCAACCGCTCTCAGGTCATTGCAGGCTGGGGAGATGCGAGCGCCGGACCTTTGATTCCGTATATGCAAGGTGCGGTCGACGACTTTTTACCGGTCTCGAGGTGAAATGCGGTCTAACGCGAACTCCAACTCAGCTCATTACAACATCTCGTACACCGTCGTCTCGATGCTCTTCGTCGGCCAGGCGGTCGGCTTCTTGGTCGCGGCGTTGGCCAACTCCTGGCTCACTCGGAAGTTTGGACTCGTGAGGCTGATCCTCTTGTGATACTCCGAGTCGACAGTGGACTGATGTATTTTCCCGCTGCAGGGCAAGGTCATCGTGCTCGGCGCAGCAAGTCAGGCCCTTGCCTACGCCTTGCTGATTCCGGCGTTCCCTTTCCCGTCTTTCCCGGTCATTTACGCCGTCGGCGGATTCGGCATGGCGCTACAGGATGCGCAAGCGAATGTCTATATTGCCGGTCAGCCGAATGCCGAGGTCAAGCTCGGTTACCTCCACGCATCGTGAGTATACACATTGTCTTAGTCGTGCTTGAGCTCCTGCTGACCGCCAACGCCCGGCACAGCTACGGACTCGGCGCCGCAGTCGTACCGCTCGCAGCGACGGCGTTCGCTTCGGCCGGCATCTTATTCGCTCGCTTCTACTCCATCTCGTGCGGCCTGGCCTGCGTCAACACGGCCCTCCTCCTCTACGGATTCAGATTCAACTACGTCGTCGACGTCAGTGAGCCGGAGATCGAGGTCGCAGAAGCTCCGGGCATCCCTCCTGTTGCTACACAGCTTCGCGAGGCCGGTAACGAAGAGTTCGAGCTTGCTGAGCGTCCCCAGCCCGCCACTCCGGCCGAAAAATGGGACCAAACTGAACTCGAGGCCGGCCGGCCGAGTGTCAGCGAGTTCGATACGCGCTTCGAGACGCCTTCACGCGTCGCTGCTTCCAAGAAGCGCAACAGTATCATGCTGGACGCCCTCAAGACGCGAGCAACCGTCTTTGTTTCCGCCTTTATCCTGCTTTAGTGAGCCACTTTCTCTCGTATTCGAGATTGGCGGCAAGAAGCTTACTGGATGATTGCACAGCGTCGGCGCCGAAGTCTCGATGGGTACGTCGCAGGAAGCAGTACGCATCGATGCCCGTCTCACCTTCTCGTTTTACAGGCGGCTGGATCGTGACTTTCCTGCTCGACAATCGAAATGGCGGGCCCGAGTGAGCTCCTGTTCCTCCATTGTCGACGTCGTCTTCGGAAACCGGGCTGACTCCTGAGCTCTCGACAGCGCCGGCTATGTCGCGACTGGGTAAGTTCCTTTAAAACCCCTCCTTGCGAGAACAAGCTGACCCTGCTTCCCCCTCCCTCAGCTTCTGGCTGGGTCTCACGATCGGTCGTATCATCCTCACGCCGATCACGATCCGCATTGGGGAGAAGAGAGCCCTCTTATGCTACCTGACAATCGCTCTTGCTCTCGAGGTGCGCTCGCCCCGTACCTTTCACTGGTTCTGGAACCTATTCTGATGCCCGCATAATCTCGTAGTTCGCAATCTGGTTTGCAGACAGCTTGATCGGCAATGCGGTTGTCGGTGCGCTGTGGCCTCGTCGAGTCTTTTCTCTACCCCAGACTCACGCCTCCGTTCCGCAGTCGCCATCATCGGAGTCCTCATCGGGCCCTGCTATCCAGTGCGTCCCTTCGGAGACCTTACGCTCACCCTGTCTGGAACTGACAAAGTAACCGCTGCAGGTCGCGATCAGCGTCCTGACCAAGGTCATTCCCCGCCGCCTACATGCCGTCTCAATCGGGTTCTGCGCCAGCTTTGGTCAAATGGGCGCAGCCGTCTTCCCCTTCGCGGTTGGCGCCCTTGCGCAGAAGTTCTCTCCCGCTGCGCTGCAGCCCACCATGGTCGTCCTCTTCGCAGTGCAGATGGGCCTGTGGAGCCTGGTGCCCGCGCCGCCTCAGAAGAAGGACTGAGTCATGCAATCAGACACTTTGGTCCTATCGCATCATGGCGAGTTACTCTCGGGCAGCCTGTTAGCGAGACCGGGACGTCATGCAGAAAGAGGCTGTAACGACACGTTCAGTAGTACACTCCCATCATCCCTCCATCTCCTCGTCTTCCTCTTTGATCCCGACTTCCTCGCGACCCGCCTTCTCCAGGTATGACTCGTCGGCGAAGAGTTGTGTGAGCACAAACGTGCAGAATCGACGATCCGCCTGCGAAGAACCTCGCGGTCAGCCACAGCAGACCGGGGAATAGCGGAGAGAGCAGATGCGCACCCAGTAGTCCTGGTGGGCGGTGAGCGCATCCAGGTACTGGTTGATGCCGTCGCTCGGAAGGACGTAGTCGACGCAGCCACCGGCGTTCAGTGCCTTGAACCGCTTCTCCGCCCGGGCGACCCATTCGAAGTTGTCGGACCCCATGCCGAACTGAGGCAGTTCAGAAGGCATCCGTTTCATGGCTTCTTGCGGGCGAACAGTCGGCCTGCTGGGGCCGGCCGAAGCTCCCGCTGCGGAGGGCGCGGAGGCGCCCGTCGCTTCCGCCTGCTTCTCGCCCTGTTCCTTCGCCTGTTCCGCTGCTTGTTCCGGGTTCGGCTTCGGCTCGGCGCTGCTACTACCGCCCCAGAGACTCGACATGTCGAAGATGCGCGAGACGCGGTTGTATGCGTCGGACAGGTTCTGCAGGAGCGTCTGGTTCGTCGACGGGATCGGAACAGGCTTGATGAGCTTGGCGTAGCGCGCATCGACCGCGGCATTGAGGGCAAAGGCGACCGGATCCGTCTCAGCGTATACTGCTTCGTAGATGAGAAGTCAGCTCAGGCTTGAGCAGGAGGAGACACTTTGAAAGTCCGGTGCGCACCGTTGTAGACCGAATCGCAAGCCAGACAGCCGTAACGACCCGCGCGGTCTAGTGCAATATCTCGTCCGACGTCCTTCGTCCGTTCGCGGCCCTTGCGCGCGATCAACTGACCCTTCCCGAGGTGCAGGAAGAAGGCCAACGGACTGCCGACGAGGATGAGGGTCCGAGTGTCGAAGGCGAAGGTGAGACCTTCCTGCGCTTTCGGCGACGCCCGCTCCGGCGCGACGCGTGGTCCCGGAGTACGGACAGACAGCTCCGGCTGCTTGACAAAGGTCGGCTGGCTCGAAAGGATGTCGGCCGCCATGACTGAGCCGAGCGAGTGGGCGATGATGGAGACCTTGCCGCCCTTCGCCTCAAAGTCCGGGTTCCGCCTCGAGAATAAGGTATAGATGCGGTTGCATTCGCGCTGCGTCCGGGAGCAGATAGGTGTCAGTCCATCGAACCTGGATGCCCCACAAGAAAGGCAAGGTTGAGACGTACCACAACGGATCGCAGCATCCGGTCCTTGTGGCTCGGCGAGAGGTAGAACGGCACATCCAGAACCAGCCCCGACACGATCTGTCGTAAGAACGGGATACTGTTTGGGACTTCGATGTCGGCGAGACCGAACCGGTTCGCGAGGTGCTCGTCCGCGGCGTCGGCCGATTCGTCGACTTCGCCAAAGTCGAGTTCCGCGCGCCACAGGACGGGAATGAACTGCGCTCGCTTGCCCTTCAGGAGCGGAGAAAGCGTGGGGGAGGTCGAGAGCGTCGTACATGCCTGCGGGTCGATGAGACTTGGGTTAGAGGCGCAAGGCCGCAAGGGGAGAGAGCGCATGAAGGTGCCCACCGAACGGAACGCGTTGCACGCATAGACGAAAGAGAAAGAATCGTATGTGCCTGCGAGGCCCTGACCGATGCCATGGATGACGAGTACGAGCTCGTCCGGCGTTCCGATCTCGTCTTGGCGCAGCTGGACGGCTTCCTGCGTCTCGTTCGGCAGGGGTGCCTGCCCCGCTGGATGCGCATCGCTCGCAGTCGGGGCCGCGGGTGCAGTAGGATCAGCCGGACCCGAGGTCCCGACGAAGCGATTTCTCAAGCTGGCGAACAAGCCGGGCCCAGGCGATTCGGACCGTTTGTGACCCGAGGCGGGTGCGCCGATCGAAGCGGTGGATCCGGAGCGCGCGCAAGACTTTTCTGGCGTCGTCAGGGTAGAGCTTGTATCGCGGTCTGGCGTGGAGGGTCGCTCTACGCTCGGCGGCACGGCGGGCGGGACCGCAGGCGGCGCGGCGGCAGGCTTGGCCGCTGGCTTCTTCGGCGCCTTCTCCTGGAGGTATTCCCGCAACGCGTCCCAGCCTGCATCACATCCGCGCACTCAGGTTGTCAGTGCCGATGATCCAGTGAAAGCGGGCGAGGCCAGGAGGCGCACCTCGCAGGACGACCTGCCCGCCTCCGAGGCCCTTGCCGCTGCTCAAGAACGACTTGGAGACGCTCGCCATCATCCCCTTGGAGTAGACTCTGCCTCTTCCCGCGCTCTCAAAGATGACTTCGATGCCGAGATTTTCCTCCGTGCCGGCTTCGTTCTGCACGCCGAGCGAGACGGACAGGCGCTGCTGGGCTTCTTTGCCACCCTTGAGCGCCGAGGCCAGTTCTGCGGCGTACGCATCGTCCCATGGGCGGATCGAGTTGTAGGCGCGGTCGAGCGCGGCAGCGAGGGGCGGATCGACCGGGTAGGGTTTGATCTGATGTGCTGGGAGGGAGCCTGCGTTCGGGGGCGGAGAGGGGGGCGCGTAGAACCAGTGGCAGAGGAGAACGCGGACGGGCGTGCCGGACCAGAACGCCGGGTAGAGGACGTGGTGTAGAAGCGAGACGGTGAAGAGATTGTCGAGTCCGACCGGGACAAGGTACGGCGAGTCGCCCGGGTCCGCCTCGTCCTCGTTCACGCGCCGGATGCCGCCCTCCCCTTTGACAGTCTCCTGGCTCTTCTTCTCGTCCCGGCGCTGCCGCGTCTCGGGATCCTTCTGCAGGGCCCGCCACGCTTCTTGCAGCCGCTCCTCCTCGTCGTCGGAGAACGCGCGCCACTCGCTGCTCGCGATCGGCTTGTTCCGCTTCTCCGAGACGGGAACCGCCGCCGAGGGGGCCTCAAGGTCGCTCAAGGGCGGACCTCCATGGAGGAAGCGGGCTTGTGGTTCCGGCGCCGGGGAAGGGTCTTTCGAGAGCACCGTCGCTAGTCCCGACGGCGAGAGCGGTCTCCCGCGCAGCGACTTGACGTCGCCGTCGCCCTGGTCGGCGCCGCCCTTCTCGCCGCTCATCTCGACGTCCGCAACCGCGATCGGCTCAGAAGCCGCCTCCTCAATCTTCTGCTGAATGCCCTCGACGCGGTCCTCGCGCGGACGGGCCGAGGGGGACGGCGAGCGGCTGCCGGCGCCCTTCGGGGAGTCGAGCGGGCTGATGTAGCCGAGCGCCTCGGAGGGCGTCAGGACGTGTTCCGAGCCGACTCCGTGCAGCGGATCTTCGCTGCCGGAGAGGCCAAAAGTGAAGTAGTCGCCGGAAACCGGGCTCATCGCGGCGGCGGCGGGCGGTGACTCGAGAAGTCGCCGGTTCGAAGGCCAAGTCTGCGGGACGAGAATTGGCATTAGCTTGCTTTTCCCAGGAACGCTCGCCAAAGCCCTGTAGCCTGCTCACGCTGTGCGCTTCCGTCGCAGCTCTGCGAGGCGAGTCACTTGGTCCGGGCGAAAGGCTCGTGTCCGCAGTCTGTAGGCTCGCCCGCCGGTTTGTCGACGACGCCGATAGCTCTTCGGGCGTCAGTCAGAGCGACAAGACTGCGCTCTGCGCCTCACGTCGTGTGAACTGCGGGCGGTGACGCGCAAGACTTCCGCTTTCACGCGATACTGGACGAGACAGGGGGCAACAGAGAGGAGAGCGTACACCTGCTCTCACGCGCGAATTTTTTGTGTTATGCCAGAGTTCAGCCTACTGGTTGCAAGTGTCAAGGAAAGGTCCCGGGCTGAGACGGGCCGGATCGCGGAAAGTTTGGTGCAGGTCCGCGACGGCGACCGCCCTCGCCGCGACTCGCCGTCCCTTCGATGCATGGCTCGTCCGCCTTGCGGCAGGGTCAGCCGAGCCGTATGGTCCGTCGCCTCCAGTGCGCGGTCCAGGAGCAATGGGCTTGACGATCGAACACTCGCGCTCCGGCAGCGACCAGGGAGCGGGGTGCTGCGGGCCGTGAACGACCTTGCGACGAGGGCCGGCGGAGCTTGGACGGCGCCGGACGGCTCGAGAAGCATCTCACTCATGAGTAGAGACGTGCTTCATGCAGTGTTCGCCGTCTCCGGGACCTCGAAGGCTGCTTTGAGTGTCTCGAGTACCTGTCGCGGCACAGTCAGCCTTAGTTTCTCTTGGCAGCGGCTCGTCAACTCGGCCGCACCCGTTCGTGTTCTGCTTCGGCCTGTGCCAACGGTCTCTCAACCGTCTCGAGGCGTTCTGCAATAGAGGCGTGAGCGTCCATGCGCGGGTTAATGGAGGCGAAAGAATCGGAAGGCTCACTCTCGAGGAGCTTGCATCGCTTCTCGACAAAGTCTCGGGCGTGCCCGACCTCGAGCTCGAGATACAAGTCCTGCGGGCCGGCTGCGACGACAACGCGGCCCGTATCGTTGCTGGCCGGACAGGCGGAGTCAGCCTTTCGTTCGTCGAGGTACCGTCTGAGAAGGGAGCTGGGAACGGACACGATGCCCTCGACGGTGAAGCCCATGCCAATATCAACTGGAAGCTCCATGCGCTTGTTATTCTGCTTGCGGGCTTCGAGGACCGAGTCGAGGCGGGCGACGAGGTCCTGGTGCTGGCGGAGGAGCGTCTCGACGGCCGCTTTGCGCTGTCGGAGCGCTTCCAACGAGGCGGACGGCTGCTGCAGAGCTTCCATACTTGCCAGGTGGCCCTCTGCTGCCGTCTTAGGTGCTGCGGAAGCGGTGTAACGGGAGGAAGAGCCTCGCTCGATCGCCTCGTCCGGATCACCAAAGTTGCTTATCCTCGCTCTCACGCCCCGTAAACAGCGCTCTGCGACCGGTAGAACACAGGCTGCCAGGAGCTCTAGCTTAGGAGCTAGCAGGACTGGTCGGCCGCTTCGTTCGTCTCCTCCATCTCGACGTCACCGGGCGCCCGCGCCTGCCTGGTCTAGACTACCCGGGCCGTACACAGCAAACAGCGCCAGTACGGAGCGACAAACACCGGAAGAGGGCGCTACAAGCAGCGCCGGCGTCGCAAACGTCGCTGGATTTGCGGAGCGGTCAGTCCCGTTGGGGCACCTCTCGCTCAAACACCCGTCGCCATGGCCGTCAGGGCTCACGCTGTCCCGTTCCACAGTGTTTTCGACCTCAAAAGGATCGCTTTGGGCCACGAGACGCTTCGCCCACCATGCCTCCGGCCGCCCGACTAAACTTTCCGTCCGCATTACGGACCCCGAGCCTGTCAATAACGACCAATGCGCCTCCGCAACGCTTCCGAGTCCAAGGCTGGGATCCGGTCCTCATCATCTCTCAGGTCAGCATGCGCTCCGTGGCCCTTCTCGCTCTTTGCATGCTCGCTGATGTGCTCGACCCCCTTCCGCGGCGCAGATCGTGGCCATCCAGGCGCTGCATTACGTCTTCCTCGCGCTGGCCCTGCCGCCTATACTCAGCATCCTCTGCCCGGCCTCCTCGCTCGACTATGAAGGTGGATCGACCTCGATCGCACTTGCCATGGACTGGCGAGCCTTTACCGGCCGGACCGTCTCGGGCCTGCCCGCCCGCAAGTACGCCGACGCGGGTCTCGCTTCGCTCCATGCCGCGAACGCATCACTACCGGACGGACTCAGTCAGGAAGGAGTCGTGAGGGGCCTCGTGCGCCTCGTGCCGAGAAATTCGATGCGAGGGTGGGCCGTCGCGCTTGGATGGGTCGTCGCTTCCATGGGCGAGTGAGTGCATTCTTCAGGGCTTTCGGAGCAGGACCAACTCAGAACCTTACACGAAATGCTCCCCTCGCAGCATCTTCTCGCTGTACCACCTCGTCCGGCGACCGACCCACATCCTCGACTTTTCGCTCACGCTCGTCTTTGTCCACCTGATCCTGACGATCTACTACTCGTCCTCGTTCCCGACGTCGATCTTCTTCTGGCTCGTCGTCGCCCTCTCGTCCGTCGCGCAGATCGTCCTCGCCGAGCAGCTGTGCGTCCGCAGGGAGATGCGCGACGGCTTCTCGGCGAACGACATGACGCCCTATGTCGGCGCAAATCCCTTCGCGTCGCCGGTACCTGATTCAGACTTTGAGTTGGGGTCTGTACATCCACGGGAGGGCAAGAACGGTGCGGGCGGCGGCGGCGGAGAAGGGTACCTGCGGGTCCCGGGCTCCGAGACCCTGGCTTGACCGGCCGGGATTCGCTCACCTCCGACGGGCCGGCGTACGCGATCCCTTCTTTCGCGCTCCCCTCAGTCCCCTGACGCCACTGTTGTACTCCCTGATCTGCGTATTCCCACCTGACGAGCTGGCTATGCATTGCATTTCCTGTACGCGAATGATTCAGAGACCCTTTTTCACTCGAGCACACCCGAGTCGTCGTCCATGATCAGGCGGTGACCTACAGCTAGTCAGCACGATTTACGCGCAAAGTGACTTCGTTCCTGGTGTGGGCGGAAATACCGAGCGCGGCCAAAGTCAACCTGCGCGACCGAGCAGATGTCAATTCTTGCATCGACAGGTTCATCTCTTCTGACCTCTCGAGCCCGACACGCGCGCCGTACAGAGCACGCAGAAGCACGCAGGGCTCAGCTGCGCGTCGACGTGCGCCCGGCGGTCGCTGACTCGGCGAGTTGCAGCCGACAAGGCGTCGCGCCGACGACCACTCAACATGGATTCACACGCTCCGCCCGCCGCCTCCAAAGCGCCGCGCGTCAAGTCGAGGTCACCGAGCGTAACAGCATGGGCGAACGCTTCCGGTGCACGCGGCGTCTCAAGCGATGCTGCCTCCGTGCCGCCTCCGCCCCCTGCTCCCGGCGCCGGCCCGGTCATCAAGGACAGCAAGCGCTTCGACCCGCCGAGCGAGACGCTGATGCAGCGCATGGGTGGACCGAGCGACGGCAAGGCAGGCGTCGGCAAGGGCGGGATCCGTACAAAGGAGGAGATCAACCAGATTGTGTATGAACACTCGAAAGGTACGTCGGACTCTCCGGACGTCCCTTGACGGCACTCGGGACTGATTGGCGTCCCTCGCCCGCATCGTTCAGGGTCGAAGCACTTCGGTGAGCCTTGCTTCCCCGGAGCTTCCGTGTATCGCCCGAAGGAAACTGAACGATGAGGGTGCGCTCTGCAGAGGACCAGCGCCGGCGCGACCAAGACACCCAGGCCAAAGTCGAACGCCTGCGCGCAGTCCTCGTCACGAAGGAAGCCGAGGCGCACGGAGACGAAGAAGCCTGTGTCGACGCCATCCTCGAACAGCTCGAAGAAAAGCGAGACTTGAACCGCACGATCGCCCTCATCGACGCAGACGCCTTCTACGCTGCTTGCCACCAGCGCGAGGACCCTTCGCTCGAGGGCAAAGCGTTCGGAGTCGGTGGCGGCATGCTCACGACGGCGAGCTACGAGGGTAGGCTTTTCCGCCTTCCCTCCCGCTGCGACCTATCACTCACCGCCTTTCGATCCTTTGCAGCCCGCAAGTACGGCTGCCGCAGCGCGATGCCGCTCTTTCTCGCGAAGAAACTCTGTCCGCACATCATAAGCCTCAGGCTCGAGCCGCAGCTGTACATCCAGGCGTCGAAGGAGATCATGGCCATTCTGGAAGGATACGGTCAGATCTCGCCAGCGAGCCTCGACGAAGCATGTCCGTCCACAAGTTTCTATCCTGCCCTCCCACAAAACGAGATCGCTCATCCTTTGTGGCCTTCAGACCTCGACCTGACGGATTACTGCGCGACCGAGAAGGTCACGCCGACGGAAGCGATCGGCCGCTTGCGAGCGGAAGTTTTCGCCAAGACTCGCCTGACCGTCTCGGCCGGCGTCTCCCCAAACAAGACGATCTCCAAAATCGCCGCGGATATCAACAAGCCGGACGGGCAGTTCGTCGTCGACCCAACCGCCGAAGCCTGCATGACCTTCATCCGCGATCAGCCCCTCCGCAAATGCTACGGTATCGGCCGGGTCACCGAGACCCTCCTCAACGGCCTCGGTCTCTTCACCGTCAACGACATCTACGTCCATCGTCGCAAGCTCTACCTCTTGCGCGATCACGTCGGCTTCCGTTCGCTCTTGAGCCTATACCTCGGCCTTGGCTCGAACAGCGTTCGTCGCGCGAAACGCGGAGACCGCAAGTCGTACGGCGCGGAGAAGACGTTCCACCCGACAAGCGACCGGGCGCAGCTGGATGACATGGTGCGCCGGATCGCGAAATCACTCGCGAAGGACGTCGCGCGGTCTCAATTTTCCGGTCGGACGATCACGCTCTCCATCAAGCACGGTACGTTCCGTATGGTCGTCTATGTACCCTGTCAGAATGCTCACCCCCTCGTCTTTCTTCCAGACAACTTCCAGCGCGTCAGCCGCGCCTTCACGCCCGGCAACAACATTTGGATCAACTCGTACCCGGACATGGTCAAATACGGCTTGATGCTCCTACACAAGGAGATTGAGGTCCGTGCCGCCGCCATTAAGCGCGGGGAACCCGTCAAAGGCGGCCGTAATCCGGTGCTGAAGGCGCGGCTGCTCGGATTGCGCTTGACAAACTTGCGCGACGACCGCGAGCTCGCCAAGGGGAACAAGCTCGATAGCGTGCGTTCTGCAGGACTCCCCTCGCTTCGTATCGCAGTGCTTGCTGACCCCCCTCCGCGCGCCGCTGAAACAGTACGTGACTTCGAAGCCGGCCAAGCAGTCGAACGTGATCGACCTTCTAAGCGACTCGGATGATCCCGACATCCTGCACGACTCGCATGACGAAGAAGAGGAGGACGACGGCGATGTTGAGCGCCGCGCCGTCGAGCGGCTCGTCCAGGAGGCGCAGATGCACGCCGAAGACGGTCACGACGTGGCCGACTTGCCTTCGATCCCGTACTCGTACATCGGCGCCGGCATGTCTTACCGCGGCGGATGGATCACGACCGACGACGGCGAAGGCGACGAGCAGGAAAAGCAGCGGGCCGAAGCCGCCGCTGCGGCCGAGGCGGACGCGGACGACGACGAGGAGGACAATGCGCTCGAGAGCAAGACGCGCTCTCTGACGACGCAAAGCGCTCGCAACGCTGCCGAGGTGGACGACATCACCCTGTCCGACAGCGAGGAGGAGATCGGGGACGCCGGGAAGCGCAAGCGGTCTCCGGGCCGCGAAGCGTCGGCGGGTCGCGCCAAGAAGGCGAAGACATCCGCCTCGACGGCGCAGTCGGCCGCAGCTCCGCGCGAGTACACCTGTCGTGAGTGCTGGGCGGATCAGACTAGTTTCCAAGATCCCAGCTGACGCTTCCGGAATCGCGACAGCCATCTGCAGCCGGACTTTGGTCGGCAGCGAAGCGGCGATGAGCGGCCACATCGACGATTGTCTTACGCGCTCGGAAAAGCGGAGCAAGAAGAAGCAGAGCAAGGTGTCGAAGCCGACGGCGGGGAAGGCGCGACCTGCGGCGTGGCCGTCGTCGAAGGCGAAGCCGGCCGCCCACGTCGGTGGTACCTCGAAGGCGCGGGGCGGCAGCAGTATCTGACGCATCTAGCTTGTTGTGTAGTCCCGCGTGCGCTGCAACCGACAGCTTCTCCATTGTGATTGCGTCCGTCAGGCGCTTAATCCAAGTTCAAGTCGCTCGCGGTCGCGTGGTCGCTGGGCCTTCGCCAATTAGTCGGGCGCGCTGCGCTTCACTCGCGCTGCGTCTCCCGCCGTTCGCTTTTATCATATATCAATGCGACCCCCGTCTGGTGTCCCATTGCCGCTTTTCGCAATCCCCAACCCGCAACTCGCAATGCGATGCACCGTATATGTATTCGGTTCCTTACTTCTCGCAGACTCGGACGTGGCTACTTCGACTGCGAGCGATGTGCGCGTCTTCTCGAGCTGAGCGAGCACTACATAGAGCGGCCAAATCCCCACATGTCCGAAATTTTGGTGTCCTCATCGGCCTCATCGGCCTCATCGAATCGCCGAGTTCGGATGCAACCGGTGCAGGTCTCTCTCTCCTCGCTTAACTGATACTTGTACTCTTGTACCCTGTATACTCCCGGATACTATCGAGCAGAACTTGTTGCATGCCCCGCGCCGCTCACAGGCTCGTGTCCGTCGCCGCACACCTCGCACCCTCGTCCGACTCCTCTCCACCCCACGTCCCAGCCACGATGACCAGCTTTGACCGCGCCGCTCTTGACAAGGGCCCGAAGGAGCTCAAGAACAAAGGGCTCGTCCTCTTGACGGCGCAGACGCCGAACGGTAACAAGCCAGCGTACCTCCTCGAGGAGCTCAAGGCCGTCGGCGCCATCAGCGGCTATTCTTTCATTCCGACTTCTTTCAAGGACAACGAGCAGGTGGGCACATCTCTTCGGGCTCGGAGATTTGTTTACGGACTAAAACCGTGACGTGCAGAAAAGCGAATGGTTCGAGGCCGTCAACCCGAACGGCAGGATTCCCGCTCTTCTCGACAATCGCGAAGGCAAGGAACCGCTCCGCGTGTTTGAGAGTGCCGCCATCTTGATGTATCTCGCAAAGGCATACGACACCGACTTCCACTTCCACTTCAAGGACGACGACCTCGAAACCGAGATGATCAGCTGGATCTTCTTCATGTCAGTCTCGCTTTCCCCACGAGGGGCCTCTTTCGTTACGACAGCGTTGCTCATGAGAACGAGTGAAATCTGTCTGGCAGCCAAGGTGGTGTCGGTGAGTTGAATTGGTCGCTGCAGTCGATATCGCCACCGTTTAAGCGATCCTAGATCAGCGGAATCTGGCGGAATCTGACGTGCCGGTAACAGGCCCTATGCAGGGACAGGCGAACCACTTCTTCCGCTACGCGCCCGAGAAGATCCCGTACGGCATCGAGAGGTCAGTTTCAGGCGCTCTGTACCGAATGCCCTCTGCGGACAGATCCGCTGAAACCGGGGGTCGCCGCAGGTACCAGAACGAGACCAAGCGCCTCTACGGCGTCTACGAGGACCACCTGACGGGCAAGAAGGACGGCGTGAAGAAAGAATGGCTCGTCGGCGGCAAGTACTCGCTGGCTGACATGTCCACCGAGCCCTGGTGAGTTACCGCGCCTCGAGTCTCCCGATGGTCGTCCTCTTCGCGCAAACTGACTTTGCGTGCGCGGACAACAGGATTCGGTCGGCTGGCTGGGCTGGCGTTGACATCAACGAGTTCCCGGCGCTCAAGGCCTGGATGCTGCGCATCGAGGACCGCCCGGCGACTATCGCGGCGCTCAAGATCCCAGAGCAGGACATGCGTACCAGGATGAAGGAGGACCCGGACCTCGAGAAGAAGGTAATTGCCGAGTCCTCCGCCTGGATCATGAAAGGGAACGCGCCGAAGAAGTAGCGCTGTAGGCTAGCAGCCGTATATGAAATCGCCAGATTTGTTCAAGCTCGACGGAAGAGAACTTTGGGAAGAAGCTCGCAGCGGCGCGCTGCCGCCGAGCTGCAGCTGTCGACCGGACCGGCCGGACGGGGCTCTGGCAACCGCGCCCTGAACAGCGAAAAGGAACGACGGTCTGACTGCGTGGCCGTCGTCGAAAGCGAAGGCGAAGGTCGCCGTCGCCAGTGTGACCTCGAAGGCGCAGGGCGGCAGCAGTATCAAGCGTATCAAGCTTGCGTTGTAGTCATGCGTGTGCTGCAGCGAATAGACTTTCCTTCAGTTGGTGCGTCGGTCGCAAGTTCAGTCGCCCGCAGTCGCCCGCGGTCGCTCGGCCATCGCCAGCCAAGTCGAAGTCGGCACCACTTGCGAGCCGGTGCCCGGTTCTCATTCCACCTCCGCACTCCTGACCGCCGCTGCACCAGCTCAGACACCATGTCTATCGCCAACAAGGACATCCCTTCGACCCAGGTGCGCCTGCGAGCAGCGCGCGGCGCTCCGAGTCGGCTCGAGGCTGACCAGGGACGATGACCTCGCCGACGTGCTGCAGCTCTTCGACCTCATCAAGCAGGGCATCGAGGGCGTGAGTCATCTTGATTAACTCTTACAGGTACCCTCCGGGTGCGGGCGCGGGTGCTAGAGCCTTACAGCTGACGGAGACCTCTTTCACGCCGATCTTGGCGACCCGATCCTGCGACCGCTTCTACGCCCTCGCTTCGCAGATGGCGGAAGCGGAAAAGAAGGACCAGATGAAGAAGGTTAACGGTATCTTTGAGATGCACGTCACGAACGGAGGGAAGGAGGGCGTCTACACGATTGATCTTAAGAAGGTAAAGCGACGGCCACCCGGTTCCGGACCTTCAGTACCATACTGACTTCGAACTGTTTCCGCGGCACGCAGGAGGGCCAGGTCTACCAGGGTCCGGCCAAGCCCAAGGCTGATGGTGGGACAAGGGAGCACGCGCGCCGACCGGAAGGACCGCAACTCATGCCGCCGTTCTCCTCCGCAGTAACGATCACCCTCAAGGACGAGACCTTCCAGAACTTGGCCGACGGCAAGGTCAACGGACAGAAGGTAACTCCTCCTTCCCAGCTAAGCACAACCAGTCCGGCTGACAAGCCCCTTACCGTCGCGCAGGCTTTCATGTCCGGACAGCTCAAGGTTCGCCTTCTTCTCTTCGCCCTGCCCCGGGTTCCGCTCGGACTGACCCCCGGTGAGACCTGCGACAGGTCAAGGGCAACATCATGCTCGCCACCAAGCTCGACACGGTCCTCAAGTCGGCACAAGCCAAGTCCAAGGCTTGATTACCCAAACCTCTCGCTTCCTGCCTCAGTAGTCTCTTTCGTGTCTGTACCGTATCTCGACCCCGCGCGATCGATGAGAGTGATAATAGTTTGCACAGGTGACGAGTCCAAGCTCCGACACAGGAAACGGGAAAGAAACGAAACCCCGGAAGGCGGTATAAGTGAACGAGGGTGTAATAGGAGAAGCGCGAAAGTCTCCAGCGAGAGAGGTAGACCGATAAAGAACGAAGTAAAGGGAGAGAGAGTATGAAAGAAAGACGAGATCGAACGGAACTACTTGCGCGATCGGAGGCCTTCCCTCCGTGGCCGTGACGGCATTGCCTCCGAAGTGGCGGACGCCGCTGACGGTCTTGCCGAGCCCCGCTTCGTCCGCGTCGTCATCTCGGACCGTTCCACCGACGACTCGCGGTCGCTCGACGCCGGGCTGGAAGGCGCCGGCGACTCGGGGTCGACCTCGCTGCCGAGGCCGGAATCGATGCGCTTCATCTCCGGCGCCTTGCGCTGCCGGAGCTTCTCCGCCTCGAGCGCCTCTGCCGCCTCCGCCTCGGCGCGCTTCTTGTCGAGCCCGGCGAGGACAGCGACGAGGGGGTCGTCGCCCTTAGCGGGGACGCGGAACGACGAGAAGGCCTTGTCGGCCCACGTGAAGTACTGGCCGTAGTTGCACGTGAAGTAGAGGTGGTGCAGCGTGTGGTGCGCCGGACCGTTGATGTAGTGCTCGAGTGGGTGGTCGCACAGCATGTCCGAGTCGTGAATCTGTGCAGCGAGGCGGGGTCAGGGAGGGACGCGAGGGATAGGAGCAATCCGCCACTGGACGTACAAAGATGGACCACAGGTTGACGAACGAGAACAGCCCGATGAACATGTACTTGTGGATCGGGAACATGTAGCAGGCCGCGTGGTAAGGAACCGACTGCAGGTAGCCGTCGACGGGGTGGAAGGCGTGCGAGGCGAACGGCGTCGGAACTGGACGGGTAGACGACGGTCAGCAAGGGTTCGGTCAAGGCAGTTCAGGAGTGTGCACGTACTGATCCACTTGTGGTGAGGCTTGTGAAGGCGCTTGTAGAGGAAGGGAATGTGCAGCCACCGGTGGACCCAGTAGATGCAGAAGTCGGTGAACCACAGGAAGAACGCCGCGCTGAAGGCCATGTACAGCCACGGCAGGACGCCACCGCGCTGCCCGAACGGACCCTCCTCAATCGTGTCGTACAGCATGCTCCAGCCGCGGACGTCGCCGACGAACCAGGGGAGGGTCAAGAGGTCGAGCATGGGGAACGCCTCGAGCGAAAAGTTGATCTCCTTGCGGACCTGGTTCTTGAGGAACCGCGGGTGCGACTCCATGCGACGGTCGAAGATGGTGTAGTACGAAAACGTCGCGACGGAGAAGTAGAGGAGGAAGATGCCGACATAGGTGATGCCGTACAGCGAGAGGGCCTGTCGGACGAGGCTATCCCGTCCGAGGGACGACAATCCGGGGATGGACGCGACGACCTGCCTCACCGACTCGAAGCCAGCACGGACGGACGAGAAATCGCACGCTGCGACCGAGGCTTTCCAGTCTCCGCTGGCGAGGGCGGCGACGGCGGCGGCTCCCTTGGGGCCGGCGTATTTCGTGAAGGGGTTGTCGAGCGCGGCGTACAGTCGGTCGCCGACGTACTCGTCGAAGTAGTGCAAGGGGATATCCATGACCTCACGGAGATTGTCGAGAGGTGAGTCGGGGGAGGGGACGCGGTGCGAGGCAACAACACAATGTGGCGCAGGGCGAAGGGCGACGAAGGGCCTGTGATCAGGCTGCAAGGGGGATGATCGCGGTCAGCGACGGATAATTCGACCTTTTCGAATGCGTGCGAAGCTGTGCGGCGCAACAGCGGGGCGCCCTGTGGCTGTGGTCGGCAGAAGAGCCCGGCTCCAAGCGTACCGACGGCACGCGAGCGTCGAACCACCTCGTCCACCGCCACTCGCACCCCCGGATCCGCCTCGGTCGCGCGCTCGATAGCATTCATCTGGGAAGCTGGGTAGACTGACCTGGTCTCAAGGGCGCTCGTGCGGTTGTCGAGGCCGGCGGGGAAACGTTGGGCGCGTGCTGACGGCTGCCCGCGGAAGAACCTCGTGCGGCGTTCGGCACGGTGCGGCGGACACCGAGAAGCGGCGCAAAGGGGCGGACAGGCAGATGCAACTGCGTGTCGAAGCTGTCGCTGTGTAAGGGAGCGACTGGAGACCTGAGAGAGCGGGCGTGGCGGATGCAACTCGGTTCGCGAAACTTTGCTCGAGTCGAACCACAAACCTCGGATGAGAAATTCCTCGGCCTCGGAGTTGCGCTCGCTTCCGCCCGTCACCTTCTTAATGCTCCTATACTATTGCAGTGTTCTGGCAAACACTCTAAAATGCAGGCGAGGGGGATCCGAAGTCCAGCCGGGGCCTCCAAGTAGACAGCGTAAAATGTGAGACACGCGGGTAAGGCGAGGCGACATTCTGGCTTAGTCCAGCGTGGCAGCTGCCTGGAAGTATCTTCGAATACGACGTAGTGCACTAGCCACTCGCTTGCGAGCTGCGAGCGACTGGACGACGACGACGAGTGGTCGCCGCGGAGAGAAGCGTCAAAGGCGTCGACTCGCTCGTCCGCCCCGCCCACGCCTCGCTGCTGCTGCTGGACATGACCGACTCGCTGCAGCCGATCGACCACCTCGTGCGGCGGAGCGCCAAGCGCGCGCACTCGCTCTTTGCGGGCGACCTCATCTCGGACGACTCGACGCAGGACTTGCGCAGGTACGCCGCGCCCGCGCTGCCCGCCCTAAGGGTTTCTGTGGGCTGAATTGACGCATACGGTCCGCGCACAGCACCAAGGTCCGCCTCGGGAGCAAGATTGATGCCGAGTACCGGAACGCCAAAGTCCTCCCCGCCGCCCTCGTCGCACAACAAAAGGGCGGCGTGGGCCCCGCTCGCCCGGCTGGCCCTGCGGCCGCAGGCGCACAAGGACCGCAGAGGAAATTGATCGAGGGTACGTCCGGCGGCCGAGCGTCTCCGCGACGAGCCAGACTGACACGGAGATGATTTTGGCCTGCAGGTCCGATGGCGCAGACCGTCGAGCAGCTGAGGTGAGTAACGGTGGTCGAGCTGATCTGCGCACTTGGACTGACACGAGCGAACACCTCCGCAGCTCGCAAGCCCTCACCACGACCTCTCAGAACGGCACCTCTGTCCCCGTCTCGCACGCCCAGCCCACTCTCCTCTCGCAATCGCTCATCCGAAGACGCGAGGCCCGACAAGTCAAGCCGGACTACCATGCCCAGTGGAAACTCACCCGCGTCATCTCCGGTCACCTCGGCTGGGTGCGCGCGGCTGCCGTCGAGCCGGGCAACCAGTGGTTCGCGACCGGCGCAGGCGACCGGGTCATCAAGGCGAGTTGTCCCGCTCCCCTTGATGTACGAGATTATGGCCAAGCTGACTTCGGGCCGTCCGTGCAGATCTGGGACTTGGCGTCCGGCGAGCTCAAAGTCTCGCTCACGGGCCACATCTCGACCGTCCGCGGCCTCGCCGTCTCGTCCCGCTCGCCGTATCTCTTCTCGTGCGCAGAAGACAAGGTTAGTTGAGAGACCCCGAAGTGTATCCTGGAAGAGCATCAGGACTGACCTGAGGTTGGGGTGCAGATGGTCAAGTGTTGGGATCTCGAGACGAACAAGGTCATCCGGCATTACCACGGCCACTTGTCCGGTGTCTACTCCCTCGCGTCAGTACTCCCTTCGTCTTCTTCCGCGCTCCGTGACAGCTGACGTCTTGGCCTTCCGACAGCCTCCACCCGACTCTGGACGTCCTCGTCACGGCAGGACGGGATGCTTCCGCTCGCGTAAGGAGGCTGCAAGCTACAACCTACACAGTATAGACACACCTGATCCCTCGATGTCGCGACAGGTGTGGGACATCCGAACAAAGTCGCAGGTGCACGTCCTCACGGGCCACACCGGGACGATCTCGACCGTGCAGTGCCAGGAGAGCGACCCGCAGGTCATCACGGGCAGCATGGACTCGACCGTGCGATTGTGGGACCTTGCGGCGGGCAAGACGATGACGACCTTGACGCACCACCACAAGAGCGTTCGGTCGATCGCGGTGCACCCAACCGAGTACAGCTTTGCGACCGGTTCGGCGGGCGGCAACAACATCAAGAAGTGGGCGTGCCCGAACGGAACCTTTGTGCACAATTTTTCGGGCCACGACGCCATCATCAACTCGCTCAGCGTCAATGCGGACGGCGTCCTGTTCTCCGGCGGTTCGTCCCGTCCCTCCTTGCTAATACTTCCTTTCGCCGCGAGCATCGGCCAGTCGCCCGGATGCTTACTCTGGCTATGTGCCTTGTGACTACAGGCGACAATGGCTCGATGACCTGGTGGGACTACAAGACGGGCCTGCCCTTCCAGACGTCGAACGACATTGCCCAACCCGGTTCCCTCGACGCCGAGTCCGGCATCTTTGCCTCGACGTTCGATCAGACTGGATCGCGGTGAGTCCTTCGTCCTAGCTTCATGTGGCGGCAGAACATCAGCTGATTCCGGACTTGCCTGGCGCAGCTTGATTCTCGGTTGCGCGGACAAGACGATCAAGATCTTTTCCGAGCAGACTTGAACTGTTGTATGAGGAAGGTGTGATCTTTCGCGCGTGCAAAGCGATACAAGGCTTTCGCTGGCCGAGCTGCAGAGAGAGCGGTCCGCTATGGATCGGTTGAACGTGATCGGCTGGGAATTTTGCGAGTTGAGCCGGCGAGCGGCTCCTTCGCGGCTTCTGCTTTCGTCCTTCACGGCGCCCTCGGCTCTCTCCCCAGAGCAGCTTCTTGGTCACCAGAGCTCTACACTAGACACTTAGACAGTCTCTGTGTGCCGTGCTTCGCTCGTCTTACGCTACGTGAGTCCGCTCGGGCCGTCGGCCTTGCATTCCCCAAGTCCCGGCCGAAAGCCCCCAACCGGCCCTTCCTGCCCGCCTCGTGCCCTCCGGGGGTCTGCTGGGGGCTCAGAGATACTCCCAGAAGCTCATCAGAGCTATCGGAATTGCTGCGGGACGCATGGAACGAGAGGTTGACCGCGAGCTCGCTCTCCCACAGATCGCCTCCCCACCACTCTTCTCACGTCAAACTCTACGCTCGCCCACCAACGAACTCTGCCCAGCATGGTCGCAGCTCCCGAGCTCCCGCTCGCGCTGAGCATCAGCTTTGCGCCCGAGTCGTCGACCATCTCGATGACCATGTTCAACCAGCCCGAGCCGAGCCAGCCGGCGTTGCCGCTCGAGTTCAAGTACAAGTACAACCCCGCGACTCCGTACGCGCCTATTCACGAGATTGTGGATGACCGCAACATCCGCATCAAGCAGGTGAGCTCCGCAGTCCGCCGCCGTCGACGAGCAGCAATGGCTTGGGTCCCCAGTATCGCTGTAACTGACTCTTCCGACCTCCCCCGACAGCACTACTGGGACCTTTGGGGTCTCGCCGGCAAGACCGGCCAGGACTTCAAGCAGATGAAGGTCACTGACGAGTTCCGCGACGACGGTGTCACCATCACGGCCGACGAGGTCGAGTCCTTCTGCCGGGTTATCGGCCTCGAGGGCGAGGCGTACCAGAAGTCGTTCAAGCACGGCATGCAGGTCCCGCTCGACTTTGGCATCAAGATGGGCTGGAGGGTGAGCAGCGTGTCCTCTCGGTCCCGAGAAGTCTTCGAGCGAATGTTGACCTTTCTGGAGAAACCGCCTGCAGTCCATCATGAAGCCGATCTTCCCGCCCGGCGTCGACGGTGACTTGCTCAAGCTTGTCCACCTCTCGAACGGCTTCCGCGTCTTCGAGAACGCGCCGGCCCTCAAGGTCGGCGATGTCGTCGAGACCGTCTCGCGCATCGACTCGATCAGGAACTCCGACACCGGCAAGACCGTCTCGGTCCGCGGCGTCATTTACCTGACCTCGTCGGCCGAGGACAAGGGCAAGGCGGCTGCTTCGGACGAGCGCATCCCGATCGTCGAGATCACGTCGTCGTTCTTCTACCGCGGCAAGTTCACCGACTTCTCGCAGACCTTCTCGCGCATCACCCACCCGACCTACTCGGTCCCCATCAACGACCCGGCGGCGCGCGCGGTCCTGCAAGCCAAGGAATGGTTCCAGTGGGACGACGACTCGAAGCCGCTCGAGGTCGGTACGACGCTCCAGTTCAAGCTCGAGTCCCACTACACCTACCACGACCAGACGTCGTACACCATGATGAACACGACCGGCGGCATCTACATCATCACGCCCGAGCTCAAGCTCGCCGTCAAGGTTGCGACCGTCGACTACACCTCCGAGGGCGAGGGCGTTGTCGTCGGTGACGCTTGCATCGAGTACCTCAAGCGCCACGGCACCGCGCTCGACCAGCCGAAGATGCTCGAGAACGGCGGCTACTCGCTCACCAAGTCGGGCCAGTGCACGTTCATGACGCCGGCGTCGAACCTCGACTACTCGCTCACCTCGGGCGACACGAACCCGATCCACACGAACCCGTACTTTGCCTCGCTCGCGTCGCTGCCGGGCACGATCACTCACGGCATGCACACGTCGGCGCGCACGCGCAAGTACGTCGAGCAGGTCGTCGCCGACAACGTCGGCACGCGCGTCCGCACCTACGACGTCTCGTTCACCGCGATGTGCCTTCCGGCGCACAAGATGGAGGTCCGCCTGAAGCACACCGGCATGACGGCGACCGGCGAACGTCTCATCAAGGTCGAGACAGTCGACCTTGACGCCGGCGGCACGGTCGTTTTGACCGGTACCGCTCAGGTCGCCCAGGCGCCGACTGCCTACGTCTTCACCGGCCAGGGCTCGCAGGAGCCCGGCATGGGCATGGAGCTCTACAACAGCTCGCCCGTCGCCCGCGCCGTCTGGGACGAGGCCGACCGCCACCTTGGCGAGGTCTACGGCTTCTCGATCCTCGAGATCGTCCGCAACAACCCCAAGGAGAAGACGGTCCACTTCGGTGGTCTCAAGGGACAGGCGACGCGCCAGAAGTACATGGACATGACCTACACGTCCGCCGACGCCGAGGGTCACGTCCGCACTCTGCCGCTCTTCGGCGACATCGACCTGCGCACGTCGCGCTACACCTTCACCTCGCCGACCGGTCTGCTGTACGCGACCCAGTTCGCGCAGATCGCCCTCGTCGTCACCGAGAAGGCGGCTTTCGAGGACATGCGCGCCAAGGGTCTCTTCCAGAAGGACTGCATGTTCGCCGGTCACTCGCTCGGCGAGTACTCAGCCCTTGCCTCGATCGCAGACATCCTCCCGATCTCGGCCCTCGTCGACGTCGTCTTCTACCGTGGTATCACCATGCAGCGCGCCGTCGAGCGTGACCACCTCAACCGCTCGAGCTACGGCATGGTCGCCGCGAACCCGAGCCGTATCGGCAAGTCGTTCGGCGATGCCGCCCTTCGCGAGGTCGTCGAGACCATCTCGCGCCGCGGCAACATCCTCATCGAGGTTGTCAACTACAACGTCGAGGGCCAGCAATACGTCGTCGCCGGTCACCTCGTTGCGCTGCAGTCGCTCACGTGAGTGTCGTCGGGGAGCTTTCCTCGATCCTAACCGTTCCCCTTGCTGACATCTCGCCCCCCCCGCCGCAGGAACGTCCTCAACTTCCTCAAGATCCAGAAGATTGACCTCGTCAAGCTCACCGAGACGATGTCGATCGAGCAGGTCAAGGAGCACCTCTCTGAGATCGTCGACGAGTGCGTCCAGAAGGCTCGCGACCTCCAGGACAAGACGGGCTTCATTACGCTCGAGCGCGGTTTCGCGACGATCCCGCTGCCCGGTATCGACGTGCCCTTCCACTCGCGCTACCTCTGGGCGGGTGTCATGCCGTTCCGGACCTACCTCTCCAAGAAGGTCAACCCGGCGCACTTCAACGCCGACCTCCTCGTCGGCCGCTACATTCCGAATTTGACCGCGATTCCGTACGAAGTCAACAAGGAGTACGCCGAGCGCATCCACACTCAGACGTCGTCGCCGCGCCTGAACAAGATCCTCGCTGCCTGGGACGAGGAGCAGTGGGGTGCTCCGGAGAACCGCAACAAGCTCGGTTACGCGATCCTCATCGAGCTCCTCGCATACCAGTTCGCCTCGCCGGTCCGCTGGATCGAGACGCAGGACATCTTGTTCAAGGACTTCAAGTTCGAGCGCCTCGTCGAGCTCGGCCCGTCGCCGACCCTGACCGGCATGGCTACACGCACCCAGAAGTGAGTGGTGATCCTTCCGCTCTACTGTCAGTATAGCGGTACTGACACCGCAACAATGCGACCAGGCTCAAGTACGACGCGCACGACTCTGCCATCGGCATCAAGCGCTCGATCTTCTGTATCGCCAAGAACCAGAAGGAGATCTACTACCAGAACGACGATGTCGCCGACGACGAGCCAGCCGCAGCGGCCCCCGCTGCGCCGGCTGCGCCCGCCCCGAAGGCTGCCCCGGCTCCCGTCGCCGCTGCGCCTGCCCCCGCGCCGGTCGCTGCTGCTCCCGCTGCTGCCGTCGCCGATGAGCCGCTCAAGGCCGTCGACACGCTGCGCATCATCATCGCGCAGAAGCTCAAGAAGCCGGTCTCGGAGGTCCCGCTCACCAAGACCATCAAGGAGCTCGTCGGCGGCAAGTCGACCCTCCAGAACGAAATCCTCGGAGACCTCCAGGGCGAGTTCTCGTCGGCTCCGGAGAAGGGCGAGGAGATGCCGCTCGCCGAGCTCGGTGCTGCTCTCCAGCAGGGCTACTCGGGCAAGCTCGGCAAGTACACGACCGGCCTCGTCTCGCGCGTCGTCGGCTCGAAGATGCCGGGTGGTTTCGGTCTGTCCGCGATTCAGGGCCACCTCGGCAAGACGTACGGTCTCGGCGCCGGCCGTATCGACGGTGTCCTCCTGTTCTCCGTCACCCAGGAGCCGGCCAAGCGTCTCGCAAACGAGGCTGAGGCTCGCGGCTGGGTCGACCAGGTCGCCACGGCTTACGCCTCGATGGCGGGCATTTCGCTCTCGGCCGGCGGCGGTGCCGCGGCTGCTGCTCCGGCCATGGCTTTCGCCGCCCCGGCCGCTGCTGGCGGTGGTGCGCCGGCTGCTGTTCCGGACGAACCGCTCAAGGCTACCGACACGCTCCGCGCGATCATCGCGCAGAAGCTCAAGAAGTCGATCAACGACGTCCCGCTCACCAAGTCGATCAAGGAGCTCGTCGGCGGCAAGTCGACTCTCCAAAACGAGATTCTCGGAGACCTCCAGGGCGAGTTCTCGTCGGCTCCGGAGAAGGGCGAGGAGATGCCGCTTTCGGAGCTCGGCGCCGCCCTCAACCAGGGCTACCCGGGCTCTCTCGGCAAGTACACGACCGGTCTCGTCGCTCGCATGATGGGCGGCAAGATGCCGGGCGGTTTCGGCTTGTCGGCCGCCAAGGGCCACCTCTCGAAGGCGCACGGCCTCGGCCCCGGTCGCACCGACGGCGCCCTCCTTGTCGCGCTCACGATGGAGCCGGAGAAGCGTCTCGGCAGCGAGGCGGACGCCAAGGCCTGGCTCGACAGCGTCGCGCAAGCGTACGCCTCGCAGGCTGGCATCTCGCTCGGCGCTGCTGGCGGCGGCGGCGGTGGTGGAGCGGTCGGCGGCGGTATGATGATCAACACTGAGCAGCTCGACAAGATGCAGGAGAAGCAGGACAACTTTGTCTCGCAGCAGGTCGACCTCTTCCTCCGCTACCTCGGCAAGGACTCGCGTGAAGGTCACCGTCTCGCCGACCTGCAGAAGGCCGAGGTCGCGAGCCTCCAAGACAAGCTCGACTCGATCTCGCGCGAGCACGGAGAGGCTTACGTCCAGGGCATCCAGCCGGTCTTCAACCCGCTCAAGGCCCGCCACTTCAACTCGTCGTGGAACTGGGTCCGCCAAGATGCGCTCATGATGTGGATGGACATCCTCTTCGGCCGCCTGACGACCGTCGACCGCGACATCACCGCTCGCTGCCTGGTCATCATGAACCGCGCCGACCCCGCCCTGCTCGACTACATGCAGTATGTCATCGACAACACGCCGACGGAGCGTGGCGAGACGTACGTTCTCGCCAAGGCGTTCGGTCAGACCCTCCTCGACAACTGCCGCGAAATGGTCGGACAGGCTCCGCTCTACAAGGACGGTGAGGCTTTTTTCTTCGTACATGTCGATTCTCTCCTCGCTGACATGCTCGCTTCTCTCGCTCAGTCACCTTCCCGACCGCCCCGAAGACGACCGTCACCGTCAAGGGCGAGATCCTTTCGGAGGAGGTCAACCGCCCGGGCGTGTCTCGCTTGGAGAAGTACGTCGCCGAGATGGCTGCCGGCTCCAAGGTCACCGTTCAGAGCGTAAACGTAAGCTCTCGTGCCTCCGATGATCACATTGCGTCTCTCGCTGACGACCTTGCTTTTTGCAGCTCGACAAGGTTCAGGACCAGGTCGAGAAGCTCTACAAGCTCGTCAAGTCCCAGCCCCAGATCTCGAAGACTCACATGCAGTCGATCAAGTCGCTGTACGCCGAGGTCGTCCGCGGTCTCGGGAAGGACGCGCCTCAGCCGCCGCCCAAGGTCGGCAGCCGCACGCGTCGCCCGTCCAGCCAGTTCCTGCGGCCGGCCGCGGTCCAGGAAGCGACCTTCCTTCCGGAAGACAAGGTCCCTCTCCTCCACCTGAAGCGCAAGATCGGCAACGAGTGGCAGTACTCGAGCAAGCTCACGTATGTTATCTGCTCCTCCCGCGATGTTTTTCAGCCTATTGACCCTTCTCCCGCTCTTCCAGCTCGCTCTACCTCGACATTCTCAAGGAGATCGCCACCTCGGGTGTCACGTTCGAGCACAAGAACGCCCTCATGACCGGCGTCGGCAAGGGCTCGATCGGTATCGAGATCGTCAAGGGTCTTCTTGCTGGTGGCGCCCGCGTCGTTGTTACGACCTCGCGTTACTCGCGCTCGACGTGCGTTCGCTCTCTGACGTCTCGCTCCATGATCGCGTGCTGACGTTAATCTGGTTCCCCCATAGGGTCGAGTACTACCAGGCTATCTATCAGGAGGTCGGCGCCAAGGGCTCGTCGCTCACGGTCGTGCCCTTCAACCAGGGCTCGAAGCAGGACGTCGAAGCCCTCGTCGACTACATCTACAACAAGGAGAAGGGCCTTGGCATGGACCTCGACTACATCCTGCCGTTCGCCGCTCTCCCTGAGAACGGCCGCGAGATTGACGGAATCGACGACCGTTCCGAGCTCGCCCACCGCATCATGTTGACGAACGTCCTCCGTCTGCTCGGTGCCGTGAAGGCGAAGAAGGCGGCACTCAAGCTCACGACCCGCCCGACCGAGGTCGTCCTTCCGCTCTCGCCGAACCACGGTCTCTTCGGCAACGACGGTCTCTACTCCGAGTCGAAGATCTCGCTCGAGACCCTCTTCAACCGGTGGAGCTCCGAGTCGTGGGGCGAGTACCTCTGCATCGCCGGCGCCATCATCGGCTGGACCCGCGGCACCGGACTCATGTCGGCCACGAACACCGTCGCCGAGGGCATCGAGGCGCACGGTTGCCGCACCTTCTCGGCGAAGGAGATGGCGTTCAACATCCTCGGTCTCATGCACCCGCTCGTCTTCGACGTCGCGCAGATCGAGCCGGTCTGGGCTGACCTCAACGGTGGCATGGACAAGCTGCCGGACCTCGCGACCCTCACGACCGACATCCGGAAGCAGCTCAACCTGACGGCGAACAACCGCCGTGCGGTTTCGAAGGATCACTCGCTCGACTACAAGGTCCAGCACGGCCCCGCGATGGAGCAGATTCACCAGCAGGTCAAGGTCGCTCCTCGCGCCAACTTCTCGCTGCCGTTCCCAGAGCTCAAGCCGATCGATGCTTCTTCGGAGCTTGCCAAGCTTCGGGGTCTCATCGACCTCGAGAAGGTTGTCGTCTTGACCGGCTACGCCGAAGTCGGACCGTTCGGTTCCTCGCGTACGCGCTGGGAGATGGAGGCGAATAGCCAGTTCTCGATTCAGGGCACGCTCGAGCTCGCGTACGTCATGGGTCTCATCAAGCACTTCGAGGGTCGCCTCAAGGACGGTGCGCTCTACGTCGGCTGGGTTGATGCCAAGACGAACGAGCCGCTCGACGACAAGGACGTCAAGGCTGCGTACGAGAAGCACATCCTCGCGCACACCGGCATCCGTCTCATCGGTCAGTTCACCTTGATGTTGCTAGCTACTTGACGAGTGTCTGACATGTCTTCCGTTTCCACAGAGCCGGAGCTGTTCAACGGCTACGACCCGAAGCGCAAGGGCTTCACCCAGGAGGTCGAGATCCAGCACGACCTCGAGCCGATCGAGGCTTCCGAGGAGGACGCCGCCCGCTTCAAGCGCGAGCACGGCGACCTCGTCGACGTCTACACCGAGGACGGCTCGCGCTACTTCGTCAAATTCAAGAAGGGTGCGAAGCTCAACATCCCGAAGGCCGTCATGTTCGACCGAGTCGTCGCCGGTCAGAGTGAGTCGCCCTTTCATCCGCGACTGAATGAGCACGAACACGAATTGACGAAGCTGTTTCGCAGTCCCCACTGGCTGGTCGCACAAGGCTTTCGGCATCCCGGACGACATCGCGTCGCAGGTCGATCGCACGGCGCTTTGGGCCCTCGTGTCCGTTGCGGAGGCTCTCATGATGGCCGGTGTCACCGACCCGTACGAGCTCTACAAATACGTCCACCCGAGTGAGGTCGGCTCGTCGCTCGGATCCGGAATGGGCGGTATCACGAGTATCTCCAAGATGTTCCGCGACCGGCGCGAGGAGAAGGATGTCCAGAAGGACATTCTCCAGGAGACGTGAGTCCCGGATGAAACATTCGCTCGCAGAGTCGGTCCGAGTACTGACGACGTCCAACACAGCTTCATCAACACCGTCGCTGGATGGGTCAACCTGCTCCTGCTTTCTTCCTCGGGTCCGATCAAGGTACCCGTCGGCGCTTGCGCCACCGCCCTCCAGTCGGTTGAGATCGCTTGTGACACGATCCTCAGCGGCAAGGCCAAGATCATGGTGGCCGGTGGTTACGACGACTTCTCCGAGGAGGGCTCGTACGAGTTCGCCAACATGAAGGCGACTTCGAACAGCGAGACCGAGTTCGCCGCTGGACGCGAGCCGAACGAGATGTCGCGCCCGACCACAAGCACCCGCGCCGGATTCAGTGCGTTCGCATCCCCTCCCAGTACGCTTGATTTCCCTTCGCTGACGACGATAATCTGGTCCAACAGTGGAGTCTATGGGCTGCGGTGCTCAAGTTCTCATGTCGGCCAAGACCGCCATCGAGATGGGCGCTACCATCTACGGTGTCGTCGCGTACACTGCTACCGCCACGGACAAGGCAGGCCGCTCGATTCCCGCGTAAGTCATCTCGCCTGACCACCGGCTTCGCGGACGTCCTGAACTGATGTCTGGCTTCCATCCTAGTCCGGGTCGCGGTGTCATGGGTACTGCTCGCGAGCTCTCGTCGAAGTACCCTTCGCCGATCCTCGACGTCACCTACCGCCGCCGTCAGCTCGAGTTCCGCCGCCGCCAGATCTCGCAGTGGCTCGAGAACGAGACCGAGCTGCTCCACATGGAGGTCGAGTCGCGCGACGAGGGCGACAAGCTGCCCGAAGACTACGTCTCGGAGCGCTTCGCTTCCATCGAACGCGAGGCTAAGCGCCAGGAATCGGAGGCTCTCGCCACTTACGGCATGCTCGCCGGCCAGGACCCGTCCATTGCGCCGCTCCGCCGCGCGCTTGCCGTCTGGGGTCTCACGATCGACGACATTGGCGTCGCCTCGGTAAGTCCTTCGGGTTTCCGACGGCCCTCCGACTCGAACTGATCCGTTTTTCCTCTAGTTCCACGGCACCTCGACTGTCGCCAACGACAAGAACGAGTCGAACGCCTACAACGAGCAGTTCCGCCATCTCGGCCGCGCCAAGGGCAACGCCTGCCCGGTCATCGCGCAAAAGTGGCTCACCGGACAGTACGTGCCTCTTCACGCCGGTCCCTCTTTCTTACTGCAAAGCTGACTTTCGCGCGCGAAACACAGCCCGAAGGGTGGTGCCGCTGCCTGGATGATGAACGGCATGGCCCAGGTTATCCTGAGTGGTCTCGTCCCGGGCAACCGCAACGCCGACAACATCGGCGAAGAGTGAGTGCTGACTGGTGCTTCTTCGATTGCGGCTCACGCTGACGATCCCGTCTACCCAGGCTCCGCGCGTTCGAGTACCTGCTGTACCCGTCCAAGTCGATTCAGACCGACGGCATCAAGGCCGGTCTGCTCACGTCGTTCGGCTTCGGCCAGGTCGGCGGTCAAGCCCTCATCATCCACCCGAACTACCTCATCGGCTCGCTCGAGCCGCAGCAGTTCGAGTCGTACAAGCAGAAGAACGACGTCCGCAAGAAGTGGTCGTACCGCCGCTTCAACGACGTGAGTCTGCCGATCCGCTCTTCTTTCCTTTCCCCTGCGCGCACATGTCTGACCGTGCTTTACCTCGCAGTTCTTCGTCAACGGCAAGCTCGTTGTCATCAAGGACGGCGCGCACTTCACGCCGGAGCAGGAGTCGCCGGTCCTCCTCAACCCGCTCGCGCGTACCGTCGAGGACAAGAAGGGCTCGTACAGCATGCCGAAGGAGCTTCCGAAGCAGCCGTTCTCGACTGACAAGAGCAACGCCGCCATCGCGTCGAAGCTCGTCTCGTCCGCCATGTCCGGGGTCCACGGCGTCGGCGTTGACACCGAGATGATCTCGGCCATCCCGACTTCGGTGTCGTTCCTCGAGCGCAACTTTACCGAGTCGGAGATCTCCTACGTCAAGCAGGCGTCCGACTTTAAGGCTTCGCTCGCGGCCCGCTGGTCGGCCAAGGAGGCCGTTTTCAAGGCGCTCAAGACCATCTCGAAGGGCGCCGCTGCTTCGCTCAAGGACATTGAGATTGTCAGCACCTCGAGCGCGCCTTCGGTCGAGCTCCATGGCGAGGCCAAGGCTGTCGCCGACGCCGCTGGCATCAAGTCGTTCGAGCTGTCGATGTCGCACTCGGAGGACGTCGCGTGCGCGATCGCCATCGCTCAGAAGTAGGAGGATGTTTCGTAGAGCTTCGATAATTCGATTTCTTTCTTTCGTCTGCTTTTCTGTCTGTGATAGTGTCCTCAGAGAGTTTTCCTCGCACATTGTGATTATGCGGTGAACCTCTCGGACTGCCTACTTCTTGGTCCTGATTCGAAGACCTGAAGAGACTGGCATTTCTCGACGTCGGGCTGACAGCTGTTTATCTGAAGAGCTGTTTGTTCTGTTCGGTACAATCCGAGAAGAGCTTGACACTGATGAGGAAAAGCAAGTTTCGGGCTGCAATGGAAGGCGAGCGATGAGGAGTGCAGTGGTCAGGGTACTAGTCAAAGACCAGTCTGCAAGAAACTTCTTTGCTTCTCAGCTGCAGGCCAGCTCCGAACTTGCGAGTGACCGGTGCGGAAGCAGGTCAGCACGACCGAGTCCTTCGGACTTGTCCCTCGAGCCTCCGCCTCCTTCTTCCGATCCATCCCTCCGACTTGACGGCCTCTCTTCTTGTATAGAGGCTCCACAGTAAAGCTACGAACGAAACCCCAGTCGCTGGTACGGACAAAGACTGCGATTTCACTGTACTTTCTTCGGGGACCTCGGCAACGTCGGGCGCCGCCAGATCTACCTCGTCGACCCTTACAGGGCTTACTTCTTGTTCCCGGCCATAATCCACTTGCTGCTCTCCTCAGCATACTTCTTTTCGAGCTCCGGGTCCTGCTTCATACGCGTGAGCATGTCCTGCTCGGGGATCTTGAGCGCCTCCTTGGTCGCCGGGCGATCCTCGATCCGCTGGACCCAGGCCTTGAGCGACGGGAACTCGTCGATGTCGACGCCGGCCCAGCGGGCAGAGCGGACCCTGCATATCGTCAAGGTCAGCTATCGGAGTCGTGCGGGTGAAAATGCCCACGCGAGCTCACCAAGGCTCGGTACTCATGTCGGCGAGCGAGTACTTGCCGCCGACGAGCCACTCCTTCTTCTGGCCGTCCTTCTTGCCCGAGAGGTGGTCCTCGTAGACGCCGTACAAGCGCTTGGTCTCGTTCTGGTACCTGCGCGATCAGCTTGACGCGATCAGCGACCGTCCATCGGCATACAGGGTAGAGTTGTGGCGCACCTGTCGATACCGTACTGGATCTTCTCGGGGGCGTAGCGGAAGAAGTGGTTGGCCTGTCCCTGCATGGGGCCTGCAAAGTTCGTGTCGTCAGCGAAGGGAGAATTTCAAGCATGCGCGCCAGCCTCCGTTTCGAATAGCGAGACGTACCGACGCCGCCCTGACTGAAGGTAGAGAGCCAGGCAGGGTCAGAATAAGCTCTGTAGGAGACGGATGAGGAGCAGCGTACATGAAGAAGATCCAGCTGATCATCTCCGTCTCGAGGTCGTCGTCCTTGAAGTGGAACTGGAAGTTGGTGTCGTACGCCTTGGCGATGTACATGAGGATAGCGGCACTCTCGAAGACGCGCAGCGGGCCCTTGCTCTCGCGGTTGTCGAGGAGCTGTGGAAGCGCATTCTGGTCAGCGACCGGATCGCCGATGTCGCGAGCGCGAGCCGGAGGGGCGCAGGCGAACGACCTGCAACTTACCGCGGGGATGCGGCCGTTCGGGTTGACGGCCTCGAACCACTGCAGGAGGGGGAACGGGGGTCAGACAGCCCGAAGAGGAGGCAGCGCTCCTCATCGACGCACCTCGGACTTCTGCTCGTTCTCCTTGAAGGAGGTCGCGACGAACGAGTAGCCCGGGATGGCGCCGATGGCCTTGAGCTCCTCGAGGAGGTACGCTGGCTTGTTGCCTGGAGCGTGAGGAAAGAAGCGGTGTCTGTCTGGTCAACTTTCGGGTCTGCCGGTCTCGTGCAGGACGGAAAGTAGACAGACCGTTAGGCGTCTGGGCCGTCAGGAGGACAAGACCCTTGTTCTTGAGCTCCTTAGGACCCTTCTCAAGGGCGGCGATCGGGAAGGAGGACATGTTGGCTGCGAGGCGGGGCTCGGAGGCGGACGAGAGGTGTGCGGCGGTGGATTTGAGGCGGGCGGCGGCTCGGAGCATGCGACGGTCCCTGCGTCGAGGGAGCTGTTGCAAAGTAGTGTAAAGAGCAGGCGGTCTGTGCTACGGCTTTTGCTGGGGCTGCGAGACTTGCTGCTGCTGATGAGGTGATGAGCACCGGCGCCCGCCTCGAATGACGCCGCGCGCCGTCTTCGGCCGCCGCTCGCAACTTTCGGACATGTGGAGAAGCTGATCAGAGGGGAGGCGCTGAGTCCGATGCTTCCAGCGGCGAGGTGGACCTTCTTAAAAACCCCAAGACCCTCGCTAGAACCATCCCGAGTCAGCCTGTTGTGAATTGTCGGTGTCGGACGAGAGGTCAAGTGCTGGAATACTAGTACGTGGTCGACCGGTGTCAGCCAGTCGTTGGTCCCTCTCAGAGGAAAAGGTCCACCTGAGTCGACATACTACGAATGCTTCGGAGGCGTGGGACGGTGCGGAACTTGTGCAGCGTAGCACCGTGAGAGTCGAAGCGGGGACTAATCCAGCTTTTAAGTGCAGGCGTCGCTGGCGCGTGGGATCGTTTCGAGGTCATCGAGACGAAGGCTCCGGCAAGTGCCACAGTCCGAGCCGAAGCTTTCCTGTCTCGGCTGAAAATGTCGCAGGAGGAGCGCGAGCTGGATTCGAATCCTTCTGCCTCGACCGCAGCGGCAGAAGCGCAGAGAGGGAGGTGACGCTCCAGTCAGCAGGACAGCGTCCGGCAGGAGCGCAGCGGTCGTTTCGGAGAGCGGAAAGCGGGCAGGCGTTGAGACCGCAATAAGGGCAGTTGGTGCTCCGCAAGAGTTGCAAGCGGCCCTCTAAACGCTATAGCATGGCGAACGCGGCCGCAGCGCCGCAATGGAGAGCGCGCAGCGTCAGGGAGTGAGCGCGGATAGAAATAATAGGCTCTGGGTATTGACTGCTTAGGCGGCGGCGGTAGATTAGTGACGTGTCTCTGCCGACGCTCGTGTCCCGTCGCGCGATGAGCGCATACGTCGTGCGCAGCTCGCGTCTCCTCCCGCACTGCGCATCCAGACTCATCTGCATTGCAGCGTAGACTCGTTGCCCGTGAGGACTACGACACGAGTGAGCGCGCCCAGGGACGAGGTAAGCAGCTGAGCGGGTTCTTTGGGACCAAGCCGAAGAATCGTGCTGACCGCTGTCCCCCCTCTGCAGCTACGCACTCGTCACAAAAGGAACGTCAGTCTCTAGCAAGCGTCCAGAATCGCGATCCGCCCACGCTCCGAGCCGTCACCTGAGCGCCCCGGCGACGAAAAACGACCATGTCGTCCCTCCTGCGCGTCTACTCGCGCAACTTTGAGCGGAGGCCGTATCTCACGCTGTGCATCGCCAATGGAGTCCTCATGTCCATCGGCGACATCAGCGCCCAGATCATGGGCCTGTCGGTGCGTCAGAATCGACCTCTTCGTCGCTCTCGATCTGCAGGACTGACTGTGCTCTGCGCATCCCTCACCTGGCACCTTTGCCTCCATCACAGAACGGCATGCAGATGGCGTTCGACATCGAGCGACTGAGCCGGTTTGCCATCTTTGGCGCCTCGATGGGACCGCTCGGAGGAGCATGGAACAGTGCGTGGCCATTCCTCGCCGCCGGCGAGCTTACCAAGTGAAGCATCGTGTTTACTCTTCGCGTCCTCTCCGCAGAGTTCCTCGAGGTCAATTTCCCGCTGCGGATACAGCAGAACCAAAAGTCGGTGCCGATGCAAAAGGTCAAGGTCGACGACATGATCCCCGGCCTCGAGAAGGAGCTTCCGAAGAATGCCCGCCTCGAGCGCGGCGGCATCGCTCCTGGCGCCGGCGGAGGCATTCCGGGAGGCGCGGCTGGGACGGCGGGCGCTGTGATGCCGACCATCGAGGCGCCGGTCAGTGTTGCGCAGTTGGCGAAGCGCGTCGCCGCGGATCAGCTCGGCATGTTAGTCTACTCCATGACCAGCTCGTATACCGCACCATATTGTACCGAGACTGACGCGATACACTGAGCAGGGCTCCGATCTCGCTCTTCATCTTCCTCTTCTCGATGAGCCTTCTCGAGGGCCTCGACGGCGAAGAAGTCCGCGAACGCTTCCGGAACCAATACTTTGCGATCCTCTTCGTCAACTGGCAAGTATGGCCGCTGTTCCAGGTGAGTTTGCCGCGCCCCGTCAACGGGATTCCCCGTCGAAAGTCGGGAACACCCCCCGAAACCCGTTTTCGGGTCCCTTTTCCCGATGTTTCCGAGCTCTAACACCCCCGAATTGCCCCTGGACACAGCTTTTCAACTTCCGCTTCACCCCTTTAAAGTACAGGATTCCCGTGGGGTCCATTGCGGGTATTCTGTGGACGTGCTTCCTTTCGGCAAAGACTCAGCAGGCGCCGGCTTCTTCCGCGCGTTGAGCTCTCTTCCTCCCATCATATCCACCAGAGGAGCATTTCTCTTGTCAATATAGAGCAGTACAAATACCCATCGTGCGTCTATGCGCGCCCAGGAGAGAGATGAGTGAGCGTTGGAAAGTCGTTTTTGCTCGGCGAGCTCAGAGCGGCGCAGCACCGCCTCGTTCGCTCGACTGCCGCCCATCTTTCTCGCTCACACGGCGCTCAGACAGCTCGAGCAGTCCCATACAGCCTACAGCGACCATGAGCTCGCAAAAGAGCTCCAAGCCAGCGGCGTTCGCGGCGCTCGAGCCGGCGCTGCACCCGCTCCTCCTCCGCGCCCTTTCCTCGCTGCACTTCGCCGTCCCGACGCCGATCCAGGCGACGCTGATCCCGCTCGCACTCGAATCCGCGCGGGACATTCTCGCCCGCGCCCGGACCGGATCGGGCAAGACGCTCGCGTACGCCGTCCCGATCGTCCAGGGGATCCTCCAGCGCCGCGAACAGGGACAGCTGCAGGGAACCAGGGCGCTCGTCCTCGTCCCGACGAGGGAGCTCGCTGAGCAGGTCCGCGGACAGGTCGGTCGGCTCGTTGAGGGACTCGGGCTCGGAGACGCCGAAGGCGACCGGATTCGCGTTGTGAATGTCGTCGGTGAACAGGGCGCGCGCAAGAAGCGGAAAACGACGGGAGGAGAACGGGTGGAAAGGTACGTCAGACACGCTCGTCACTGTTCACACTGTGCCGGAAGCTGACGGATCCGTGATCTCCGCATGCATGGACCGACAGGATGCAGCTCGCAGACCGGCCAGAAATTGTCATTGCTACGCCTTCTCGAGCACTCGCTCACTTGCGCTCCGAGGTGCGTTACATCACTCATGTCAACCGACTAGCTCGAAGCTGACTCCTGTCGAAACAGTCTCTGCACCTCGAGCACCTCGACTACCTCGTGATCGACGAAGCAGACCTCATCCTGTCGTACGGACACTCGTCGGAGGACATCCGGTCGATCCTCTCAGGGCCATGGAACCTGCCCAAGGTGTACCAGAGCTTCTTAATGAGTGCGACCTTGACGGGCGAGGTCGAGGAGTTGAAGGGCGTCGTTCTGCGGAATCCGGTGAGTATTCGTTTTGGGCGTTCGTCTGCCAGGTCCGAAGCTGACTCGTCTGATGAGCAGGTCGTGCTGAAGCTGGAGGAGGACGAAGACGAGTTGGCGAACCTCTCGCAGTTCTGCGTCCGGTGCGTTCCTTTGCGGTCACGGCTGGACAGCTCGGTGAATGGGTCTGACTGACCCGAGGACCCCGACAGATGCTCCGAGGAGGACAAGTTCCTGCTGCTCTACGTCATCCTCAAGCTCAAGCTGATCAAGGGCAAGTGCCTGATTTTTGTCAATGACACCGACCGAGGATACCGCGTCAAGCTGTTCCTGGAGAAGTACGGCATCAAGTCCGGCGTGCTCAACGCCGAGCTGCCGTTCAACTCTCGGTAAGCTCTCACAAGTTCGCGTTTCGAACGCGGCCTTGGACTCATTCTCGGTCTCCTGCGCAGGTACCACGCCGTGCAAGAGTTCAACCGCGGCGTCTTTGACTACCTCATCGCGACCGATGAGAGCGGGTTGGAAGGCCACGACCGGGATACGAATGAAGACGAAGAGCGGCAAGAGGGCGAGACGGCTGGCCGTGCGTGTGCCGTCTACCGAAATCCTCGATGTGATCTACCAAGCTGACACTCCGAACCCCATGCAGTGATCGCGACTCAGCCGGCCGGAGAGGCCGAAACCGAGTCCGCTGCAGCCGAAGCCGCACCGCAGCCGTCGAAGAAGCGGAAACGAAAGGAGGCGTCGTCGAAGCCGTCGACGACCGAGTACGGCGTCTCGCGCGGAATCGATTTTGTCGACGTCGCCTGCGTCATCAACTTTGATCTGCCATTCTCGTCCCGGTCATACACGCACCGTGTCGGTCGGACAGCTCGGGCGGGCCGGACGGGCACGTCGCTGTCGTTCATCGTGCCGCGGGAGCAGTGGGGCAAGCAGAAGAAGAACGACGTCTCGCTCGAGACGGCCAAGTACGACGAGCGGGTGTGGGCGCGGATTGAGAAGGCGCAGAAGGCCAAGGCGCAGGAGATCAAGGAGTACAAGTTTGATTTCAAGCAGGTCGAGGGCTTCCGGTACCGCATGGAGGACGGGTTGCGGAGTGTCACCAAGGCGGCGGTGCGCGAGGCGCGGATCAAGGAGATCAAGAAACGTCGTTCTTGATCTCCTTGATCCGCGCCTCGCGCACCGCCGCCTTGGTGACACTCCGCAACCCGTCCTCCATGCGGTACCGGAAGCCCTCGACCTGCTTGAAATCAAACTTGTACTCCTTGATCTCCTGCGCCTTGGCCTTCTGCGCCTTCTCAATCCGCGCCCACACCCGCTCGTCGTACTTGGCCGTCTCGAGCGAGACGTCGTTCTTCTTCTGCTTGCCCCACTGCTCCCGCGGCACGATGAACGACAGCGACGTGCCCGTCCGGCCCGCCCGAGCTGTCCGACCGACACGGTGCGTGTATGACCGGGACGAGAATGGCAGATCAAAGTTGATGACGCAGGCGACGTCGACAAAATCGATTCCGCGCGAGACGCCGTACTCGGTCGTCGACGGCTTCGACGACGCCTCCTTTCGTTTCCGCTTCTTCGACGGCTGCGGTGCGGCTTCGGCTGCAGCGGACTCGGTTTCGGCCTCTCCGGCCGGCTGAGTCGCGATCACTGCATGGGGTTCGGAGTGTCAGCTTGGTAGATCACATCGAGGATTTCGGTAGACGGCACACGCACGGCCAGCCGTCTCGCCCTCTTGCCGCTCTTCGTCTTCATTCGTATCCCGGTCGTGGCCTTCCAACCCGCTCTCATCGGTCGCGATGAGGTAGTCAAAGACGCCGCGGTTGAACTCTTGCACGGCGTGGTACCTGCGCAGGAGACCGAGAATGAGTCCAAGGCCGCGTTCGAAACGCGAACTTGTGAGAGCTTACCGAGAGTTGAACGGCAGCTCGGCGTTGAGCACGCCGGACTTGATGCCGTACTTCTCCAGGAACAGCTTGACGCGGTATCCTCGGTCGGTGTCATTGACAAAAATCAGGCACTTGCCCTTGATCAGCTTGAGCTTGAGGATGACGTAGAGCAGCAGGAACTTGTCCTCCTCGGAGCATCTGTCGGGGTCCTCGGGTCAGTCAGACCCATTCACCGAGCTGTCCAGCCGTGACCGCAAAGGAACGCACCGGACGCAGAACTGCGAGAGGTTCGCCAACTCGTCTTCGTCCTCCTCCAGCTTCAGCACGACCTGCTCATCAGACGAGTCAGCTTCGGACCTGGCAGACGAACGCCCAAAACGAATACTCACCGGATTCCGCAGAACGACGCCCTTCAACTCCTCGACCTCGCCCGTCAAGGTCGCACTCATTAAGAAGCTCTGGTACACCTTGGGCAGGTTCCATGGCCCTGAGAGGATCGACCGGATGTCCTCCGACGAGTGTCCGTACGACAGGATGAGGTCTGCTTCGTCGATCACGAGGTAGTCGAGGTGCTCGAGGTGCAGAGACTGTTTCGACAGGAGTCAGCTTCGAGCTAGTCGGTTGACATGAGTGATGTAACGCACCTCGGAGCGCAAGTGAGCGAGTGCTCGAGAAGGCGTAGCAATGACAATTTCTGGCCGGTCTGCGAGCTGCATCCTGTCGGTCCATGCATGCGGAGATCACGGATCCGTCAGCTTCCGGCACAGTGTGAACAGTGACGAGCGTGTCTGACGTACCTTTCCACCCGTTCTCCTCCCGTCGTTTTCCGCTTCTTGCGCGCGCCCTGTTCACCGACGACATTCACAACGCGAATCCGGTCGCCTTCGGCGTCTCCGAGCCCGAGTCCCTCAACGAGCCGACCGACCTGTCCGCGGACCTGCTCAGCGAGCTCCCTCGTCGGGACGAGGACGAGCGCCCTGGTTCCCTGCAGCTGTCCCTGTTCGCGGCGCTGGAGGATCCCCTGGACGATCGGGACGGCGTACGCGAGCGTCTTGCCCGATCCGGTCCGGGCGCGGGCGAGAATGTCCCGCGCGGATTCGAGTGCGAGCGGGATCAGCGTCGCCTGGATCGGCGTCGGGACGGCGAAGTGCAGCGAGGAAAGGGCGCGGAGGAGGAGCGGGTGCAGCGCCGGCTCGAGCGCCGCGAACGCCGCTGGCTTGGAGCTCTTTTGCGAGCTCATGGTCGCTGTAGGCTGTATGGGACTGCTCGAGCTGTCTGAGCGCCGTGTGAGCGAGAAAGATGGGCGGCAGTCGAGCGAACGAGGCGGTGCTGCGCCGCTCTGAGCTCGCCGAGCAAAAACGACTTTCCAACGCTCACTCATCTCTCTCCTGGGCGCGCATAGACGCACGATGGGTATTTGTACTGCTCTATATTGACAAGAGAAATGCTCCTCTGGTGGATATGATGGGAGGAAGAGAGCTCAACGCGCGGAAGAAGCCGGCGCCTGCTGAGTCTTTGCCGAAAGGAAGCACGTCCACAGAATACCCGCAATGGACCCCACGGGAATCCTGTACTTTAAAGGGGTGAAGCGGAAGTTGAAAAGCTGTGTCCAGGGGCAATTCGGGGGTGTTAGAGCTCGGAAACATCGGGAAAAGGGACCCGAAAACGGGTTTCGGGGGGTGTTCCCGACTTTCGACGGGGAATCCCGTTGACGGGGCGCGGCAAACTCACCTGGAACAGCGGCCATACTTGCCAGTTGACGAAGAGGATCGCAAAGTATTGGTTCCGGAAGCGTTCGCGGACTTCTTCGCCGTCGAGGCCCTCGAGAAGGCTCATCGAGAAGAGGAAGATGAAGAGCGAGATCGGAGCCCTGCTCAGTGTATCGCGTCAGTCTCGGTACAATATGGTGCGGTATACGAGCTGGTCATGGAGTAGACTAACATGCCGAGCTGATCCGCGGCGACGCGCTTCGCCAACTGCGCAACACTGACCGGCGCCTCGATGGTCGGCATCACAGCGCCCGCCGTCCCAGCCGCGCCTCCCGGAATGCCTCCGCCGGCGCCAGGAGCGATGCCGCCGCGCTCGAGGCGGGCATTCTTCGGAAGCTCCTTCTCGAGGCCGGGGATCATGTCGTCGACCTTGACCTTTTGCATCGGCACCGACTTTTGGTTCTGCTGTATCCGCAGCGGGAAATTGACCTCGAGGAACTCTGCGGAGAGGACGCGAAGAGTAAACACGATGCTTCACTTGGTAAGCTCGCCGGCGGCGAGGAATGGCCACGCACTGTTCCATGCTCCTCCGAGCGGTCCCATCGAGGCGCCAAAGATGGCAAACCGGCTCAGTCGCTCGATGTCGAACGCCATCTGCATGCCGTTCTGTGATGGAGGCAAAGGTGCCAGGTGAGGGATGCGCAGAGCACAGTCAGTCCTGCAGATCGAGAGCGACGAAGAGGTCGATTCTGACGCACCGACAGGCCCATGATCTGGGCGCTGATGTCGCCGATGGACATGAGGACTCCATTGGCGATGCACAGCGTGAGATACGGCCTCCGCTCAAAGTTGCGCGAGTAGACGCGCAGGAGGGACGACATGGTCGTTTTTCGTCGCCGGGGCGCTCAGGTGACGGCTCGGAGCGTGGGCGGATCGCGATTCTGGACGCTTGCTAGAGACTGACGTTCCTTTTGTGACGAGTGCGTAGCTGCAGAGGGGGGACAGCGGTCAGCACGATTCTTCGGCTTGGTCCCAAAGAACCCGCTCAGCTGCTTACCTCGTCCCTGGGCGCGCTCACTCGTGTCGTAGTCCTCACGGGCAACGAGTCTACGCTGCAATGCAGATGAGTCTGGATGCGCAGTGCGGGAGGAGACGCGAGCTGCGCACGACGTATGCGCTCATCGCGCGACGGGACACGAGCGTCGGCAGAGACACGTCACTAATCTACCGCCGCCGCCTAAGCAGTCAATACCCAGAGCCTATTATTTCTATCCGCGCTCACTCCCTGACGCTGCGCGCTCTCCATTGCGGCGCTGCGGCCGCGTTCGCCATGCTATAGCGTTTAGAGGGCCGCTTGCAACTCTTGCGGAGCACCAACTGCCCTTATTGCGGTCTCAACGCCTGCCCGCTTTCCGCTCTCCGAAACGACCGCTGCGCTCCTGCCGGACGCTGTCCTGCTGACTGGAGCGTCACCTCCCTCTCTGCGCTTCTGCCGCTGCGGTCGAGGCAGAAGGATTCGAATCCAGCTCGCGCTCCTCCTGCGACATTTTCAGCCGAGACAGGAAAGCTTCGGCTCGGACTGTGGCACTTGCCGGAGCCTTCGTCTCGATGACCTCGAAACGATCCCACGCGCCAGCGACGCCTGCACTTAAAAGCTGGATTAGTCCCCGCTTCGACTCTCACGGTGCTACGCTGCACAAGTTCCGCACCGTCCCACGCCTCCGAAGCATTCGTAGTATGTCGACTCAGGTGGACCTTTTCCTCTGAGAGGGACCAACGACTGGCTGACACCGGTCGACCACGTACTAGTATTCCAGCACTTGACCTCTCGTCCGACACCGACAATTCACAACAGGCTGACTCGGGATGGTTCTAGCGAGGGTCTTGGGGTTTTTAAGAAGGTCCACCTCGCCGCTGGAAGCATCGGACTCAGCGCCTCCCCTCTGATCAGCTTCTCCACATGTCCGAAAGTTGCGAGCGGCGGCCGAAGACGGCGCGCGGCGTCATTCGAGGCGGGCGCCGGTGCTCATCACCTCATCAGCAGCAGCAAGTCTCGCAGCCCCTGCAAAAGCCGTAGCACAGACCGCCTGCTCTTTACACTACTTTGCAACAGCTCCCTCGACGCAGGGACCGTCGCATGCTCCGAGCCGCCGCCCGCCTCAAATCCACCGCCGCACACCTCTCGTCCGCCTCCGAGCCCCGCCTCGCAGCCAACATGTCCTCCTTCCCGATCGCCGCCCTTGAGAAGGGTCCTAAGGAGCTCAAGAACAAGGGTCTTGTCCTCCTGACGGCCCAGACGCCTAACGGTCTGTCTACTTTCCGTCCTGCACGAGACCGGCAGACCCGAAAGTTGACCAGACAGACACCGCTTCTTTCCTCACGCTCCAGGCAACAAGCCAGCGTACCTCCTCGAGGAGCTCAAGGCCATCGGCGCCATCCCGGGCTACTCGTTCGTCGCGACCTCCTTCAAGGAGAACGAGCAGAAGTCCGAGGTGCGTCGATGAGGAGCGCTGCCTCCTCTTCGGGCTGTCTGACCCCCGTTCCCCCTCCTGCAGTGGTTCGAGGCCGTCAACCCGAACGGCCGCATCCCCGCGGTAAGTTGCAGGTCGTTCGCCTGCGCCCCTCCGGCTCGCGCTCGCGACATCGGCGATCCGGTCGCTGACCAGAATGCGCTTCCACAGCTCCTCGACAACCGCGAGAGCAAGGGCCCGCTGCGCGTCTTCGAGAGTGCCGCTATCCTCATGTACATCGCCAAGGCGTACGACACCAACTTCCAGTTCCACTTCAAGGACGACGACCTCGAGACGGAGATGATCAGCTGGATCTTCTTCATGTACGCTGCTCCTCATCCGTCTCCTACAGAGCTTATTCTGACCCTGCCTGGCTCTCTACCTTCAGTCAGGGCGGCGTCGGTACGTCTCGCTATTCGAAACGGAGGCTGGCGCGCATGCTTGAAATTCTCCCTTCGCTGACGACACGAACTTTGCAGGCCCCATGCAGGGACAGGCCAACCACTTCTTCCGCTACGCCCCCGAGAAGATCCAGTACGGTATCGACAGGTGCGCCACAACTCTACCCTGTATGCCGATGGACGGTCGCTGATCGCGTCAAGCTGATCGCGCAGGTACCAGAACGAGACCAAGCGCTTGTACGGCGTCTACGAGGACCACCTCTCGGGCAAGAAGGACGGCCAGAAGAAGGAGTGGCTCGTCGGCGGCAAGTACTCGCTCGCCGACATGAGTACCGAGCCTTGGTGAGCTCGCGTGGGCATTTTCACCCGCACGACTCCGATAGCTGACCTTGACGATATGCAGGGTCCGCTCTGCCCGCTGGGCCGGCGTCGACATCGACGAGTTCCCGTCGCTCAAGGCCTGGGTCCAGCGGATCGAGGATCGCCCGGCGACCAAGGAGGCGCTCAAGATCCCCGAGCAGGACATGCTCACGCGTATGAAGCAGGACCCGGAGCTCGAAAAGAAGTATGCTGAGGAGAGCAGCAAGTGGATTATGGCCGGGAACAAGAAGTAAGCCCTGTAAGGGTCGACGAGGTAGATCTGGCGGCGCCCGACGTTGCCGAGGTCCCCGAAGAAAGTACAGTGAAATCGCAGTCTTTGTCCGTACCAGCGACTGGGGTTTCGTTCGTAGCTTTACTGTGGAGCCTCTATACAAGAAGAGAGGCCGTCAAGTCGGAGGGATGGATCGGAAGAAGGAGGCGGAGGCTCGAGGGACAAGTCCGAAGGACTCGGTCGTGCTGACCTGCTTCCGCACCGGTCACTCGCAAGTTCGGAGCTGGCCTGCAGCTGAGAAGCAAAGAAGTTTCTTGCAGACTGGTCTTTGACTAGTACCCTGACCACTGCACTCCTCATCGCTCGCCTTCCATTGCAGCCCGAAACTTGCTTTTCCTCATCAGTGTCAAGCTCTTCTCGGATTGTACCGAACAGAACAAACAGCTCTTCAGATAAACAGCTGTCAGCCCGACGTCGAGAAATGCCAGTCTCTTCAGGTCTTCGAATCAGGACCAAGAAGTAGGCAGTCCGAGAGGTTCACCGCATAATCACAATGTGCGAGGAAAACTCTCTGAGGACACTATCACAGACAGAAAAGCAGACGAAAGAAAGAAATCGAATTATCGAAGCTCTACGAAACATCCTCCTACTTCTGAGCGATGGCGATCGCGCACGCGACGTCCTCCGAGTGCGACATCGACAGCTCGAACGACTTGATGCCAGCGGCGTCGGCGACAGCCTTGGCCTCGCCATGGAGCTCGACCGAAGGCGCGCTCGAGGTGCTGACAATCTCAATGTCCTTGAGCGAAGCAGCGGCGCCCTTCGAGATGGTCTTGAGCGCCTTGAAAACGGCCTCCTTGGCCGACCAGCGGGCCGCGAGCGAAGCCTTAAAGTCGGACGCCTGCTTGACGTAGGAGATCTCCGACTCGGTAAAGTTGCGCTCGAGGAACGACACCGAAGTCGGGATGGCCGAGATCATCTCGGTGTCAACGCCGACGCCGTGGACCCCGGACATGGCGGACGAGACGAGCTTCGACGCGATGGCGGCGTTGCTCTTGTCAGTCGAGAACGGCTGCTTCGGAAGCTCCTTCGGCATGCTGTACGAGCCCTTCTTGTCCTCGACGGTACGCGCGAGCGGGTTGAGGAGGACCGGCGACTCCTGCTCCGGCGTGAAGTGCGCGCCGTCCTTGATGACAACGAGCTTGCCGTTGACGAAGAACTGCGAGGTAAAGCACGGTCAGACATGTGCGCGCAGGGGAAAGGAAAGAAGAGCGGATCGGCAGACTCACGTCGTTGAAGCGGCGGTACGACCACTTCTTGCGGACGTCGTTCTTCTGCTTGTACGACTCGAACTGCTGCGGCTCGAGCGAGCCGATGAGGTAGTTCGGGTGGATGATGAGGGCTTGACCGCCGACCTGGCCGAAGCCGAACGACGTGAGCAGACCGGCCTTGATGCCGTCGGTCTGAATCGACTTGGACGGGTACAGCAGGTACTCGAACGCGCGGAGCCTGGGTAGACGGGATCGTCAGCGTGAGCCGCAATCGAAGAAGCACCAGTCAGCACTCACTCTTCGCCGATGTTGTCGGCGTTGCGGTTGCCCGGGACGAGACCACTCAGGATAACCTGGGCCATGCCGTTCATCATCCAGGCAGCGGCACCACCCTTCGGGCTGTGTTTCGCGCGCGAAAGTCAGCTTTGCAGTAAGAAAGAGGGACCGGCGTGAAGAGGCACGTACTGTCCGGTGAGCCACTTTTGCGCGATGACCGGGCAGGCGTTGCCCTTGGCGCGGCCGAGATGGCGGAACTGCTCGTTGTAGGCGTTCGACTCGTTCTTGTCGTTGGCGACAGTCGAGGTGCCGTGGAACTAGAGGAAAAACGGATCAGTTCGAGTCGGAGGGCCGTCGGAAACCCGAAGGACTTACCGAGGCGACGCCAATGTCGTCGATCGTGAGACCCCAGACGGCAAGCGCGCGGCGGAGCGGCGCAATGGACGGGTCCTGGCCGGCGAGCATGCCGTAAGTGGCGAGAGCCTCCGATTCCTGGCGCTTAGCCTCGCGTTCGATGGAAGCGAAGCGCTCCGAGACGTAGTCTTCGGGCAGCTTGTCGCCCTCGTCGCGCGACTCGACCTCCATGTGGAGCAGCTCGGTCTCGTTCTCGAGCCACTGCGAGATCTGGCGGCGGCGGAACTCGAGCTGACGGCGGCGGTAGGTGACGTCGAGGATCGGCGAAGGGTACTTCGACGAGAGCTCGCGAGCAGTACCCATGACACCGCGACCCGGACTAGGATGGAAGCCAGACATCAGTTCAGGACGTCCGCGAAGCCGGTGGTCAGGCGAGATGACTTACGCGGGAATCGAGCGGCCTGCCTTGTCCGTGGCGGTAGCAGTGTACGCGACGACACCGTAGATGGTAGCGCCCATCTCGATGGCGGTCTTGGCCGACATGAGAACTTGAGCACCGCAGCCCATAGACTCCACTGTTGGACCAGATTATCGTCGTCAGCGAAGGGAAATCAAGCGTACTGGGAGGGGATGCGAACGCACTGAATCCGGCGCGGGTGCTTGTGGTCGGGCGCGACATCTCGTTCGGCTCGCGTCCAGCGGCGAACTCGGTCTCGCTGTTCGAAGTCGCCTTCATGTTGGCGAACTCGTACGAGCCCTCCTCGGAGAAGTCGTCGTAACCACCGGCCACCATGATCTTGGCCTTGCCGCTGAGGATCGTGTCACAAGCGATCTCAACCGACTGGAGGGCGGTGGCGCAAGCGCCGACGGGTACCTTGATCGGACCCGAGGAAGAAAGCAGGAGCAGGTTGACCCATCCAGCGACGGTGTTGATGAAGCTGTGTTGGACGTCGTCAGTACTCGGACCGACTCTGCGAGCGAATGTTTCATCCGGGACTCACGTCTCCTGGAGAATGTCCTTCTGGACATCCTTCTCCTCGCGCCGGTCGCGGAACATCTTGGAGATACTCGTGATACCGCCCATTCCGGATCCGAGCGACGAGCCGACCTCACTCGGGTGGACGTATTTGTAGAGCTCGTACGGGTCGGTGACACCGGCCATCATGAGAGCCTCCGCAACGGACACGAGGGCCCAAAGCGCCGTGCGATCGACCTGCGACGCGATGTCGTCCGGGATGCCGAAAGCCTTGTGCGACCAGCCAGTGGGGACTGCGAAACAGCTTCGTCAATTCGTGTTCGTGCTCATTCAGTCGCGGATGAAAGGGCGACTCACTCTGACCGGCGACGACTCGGTCGAACATGACGGCCTTCGGGATGTTGAGCTTCGCACCCTTCTTGAATTTGACGAAGTAGCGCGAGCCGTCCTCGGTGTAGACGTCGACGAGGTCGCCGTGCTCGCGCTTGAAGCGGGCGGCGTCCTCCTCGGAAGCCTCGATCGGCTCGAGGTCGTGCTGGATCTCGACCTCCTGGGTGAAGCCCTTGCGCTTCGGGTCGTAGCCGTTGAACAGCTCCGGCTCTGTGGAAACGGAAGACATGTCAGACACTCGTCAAGTAGCTAGCAACATCAAGGTGAACTGACCGATGAGACGGATGCCGGTGTGCGCGAGGATGTGCTTCTCGTACGCAGCCTTGACGTCCTTGTCGTCGAGCGGCTCGTTCGTCTTGGCATCAACCCAGCCGACGTAGAGCGCACCGTCCTTGAGGCGACCCTCGAAGTGCTTGATGAGACCCATGACGTACGCGAGCTCGAGCGTGCCCTGAATCGAGAACTGGCTATTCGCCTCCATCTCCCAGCGCGTACGCGAGGAACCGAACGGTCCGACTTCGGCGTAGCCGGTCAAGACGACAACCTTCTCGAGGTCGATGAGACCCCGAAGCTTGGCAAGCTCCGAAGAAGCATCGATCGGCTTGAGCTCTGGGAACGGCAGCGAGAAGTTGGCGCGAGGAGCGACCTTGACCTGCTGGTGAATCTGCTCCATCGCGGGGCCGTGCTGGACCTTGTAGTCGAGCGAGTGATCCTTCGAAACCGCACGGCGGTTGTTCGCCGTCAGGTTGAGCTGCTTCCGGATGTCGGTCGTGAGGGTCGCGAGGTCCGGCAGCTTGTCCATGCCACCGTTGAGGTCAGCCCAGACCGGCTCGATCTGCGCGACGTCGAAGACGAGCGGGTGCATGAGACCGAGGATGTTGAACGCCATCTCCTTCGCCGAGAAGGTGCGGCAACCGTGCGCCTCGATGCCCTCGGCGACGGTGTTCGTGGCCGACATGAGTCCGGTGCCGCGGGTCCAGCCGATGATGGCGCCGGCGATGCAGAGGTACTCGCCCCACGACTCGGAGCTCCACCGGTTGAAGAGGGTCTCGAGCGAGATCTTCGACTCGGAGTAGAGACCGTCGTTGCCGAAGAGACCGTGGTTCGGCGAGAGCGGAAGGACGACCTCGGTCGGGCGGGTCGTGAGCTTGAGTGCCGCCTTCTTCGCCTTCACGGCACCGAGCAGACGGAGGACGTTCGTCAACATGATGCGGTGGGCGAGCTCGGAACGGTCGTCGATTCCGTCAATCTCGCGGCCGTTCTCAGGGAGAGCGGCGAACGGCAGGATGTAGTCGAGGTCCATGCCAAGGCCCTTCTCCTTGTTGTAGATGTAGTCGACGAGGGCTTCGACGTCCTGCTTCGAGCCCTGGTTGAAGGGCACGACCGTGAGCGACGAGCCCTTGGCGCCGACCTCCTGATAGATAGCCTGGTAGTACTCGACCCTATGGGGGAACCAGATTAACGTCAGCACGCGATCATGGAGCGAGACGTCAGAGAGCGAACGCACGTCGAGCGCGAGTAACGCGAGGTCGTAACAACGACGCGGGCGCCACCAGCAAGAAGACCCTTGACGATCTCGATACCGATCGAGCCCTTGCCGACGCCGGTCATGAGGGCGTTCTTGTGCTCGAACGTGACACCCGAGGTGGCGATCTCCTTGAGAATGTCGAGGTAGAGCGAGCTGGAAGAGCGGGAGAAGGGTCAATAGGCTGAAAAACATCGCGGGAGGAGCAGATAACATACGTGAGCTTGCTCGAGTACTGCCACTCGTTGCCGATCTTGCGCTTCAGGTGGAGGAGAGGGACCTTGTCTTCCGGAAGGAAGGTCGCTTCCTGGACCGCGGCCGGCCGCAGGACCTGGCTGGACGGGCGACGCGTGCGGCTGCCGACCTTGGGCGGCGGCTGAGGCGCGTCCTTCCCGAGACCGCGGACGACCTCGGCGTACAGCGACTTGATCGACTGCATGTGAGTCTTCGAGATCTGGGGCTGGGACTTGACGAGCTTGTAGAGCTTCTCGACCTGGTCCTGAACCTTGTCGAGCTGCAAAAAGCAAGGTCGTCAGCGAGAGACGCAATGTGATCATCGGAGGCACGAGAGCTTACGTTTACGCTCTGAACGGTGACCTTGGAGCCGGCAGCCATCTCGGCGACGTACTTCTCCAAGCGAGACACGCCCGGGCGGTTGACCTCCTCCGAAAGGATCTCGCCCTTGACGGTGACGGTCGTCTTCGGGGCGGTCGGGAAGGTGACTGAGCGAGAGAAGCGAGCATGTCAGCGAGGAGAGAATCGACATGTACGAAGAAAAAAGCCTCACCGTCCTTGTAGAGCGGAGCCTGTCCGACCATTTCGCGGCAGTTGTCGAGGAGGGTCTGACCGAACGCCTTGGCGAGAACGTACGTCTCGCCACGCTCCGTCGGCGTGTTGTCGATGACATACTGCATGTAGTCGAGCAGGGCGGGGTCGGCGCGGTTCATGATGACCAGGCAGCGAGCGGTGATGTCGCGGTCGACGGTCGTCAGGCGGCCGAAGAGGATGTCCATCCACATCATGAGCGCATCTTGGCGGACCCAGTTCCACGACGAGTTGAAGTGGCGGGCCTTGAGCGGGTTGAAGACCGGCTGGATGCCCTGGACGTAAGCCTCTCCGTGCTCGCGCGAGATCGAGTCGAGCTTGTCTTGGAGGCTCGCGACCTCGGCCTTCTGCAGGTCGGCGAGACGGTGACCTTCACGCGAGTCCTTGCCGAGGTAGCGGAGGAAGAGGTCGACCTGCTGCGAGACAAAGTTGTCCTGCTTCTCCTGCATCTTGTCGAGCTGCTCAGTGTTGATCATCATACCGCCGCCGACCGCTCCACCACCGCCGCCGCCGCCAGCAGCGCCGAGCGAGATGCCAGCCTGCGAGGCGTACGCTTGCGCGACGCTGTCGAGCCAGGCCTTGGCGTCCGCCTCGCTGCCGAGACGCTTCTCCGGCTCCATCGTGAGCGCGACAAGGAGGGCGCCGTCGGTGCGACCGGGGCCGAGGCCGTGCGCCTTCGAGAGGTGGCCCTTGGCGGCCGACAAGCCGAAACCGCCCGGCATCTTGCCGCCCATCATGCGAGCGACGAGACCGGTCGTGTACTTGCCGAGAGAGCCCGGGTAGCCCTGGTTGAGGGCGGCGCCGAGCTCCGAAAGCGGCATCTCCTCGCCCTTCTCCGGAGCCGACGAGAACTCGCCCTGGAGGTCTCCGAG